>OY998245.1:38650469-38998543 GCA_963922005.1 Cornus suecica | reverse complement strand
TGAGTGAATATCTATGTTACAAGGTTAGTTGTGGAATTAGGAATACCCTAGACTTTATCTCTACTATTCTTGTCTCAATCTATCTTTACTTGTTTTATTAGTTAATTAGTTGATAAAAAAATTCAAAATCATATATTCATATCAATTCAAGTGTATTATTTTTGACAGTTCAGAGTACGACTTAGTCCCTTGGGTTCGATAACCTTTCTCAAGCAGAACTATACTATAATAAGATTCGTGCACTTACAAGAGGTAAAACTAAGTCATTGTAAGGGTCTATTCTTATTCATTATTTTAAACCCTAGTTTGACTGCATCACAAACCAATGCCTAAAAACTACCGAACCAGTCGACCCAAATTCCAGCCCCAAACCGTCTCTAAGGCCCTCTTTGGTGGTGCTGCAAAATTGCAGTTTTCCCCTTCTCTTTCTACCCTAGGTTGCCTGTAATGGTGCTGGTGGTGAAGAATAATTCCAAATTTAGCCCCTCCTCCTCCTAGCGCCACCCATCAGTGCCTCAACCCCCTCATTCTCCGGCCTCTCTTCCACCTATTCTTCCGCCTCTCGTCCCTTTCTATTTACTCTGATCCCTCTCTCTCACGCGATGAGCAGACAAGGAATAAGAAGACTAAAGTGGTCCTGGGCGACGTGCTTTTGTGTGTGTCAGTGGTGTGTGCGTGCGTTCTATATATTTACTTAATATATATATACATATATTATAAATAACCATATATATTACGAATGATAATATATATATATATATATAATTAAACCCAACAACAAATTATTTCATTTTGCCTTCTTTTAATAAAATGAAATAAAAATAAAAAAATTTACAGGACGTTACAACCACCCCTCCTTAGGAGATTCATCCCCGAAATCACAACACACCTGCAATAGTGAACAATTCCACTCGAACTGTCCACTCCATCCCTCTCGAGTCACTTCCCCACATGCCAAGACTACTAAAGAACCTTGACCATAGGAAAGATCATACCCCGCAACACCTGATCACATTATCCAGGATCCATACAGGTCGCCCCTTATAAGACACATCCTCGGCCACGTCAATCTTCAACCCACTGCAGAACATGTGAAGGATATGGATGATACATACGTAGCATAGAAAAATGGAAAGAAATACACTATGGACAACGGCGAACCCCGAAAGCAAAAATAACTTGTAAACCTCCTCCCCAAACCACACAAACCCTCCATTATAGAGAGACCTTAAAAAAACATGGTATTGCCCACCTCGAAGGAAAACAAATACGATTCCTATTATTCGTGTAGGACACCCATTAGTTCTGTGACTATGACTAGTCGTTGATAGCATTTCCATGCCCTAAAGCCTCTAGGATTTTCCAAAACTGAAGTCCTGCAACCTTCAGGGTGAACGAACAAAAAGGGCAGCAAAAAGCCACAACAGAACTAAACTTGAAGAACATACGTAACACAACGACCCACGATAAAAAGAAATACCACAACAAGTAGGACGACTCAAGAGGAAAAGTTAGTCCCTGTTGGGAGTAGAATGTTGTACGTTATAGGCTCCTAATTAGCCATTGTTAGTCTAAGCATATCATTATCATGGTATTTTTATCTGGTTTTCATGTTTTTAGACAATTCAGGTTCAAGTATGTAAAATGTGTTAATTTTGGTGAAATAACCGGAATAAGAGCTCTAAACCCTTTAAGAACAAAAATCAAGTGTTCTTGGATCAAGAACACACTAAAGATCAGTTTAGGAGTTGATATAAATGAAGTGAGGTGAAGACGAGCGAAGATCGAAGTCAAAAGAGGGAAAAAGGAGAAACACCAACATAACTCAAAATCTTGAGTATTCTCCCCATATTTCGAGGTTGGGCACTAGTGGACTTACTAGCAAGAAAGTGGCAAAAACACCAGGGGGTTTTGAAGAAATTTATACCTTAAGCTCTCGAAGGCTTTACCGAGATCTCGAGTAACTTCAAATTCTCGAGTTACTGCCCGAGATTTCGGCTACTGTCGCAGCTAAAAATTATACTGGGAACCACCGCAACTTTGGACGAACTAATAACTACTCCAAGCTATATGTTATGATTTATATTCATTAGATTTTATCTCCTTTCTCAACTCGCGACACGCAAGAAAAGATTCTAACTTAATCACGAAGAAAACCTTTCCCATCCCTCTATAAAAGAGAAGGTTCTGCTATTCAAGAGGGAATTGGTTTTTGGAGGTTCAGAGGTTAGAGAATTGGTCTGGAGTCTTTGATTGAAGCTACACACCAGTGCAACCATAGAATGACACTGTACGTTGTTACAGGCATCCAAAAGAGAAGATCTGATGTTACCATTGAACCAGTGTCTACATCAACGATGGAGTTCACTACCACCATGAGCGGCTAAACCGGTATCTAGGATTTTAAAAAAAAACACTAGCCAAATAATGTAGATGTTATTTATTTTTATTGTAACAGGGGGAAATTGAAGACCTCGTATATGATGATTGTGTGGATTTAGTGAACGAATTTGATTCTATATGAGATTTTATATTTATTATATGTCTTGTCTTAGCTTGAATGAATATTCTATCTTGCACACCATGTTTTCTCTTAAGGGCTGGAACTCTAACGTTAAAATTATAGTTATCCCACAATGATACTTAATGAACATGAATATCTAGGTTTTGACAGTTTATGCTAATGAGAGATAATGAATGCATGTTTGGTTTAATTTATTGCTTTATAGGAGTAGTTTTAGAGTAAGGTATTATGCATTCACAAGTTATGCTCATTCCGAAGATAGATTGTAGCCGAGTAGGATGGATTGTATCCCTTTGGGGATTAGGGTCTGCTAGTAGCGACTTTAATCGGATTCACATGCGCTGGATCTCCCTTTTACAATGAATTAAATATATGTCTATGTTATGAGGTTAGTGGTGGCGTAATACCTACCCTAGACTCTCTATCTATTGATTTCCAACCAAATTATCAACTTAGTTATTCTAATTATTTTTCAATTTAATAATAGAAAAGAAAACAACTCAAACCATATCTTCTTAATTCAATCAAAGAATTTAAAGGAGTACAAAATATGACTTAGTCACCTGGATTCGATAACCCTATCATAAATATACCATACTACAATACAATTCGTTCACTTGTGATAGGTAAAACTACCAAGAGGCCCGTGTCGGGATCATTTCCCTAAACCTTAACATTTAACAACTATTATTTATGACCCCGCGGGTCCCAACAAGGTTTTTTCGCCATTGCTCAGGACTAACTGATATTTTATACTCTAGAAAAATTAATTTAGTTGAATTATTTATCTGCTTTATTTTATTTTCTTCTTTTCTAAAGATTAATTATGTGTTTTAATGAGGTAAACTTAAATAAACAGAAGGAGAACTAGAGAAGCGGTGATGATTCCTTTGTTGGACCGTATGTGAGTTTTAGAGTATTTAACATCTTGCACAATCCTATGTTTACATTTTATTCCATAATTTCTATTTTATTTTGCTTTCTCTATTTGTTTTGAATTTCTGTCAATTATTAGAAATTCATTAAAAGCTTTATCATTGTATCAGCGGTTTGCGTTCGTTTCCTGGAAAACTATTTTCTTTTGATCCCGAACTTGATAGCATTTATCGTAAAAATTTAAGAACTAAGAAACTAGAGAATCTTAAGGATAAGTTAGATTCTAACGAAATGGCTAATCTCTTACAACCACTTGGTTCCTTGAAAGATTATTACACACCGTTTGATTTCAATTCACTGGCGGACCTCGTAATACCAGGAAATACATCGTCAAACTATGAGCAAAAAATTAGCATCCTTAATATGTTGCCTAAATTTTATGGACATAAACATGAAGATACCTACGAACATATTACGGAATTCATAGAAATTAGTGTGACGATAAAGACTAATGGAATGAACACTGATGTATAAAGAGTAAGAATGTTCACGTTCTCGTTAAAAGAAAAAGCTAAAAAATGGTATAATTCATTAGATAGGAGTGTACAAGCTGATTGGGAAAATCTTAAAAAAGAATTCTTACATAAATCTTATCCCATGGGAAAAAATTATGAAGCACAAGTTGTTATCTTGAATTTCACCCAAATACTTGATGAATAATTCCATGAAATCTGGGGACGTTCAACCTTGCGAAGTGTCCCCATCATAAATTTTCGAAATACGACTTGGTGTGTAACTTCTATCACGGACTATCGGACTTACAACAACAACATATAGAAGCATCAATAGGAGAAACATTTTCACTTAAACCGGTGGATAACCTATGAAATATATTCAAGAATTTGAGAGAGAATTCACAACAAAACGTGTCAGAAGCAAGGGAGAGATCTATTATTCTTAACCAAAGGAGACCCAAAACGGTTAAGGAAATTCATGCGACTGCCGACATTACAACGCAAATGGATGAGATAAATAGGAAATTAGATAGATTTCTCGACATGACTCAATCTACTCCTAAGGAAGTCTGCTCTACTGCACCGATCCTTCTCATATAGTGAGCGATTGTGCAATGAATTATCAAGATGAAATCATACCTTTTGACGTCAATGCCACCTTTACAAATCCAAATAATAATCCTTTCTCAAATATGTATAATGCAGCCTGACGTAATCACCCATATTTGTCCTATTGTTCTTAAAACACTGAGAATCCAATTCGTACTCTAGGTCCAAATCAAAATCAACAACCTTTTTGTTAAAAATCAAAGACCATTAAACAATTCTCAAAATTTTCAAAATAATAATAAATTTTACCGACCTTATCCACAAACTCAACCTCAATTTAGAAATCAAAATCCTAATCCACCACCAAGACCATCCGGTTTTGAAGATAAAGTCTTAGCTGCCCTTGGTAATTTAGGAGCTCATACCCAATTACTCTTTACACATTCACAAGCTATTTCCAAACTGGAGACTCAAATGGGATAAATAGCTAATGCGCTTAATAAAAGAGAAGAGGGTAAACTCCCAAGTCAACCGGTGGTTGATCCTAGAAATCAACCGATGAATCCGAAAGGTCAAAACATGATCGAGTTAAGATCCTTAAATAATACTACGCATGAAACTGTTCAGGCCATTACAACATTAAGGAGTGGTAGAACAGTGGATAAACAAGTTGGGGGGAAATTCGAGGAAAGGGTTGCAGGACAAGAAGATTTAGAGAAAATTCAGCAAGACAAAGCTTAGCAAGAGACATCACACCAAGAAGATGAACTAACTAAAGAAGCATCTGAAGAGCCCATGGAAAGAGAATATTGACCGAAAGCACTATTTCCTCAACATCTCCATGAGTCAACCTACTATGACAAGCAAAAAAAAAATCTTAGAAACTTTTAGACACATTAAAACAATTTGCCTTTTCTTGAAGCGATATCTCAAATCCCACCTTATGCTTAGTTTTCGAAAGATCTATGCAAACAAAAATGTAAGGACCTAGGAGCCCCCACTATTTCATACATAATAGGAAACCAAGAATTTGGTTGAGCTCTCCTTGATTTAGGTGCGAGTGTTAATCGGCTCCCATATTCAGTTTATTAGCAATTAGGGTTGGGAGAACTAATTCCCACGATAGTTGTTCTTCAATTAGCCGCTAGATCAATTAAGCAACCTAGAGGGATAGTTGACGATGTGATAGTCCAAGTAGACAAGTTCTATTTTCCTATTGATTTCATAATCTTAAATACAGAACCTATCCACAGTCCGGAGAAACATATACCCTTAATCCTAGGTAGACCTATCCACTGGGGTTATGGATTTATCCTTTGGTAATATGAAGTTGAGATTAAATGTATTTACTGCAAATCACCAACTCCCTGAAATTATAGAATGCTTTAATATAGATGAAATTGAAGAGTTAGTGGAGGAGGTGGCATCCGACATTTTAATAAATGATGAATTAGAAAAAGATTTGATTGGGGTGAGTAATGAAGACTTCTCAAACGTCGACTAGACCGGCTGCATGCCTATGGAATGGAAAGGTCTTAACTGCCAACTCAAGCACCTAAAGTCTTCTAAAATTTGGTTGATAACCATTTTCGAGTCCCCCGCTATATATACACTTCTAACCCCCATTTATAGCAAAATCTCAAGGCCTATGATCAGGGCCTGGTATTCTTCCTGATTATTAGAACGTTTAAAATATAGGAAGAAAGAAAATGAGGTTCTTTTCTTATAAGGTGATATAATCACTATTCCAGCTCCTGACCCATCTACTGTACTTGATCCATTAAAATTTAATGTCCATGAAGTCATACTTATCATGACAGAATCTAGTTCATCAAAAACTTATGGTTCCACATCAACTGAAGGATGAGCGGCAGAGAATTTATCCAAAGCTCTTCCTTTTACTACTTTTTGTAGGATATATGTTAAATTAAATTCCATCAAGGTAAAGGCCTCGATTGCATATATTTAATCACATCAGTTTAACGAACTATGTAAACTTCAACCGGGAGCATATAAACTCTTAATTTCATGACAGAATAATATAAAGTTAAGCATAGTGTCTCTATGGCAGAATACCTGCATTTTACTTAAGTTAACACCCTACTAAGGTAATAAATAGCCTACTCTCCACCAATTTCATTGTTTTGAGCTAACATGTTCCCAATTTATTCATTAGCGGCGGATAGATATAACTTTAGTGGGCATCTCTTCTGAGGTGGCATAATAACTGGTGGACTTGATAAGTATTCCTTAATCTTATCAAAAGCATTATGATGTTGTTCTTCCCAGAATTTTTCCCCTGTCTTCAACTTTAAAAGAGCAGAAAACTTATGGAGTTTACCTGCGCAATTGGTAATGAACTTTCGGAGGAAACTCACTTGTCCAATGTACTGCCACAACTCCTTATTCCTTAGTGACTTTGCTTCCATGATGGCTCTAGCCTTGTTCTTATCCACTTCAATACCTCTCTGATGAACCAAGAATCCTAGGAAGTACCCAGTTGCCACCCCAAAGGCACATTTGAGTGGATTCATCTTCAGCTTGTGATTCCTCATCATAGTAAAGGTTGCCCTTAAGTCGTTCAAGTGATTATCCCTATTAGCAGATTTTATCACTACATCATCTATATAGACTTCCAAGAATTTGCTAATTATGTCATGGAAGATAGCATTCATGGTTATTTGATAAGTTCCCATTCTTCAACCCAAATGACATCACTACCCATTCAAATATCCCAATTGAGCCTGGACATCTAAATGCAGTCTTTGGAATATCCCCTTCTGCTATATAGATTTAATTATACCAAAAATTTCCATCCATGAAAGATAGAATTTCATGCTTTGCTGCTGCATCTACCAGTTGATCTGCCACTGTCATATAGTATTCATCCTTTGGAGTGTCATAATTCAGGTTCCTGAAGTAAACACAAACTCTGATTTTACCATTCTTCTTAACTACGAGAACCATATTAGAGATCCACTCCACATATCTAGCAGTGCGTATAAATCCAGTTTTGAGAAGTATCTTAATTTCTTCCTTTACTTTTGAGACCACCACTTGGGACATTCTTCTGGGAGCTTGTTTATGAGGTTGGAATCCCTCTTTAATTGGTAACTTATGTTCTACCAGGTCTCTGGAAAGGCCTGACATCTCTTCATAATTCCAAGCAACACAGTCCTTAAACTCTTTCAACAAAGCAATTACCTTTGCTTGAAAGGTTGGCTCTAGTAGACCACTCACATAAGTTAGCCGAGGGTCCTCTTCTCTTCCTAAGTTAACTTCTAGTAAATGATCTTGTACCTTGGCCAAGATGTCATCCATCCTTTGTGGGGCTTGCTCAAGATCTTCCAGCTATATAGCATCCATCTTTTCATAAACTTGGTCCTGCACTTTGGCCATATTGGCCGAAGGCCCAAATTCCATATGACTTTCTAAAAAGATTCTTTTTTCGGCCAAATAAGCTTTTGGCCGAATACAAACAGCTGCAAAGGCCTTCTCTTTCAGCGTCTACCCTTCTTCCATAATTACTTCTTCAATAATCATGACTAACCAACTTGGTAGTAAAAGCCCGAAGTTCCATCTTCCGTCTAACAACTTCAATGGATGGCTCCCCAATCTCTTCATGGTGGCAGCTATTGGTCTTCCAGTGCCATCCACTTCTGTGAACTGATTGGCCCACACTCTCTTTCATACAGAATTGCTTGGCTAAACACACCTTGGCTATAAAGGGCTTGTCATCAGCTTCCACAATCTTAACCTCATCCCCATACTAAAAGATCAACATTTGATGGAGTGATGAAGGTATGCACATGTTTGGGTGAATTGAATCTCTTCTTAGAAGAAGGTTATAGGTGGCAAAGGTTTCAATTATGAAAAAGGCCACATAGGTAGTCTTTCCTCCAATAGTAATTTCTAATGGCATCATCCCTTTTGTATTAAACTTCCCTCCACCGAACTCACTAATAGACACCTTACTTTGAATCACATCATCCATATACTTATGTAGCGCTTTCAAGGTTTGGGTAGGGATCACAGCCATAAACTTCCCTCCTTGATTATTGATAACTTCTGCACTACGCGATGACATGCATCCTTTCCAGGCCTTTTTCTAGCTAAAACATGCTGGTTGTTGTGGCTAAAGGACATTTTCCTGTACTCTGTTCTTCTTCTTTGCAACCTTATTTTCTTTGATTTAGAAAAGACTAGCCCACATGCTCTTCTTCCTTTGGAAACTTTGGATGTTTTAGCATATGCCAAACATTTAAAGGGGCTAGAAGAGGCCTAATCATCCTAACTCTGTGATAAATCTCACATTTTTGTACCCATACCTCTGACTGCAGAAGAGGTCTTCTCTTAAACATAGGAACTCTCTAGGGATTTGGAAGAATCTTCTCAACCTGATGATCCCTTGTATGGATAATAGTCACTCCTTTTGGCCTAAAGTCATGATGATTTGGCTGAAAGTCTTTCCTTTCATATTGATAGGTTAACCTATTGTGCACATTGGTTCTGGAAGAATGATGATGATCTCTTTGCTCCATCTGCCCCCTTGCTACTAGACCCTTTGCAATATGGGCAACATCATTGGATGATAAGAGTAATCTGGGCCTCTCTCAACTTCTTCTCCAGATCTTCTACAACCTAATTTCTTGAAGTATATATCTTTAGCCACTTCTTTCCATTTCCATCGCTATCTTCCTCTTCTTCCAAAGTAATCATATTGCTACTGACTATGGCTGGAAATGGGTTATTGTCTACCCCCATGGTTTCTGGCTTTTTCTTGATAAAGTTCAACTTTTCTTAATCAATGGATTTCTGTAAGTCATTCCTAAACACCACACAATTATTGGTAGTATGGTTCCAAGAATTATGGTATTTGCAAAACTCATTGCCTTTCATTTCATTTACTAAAGGAATTATATGCCATTTTAGCAGAATTATCATTGTATCTGCCAAGAGATTATCGAAAATATGCTCTGTCTTTGTCAAATCAAAGGTATAAACTTTCCTAAAAATTTATACTCCTTTCTTAGCAAGACTGGAAGATGGCTGAGAACTGCTAGTAGAGGATTTTGGTTTAGACAAAACTTCACACACATAAGGCTTCTTAATGCTGATTTATGCTAGATTTGTCCCCAACCCTTTTTCGGCCTCACCTACAAAAACTTCATAGTTTGGATCTCGATAATAGGTACCCTTGGAGGCAATCTTATGATCTTTTTCCTCATTTAGGATAATCTCATACCTGGTAGCACGGGCGGCCAACTCAAAGAGATTTATGAATTCTACCCCTTCAACCATCTCCCTGAGTTCAAAGTCTAACCCATTAAGGGCCAGCCTAACATATTCAGATTCTGGAAGATCAACTCTACACTTCAACCTTGCTTTCTTGAACCTGAAGATGAATTCTTCCATAGTTTCACCATCTAGTTGAGAGAACCTAAACAAATCGGTAAGGGTGACTTCTGGTTCTGACTGGTAGAACTAATTGTGGAAAAGCTCTTCCATCTGCTACAAATTTTGTACTGATTTTCTGGAAGATGAATATACCAAAAGAAGGCTGCCCTTGATAAAGAATTTGGAAAAGCCTCATCTTTAACCAAGGGTTAACACCTGCCTCCCCAGATTGGACAATGAATCTTCCAATATGCTCCACATTAAATTGATATCCCTCTCCTCCAAAGGTCACAAAATCAGGTACTTTGTAACCCCTTGGAAATTCAATTTCATCAATAACTTCAAGATATGGCTTATGGGTGTGTTAGGAACACTGGTGGAAGAGTTGGTTACGACGTACCTCTAGCCATGGAATTGGCATACTTACAGGAATATTCACACATGGAGCTGAAGATGGATAAAAGACTTGAGGTAGCCCTTGGCTTGCAGCAAATGCCACAGTAGTGGCGGCCAAAGGCGGTAATGTGATTGGGGTCGGCCGAGAAACTGACTCTATAGTGTTGGAAGACGCTCTAAGTTCGTCAATTGACTCCTCCATGGCATAAAAATTTGCATAGAGTCCTCCAAACAATTCTACCAACGATGAAGTCTCAGCCCGGGAAAACGCTTCATCTTGAGGCAATGGAACTTCATGTTCTGGTCCGAATTTGAACTGCCAGTGGAAACTGGTAGTACTTCTTCCATTTCTTCTCAACTTGGAATGGTATTCTTTCCTAACCGTAGCCTTGACATCATTCTTCAAACTTTGACACGCGTCCCACTGCGGGCGTTACACTAAAAGTTTGCACAAAAATTGGTATGAGGTAGATTTGGGCATGCTTGACTGTAGAAAAGTCAAAAGAACTTTCAAAAGAACGTGTAACTCTTGTTTTAGAAGTGATGAATGAAAATCAAGTGATTGTGAAATAAGAAATTATAAATTTTTATTTTTATGATTCTTCTTGCCTTAATCCAAAGGACATAAATGTCAAATTTTAAAGGAAAGCATGAATGCTAAAATGAAAAATAATTGAAGAACTTGACTGGAATTGAAGTATGAAAGGAAGTTGCATGGAAATGAAATTGCAGGAATTTAAATGAATTGAACTGAAAGGAAACTGGAAATCTGAGTACTTGCAATCTTGCAATAAGGATTACAAGATAATGATTGAAAGAACAATAAGATAAATAATTTGGACTGACATTGTAGATATGATAGTACAAATTGTAGATAAAGTAGGATTAGAATTGTAAGAAATCGTAAGTGTTGTGTTTTGTTCGTTGCTGCAAGAGAGGTTGCAAAATTAACCTAAGTGTTCCATTTATACGAGTATTGTATTGCTCTTGGTAACTACTTCTAACTTCCCTTGTTGATTAGTGCCATGTGTCCTCAACTTCTCTATAGTTTTATGCCACGTGTCTTTCCCATTCGCCAACTTAGAACTATTATTGTAACTGCCCAGACTATACTCCCACGTTCTTTTAATTTCCCAAGCCAAAATTATATTATTCTTTTGTCTAATGAATCTAGCCTATATGCATGCCAGGTTCATTACCCTTGTAATCGACTATCCCCCTTGATTTTTGGCCATATCCCTTGGTTTTAGCCCCTTTTCTCTCTACCACTCTCCTTACTTCTACTGCAAGTTTCTTCTGCCACCACTTATGATGCCCTCTTGCCAAATTCTCATGGTTTAATTACCTATCACATGCCTTCTTCGTGTTCTACAAAGTGGCATGAAATATTGGGTATTAACAGTATGTACCTAAGTATTTTACACTCCCAACTTGGAACGGTATGGTCAGCAAATTGCATAAAGGGAACAAAGTAGATAACCAAGAGGTTTAGGTGACATCTCGCAGTGGAGGGACAATGAATTTAACTACAGACCAATATAATACGATAATTGCTAATCAATAAAGAATTTTGCTGAACTACGAGGAGATGACCCGTAAATTTCAAGACATCATAGCAATATTGAGCTCAGACGCTGCTCTTGCTACAAAGCCGCCATCTACCTCATCACCTCCCTCCTAGGATAGAGAGTGCCTCGATCATGAGCTAACATTATTTGTAGTTCTAGATATTGCCTAGGCCCATGCCGTGATCTATCTTTTGTATTTTTGCTTATTTTTCTGTACTTTTGCTCTTCAAACTCTCTCTTATACTAAAACTTTTGTTGCAATATATGAAGATGTTGTCCAAATGATATATGCATGTGAACATACTGTGTTTTATTGCGTTGAATTCATAATGTAGTAATTTACATGATGAACGGACACACTAGATTTTAAGTTTAGGGGAGAGAAGTTAATTAAACACTTTAATTTAGTTTCAACCTATGAAAATCACAGAAAAATGAAAAAATTAAACATACAACCTTAAATTTTCAATTTGGATACATTACAACATTGATGTGGATAGTCTTAATCCAACTCAAGTGGCGGAATCAAACAAAAAGAGAAAATCAAAATCTGCATGTGTTGTAGTCAAGATTTCGAACTATTTTTCGAGATCTCAACCAAAGCTTCAAGTTTTCACAGTTAAATTTCCTGCTTGCTTCGGGATTTTGACTTTTAACTCCAAATATTCTCTCAAATTTAGGACTTTGACCACCTATATTAGCATCTAACTGATACTTTAGGATAGTTTTGTTTAACATTAAGCATAGTTTTGTTTAACATTAAGCAAATTCAAAAAGGAAGGTTTTTGCCACCTTTTGAGAATTTCCTTTCTCAAAACTTTTCCTTATTAATTCCATACCTTTTCTATACATTCATCTCCCATTGAGGACATGGAATTCAGTCTATAAATACAGAGCCTTTACCATTCATTCTTCCACACCTCACAATATACATTTTAGTAAGAAAATAGTAAAGCGCTTGTCCGTCAATGGAGTTTCAACATGAAGATCCTATGGCATATCGCAGAATCACATGTGAACGCATCTTCTTTTATGATGCCTATCCGGAGCCGGTGATCACTCAAATAGTGGCTAACCTACAAGAGCGAAAGTTGACACCATTATTAACTCCGGCTTCTGACATTGCTTTTCCCAATATTGTTCACGATTTCTATTGGAACATGTGCTTCGATGAGGTGAAAAATGGTGTGATTCTATGCACCATGGTACAAGGAAGCACAAAAGACTTGGAAATTTTTCCAAAGATCATTGCTTCCGCATGGGGGATTCCGCATGAAGAACCTCCCAAGCTAGAAGGTTGTTTTAAACCAATGCGTACTCCGTATCTTTCTTTTTGCTATAAGGTTAGGGAAATTTGTGACGGATGTGAAACCAAATTTGCACCATGCCATATCCCTAGGGCCATGATTGACCCCGAATTTTGGTTTCTTAACATCGTGTTAGCCAAACAAGTATGTCCCTTGAACTCAAAATACCAATCTGGTTCCACGTTGGTGGATGCTCTTTATCACTTTAGGACCAAGTGTTGGCTTTCTGTTCCATCAATGATTTATGAGCACATGTTAGAGCATTAGAGAGTACTACTTCCTACACCAACCGAGTGAGCCAAAGATTGGAAATTTTAATTCCCATTTTTTATACAAACTATGATTCCAAAACAAGTAGGGAATGAGTTTGTGCCACGAAAGGGATCACACGTCATTTTCAATAAGGGGTACGATCATTAGAAATTCTTAAATAGGTTTGATTATAATGAGATGAACCACTGGTGGAATTTCCAACAATTCTTGTTTGAGGTGGAAAAGGAGGCAGAACAAGAAAGAAAGGCGCAGATTGATAAAAATGGCTAAAGTGGAATTTAAGAAAATTCGTAGTATAGGGAATGTATTAGAATAAGGTAGTTGTGGAAGTTTTGATTTGTTTTAAATTTTCTTTCACGCTTTTGTTTTTCACCAAATACGTTTAGGATTTGTTTTATCTTACTTTTCATGTCATTTATTTTTAATTGTCATTGCAATTTACTTTTACTGGATTTATAGGCCCTTACGGCCAAAATCATTATGATCAATAAAATTTTCATTTCCTTTAATAATTCTTTCCACATGGTATGATCTTGGGTATGTGTATGTTTCGATTACTTTTGTATAGATTGTACAATTCAAGTTTGGGGGAGGGGGGGGGGGAGATAATGAGCTTCATGAAGATTAATTAAGGTACAATTGGCAAGTTGGTAACTATTTCTATATGTATATATTTATGTGTTGACCATGAGGACATGGTCCGTTTTAATTTTAGGGTGGCGGAAATAATTGCTTAGTTTAGCATACATAAAAGGGTTTGGATTTTAAAAAAAAATTGATGAAAAAGATTGAATTTTTTTGAAAAAAAGTTATTCATTCAAAATATGCGATTGAGTTGAGATATAAGTTGATCATGCATATGATTATAATTAGTAAATTGGTTTGTTATACAATTACGCCGCTAATGATAAATAATGGTTTGATTGAGTTAATTTAAAGTAGTGGTAAACATAGGTGAGTAAATGAGTGAAATTGAAACCAAGGTGGATAGTTTTGACCTATAAGCACTTGCGCACAATCTCTATGGAAAAACTAGTTTACCTTTGACTGTGTAGTTTGAAAGATAGCTTTGTTCTATGAAAAAATATATATACAAGGGGAGAAGGGGAGTAGTATGAGGAGAAAAAGGAAAAGAAAATTATTATTAGAAAAATGCAAAAAGTACTCATTCGATCTAAGTAACCAAGCCTCTTCCCACAAAGTAGTGAGTGTTCGCGTGAAAAGGGGAGGAGGCTAATGAGAGAAAGGATACAAATGAAGAAGCTAGAGCCTAGTTGGTCGAGATTAAAAGTCCCCGCTAGAAAGTTCGGAGCTTAGAAAAAAAAGAGAAAAAAAAAGAAATGAAACTTATTTAGAAAACTCGTCATCGCAAAGCTTGATCAATGAAGTAAAAGAAGAGAGATTAGTCTACCATAGAGAGAGTTCACTAAAACACGGAAAACTATCTAGATTTGCTGTAGAAATTAACAAGTTTATTTGAGAAAATTGTTATTCTTGAGTGAGTGGGGATAATTTGTATGCATGCTATCTTTTGGGAGGTTATATCATTGTATAATTAATGACTATGAAGATTCAAGAACATATGAGAATGAAGAATGAAAGAATTTGTGGGTAGTATATTTAACCCTCACGAGACTTCACTCGTCCACTTTGGAAATTTAAGGGTTTAAGAAACTTATTACATGTGCTAAGTGTAATCGTACACCTTCACGAAATAAAAGGTTTAGTTTAGTTAGTTTTATACAATTATTATATTTGTTTATATATATAAAAAAAAACATAGTCATCACAGTTTTTAATATAAAATTCTTCTTATGAGTTGATTGTTAAAGGACTAGCAATATCTAAGTTGGAGGGACTGTTGGGAGCCGAATCTTGTACATTCTAGGCTTCTAATTATCCATTGTTAGTCTACGCATATAATTATGTTGATATTTTTATCTGGTTTCGTGTTTTGAGACATTTCAGGTTCACGTATGTAAATTGAGTTAATTTCGGTGAAATAATCGGAATAAGAGCTTTATATCCTTCATGAACCAAAACCAAGGATTCGAGGACCGAGAACAAGCTAAAGATCAGTTTAGGATTTGATACAAATGAAGTGAGGCAAAGCCGAGCGAAGACCGAAGTCAAAAAAGGGAAAAGGTGAAACACCACATAACTCAAAATCTCGAGTATTCTCCTGAGATTTCGAGCCTAGCTGCCAGTGGCCTCACTAGCGAGAAAGTGGCAAAAACATCACGGGATTTTGAAGAAATTTGTAGCTTAAGATCTCGAAGGATTTACTGAGATATCGAGTAACTTCAAAATCTCGAGCTTCTGCTCGAGATTTCGATTACGACCTCGAGATTTTGATTACGACCACTGCTGAAAATTATGCTGGGACCCAACTCGTATTTGATAATTGTGTGGATTGACTGAATTTTTTTGATTCTATATGAGATTTTATATTTGTTCTATGTCTTGTCTTAGCTTTAATGAATATTCTATTTTGCGTACCATGTTTTCTCTTAAGGGCTAGAATTCTGACGTTAAAACTATGGTTATCCCACAATTATACTTAATGAATATAAATATCTAGGTTTGGATAGTTTATGCTAAGAAGAGGTAATGAATGCATGTTTAGTTTAATTTATTACTTTGTAGGAGTAGTTTTAGAGTAAAGTAATATGCATACACAAGTTACGCTCATTCTGAAAATAGATTGTAGTCGAGTCGGATGGATTGTATCCCTTTGGGGATTAGGGTCTATTAATAGTGACATTAATCTGATTCACATGCGCTGGATCATCCTTTTACAATGAATTAAAGATACAAATTTTTTTTAAAATGACAACTTTTAGAGTCTATATTAAAAAAAGGACAACATTCAAAAAAATAATTGAAGGAAAATTTCAGTTTTCAAAAACAATTACAAAAAGGACAACTTTTAGTAAAATAATTAAAATTTTGACAAGTTTGGATAATTGCATGACTAAAATACCCTCAACTAATTTATAATTATTTTACTTATTTACTTATTTATTTTTTATAATGACAATTATATCTCCAATAAATAAATATATTTAGTACTCTTAATAACATATTTCTTCTCACTTAGGGTTTTCATTATTTAGTCATTCTAATCAGTTCACACCTTCATGCCTGGGAACTGCTCCTTAACCGCTGAAATTAGGGAAGAAACCGGTATTCTGTATTGATCCATGGGAGTGAGAAAGAGATTGAAACATTTTTCAAGCTTGACGGTGAAAATCATTTATGTGAGTCAATGATATACATATATATACATGATATATATATCTGTGTGTATCATCGACTCACCTTAATGATGATTTGGTGACAATTTGATATGTAGTTTTATTATTTTGTTGAGATATGGGTGTAGTTAAATGTTATTCAAGACACTTTTTATGATATCTATGGATTCTTTGAAATTTTATGAGTGCTCACTATCGATAGTTTTTAGGTGTAACAGATTATATAACACTAAAAGGAAACAACGTTACATTTACTGAGTTAAAAGTTTGACTTAGCAAAATATAAGTTTTACTCAATGAAACAAAAGTTTTACATGACTTTCTGAAAAACGTGTATTTTCTAAAAATCAAGAAGTGCGTACTCTCGATAAAATTTAGGTGAAACTAAATATTTTACATATAGAGTAAAAAAGTTTCATATCTTGCGTCAAAAATTTTATCTAATGAAATAAAAGTTTTACACTAAGAATTAGAAGTTGTTCTCAAAGAAAAAAAAATTACATGAAGTTCTGGAAGTGTGTATCTTCTGTAAATTGAGAAGTGCTCATAGTTTATACCTTTTAGCCAGAACAAAAATATTTTACCTATTGGGTCAAAATTTTGTAAAGACTGCATTAACAGTTTTAGCTTATGTAATAAAAGTTTTACAGTAACATTCTTGAATTAGTTTTTTACCTAATGATATACTTGATGAAGATAACGATTGTGTGATGGAGGATTGTTTGAGATGAAAGGGTAATTATGTCGGTTCATAAAAAATAATTTATTAGAATTGTTTTAGTGAAATACAAGATAATGACATTAAGGAAAATGATTGCAAATGGGTTAAGGGCATTATAGACCAAAATTGTGTTTTTCCCTTTTTTGTAATTGTTTTTGAAAATTGACATTTTTCTTAAATTACTTTTGAATGTTGTCGTTTTTTTAATATGTGTCGTTTTTAAAATTTTCTGTTAAATATATATTTATGTTATGAGGTTAGGGGTGGCGTCAGAACTACCATAGACTCTTTATCTATTGATTTTCAATCAAATTATCAACTTTGTAATTCTAATTATTTTTCAATTTATTAATAGAAAACAAAACAACTCAAACCATATCTTCGAAATTCAATTGAAATAATTTAAAAGAGTACAAAATACGACTTAGTCATGTGGATTCAATAAGCCTATCATAAGTATACCATACTACAATACGAGCCATGCACTTGCGATAGGTAAAACTACCAAGAGGCCCGTGTCGGTATCGTTTCCCTAAACCATAAAATTTAACCACTATTATTTACGACCCCGCGGGTCCAACCAGTCCCTCCCAACTCCCATTAAGAATCTGCCATCTAAAACCGATTCCTTACCTGGAAAAAAAAGGTGAAGGAAACGATATGCACTCTAGCTCGAGTACTCGAAGTCAGTCGACTTCAACTTATCAGATGGGACCCGCTTCAACCAGAATTAACTTGATATGCACTCCAAACTGTTTTGGGACATATGGTGGAAGTAGGTCCCAGGAGTGTCCGATTTCGAATTTGAAAATTTCGTTCATCTCTGTATATCAAATAAGGAATTGAGAAATTAGTTTTGAAAATTTTACACTTAGGGATATTTTTTAAATTGCAAGCAAAATTTGAGAAATTAATTAAATTATTTTTTTGTGAAATTAAATAAATACCTATTTAAACTGAATAAGAATAGGAGACCTAGTAACCCCTTGAGAATTAAAATGGGTTAGTAAAATTTGTAAAAGTTGAACGTGAACTTAGATAGCGATATTAGTTCCCCTTTTGACTGTGTTCGGGGATATGTGAACGTGAGGGACGTGAAAACTTAGACGTTATGCTAGTTTCCCCCTGTGATATGTGGATTATTTACTTTAATTGTATTAAAAGCATGTTAAGAGGAATGAAAATATTTTCCTAGAGAATTAAAGGAAATATATTGTTTAGAACATGAAAATGTATCCTGGGGATTTAAATGCTCTTATTGTGTTAAAGGAATTATGATATTCATGTTGGTATTATGTGGATAATGTTTTTATAAATATGATGATATACATATTGTGTTAGTGCATGTAGTGCATGGGTTCACCTTTTATAGAGAGAATTCAATTGGTGTGGTCTACGTCCGTTTGTGTATGGTGCGTGAGTAGACTTGTTTTGGATCGTCGTAACAACTGGCCAGGGGATGCTTCTTGCTCCCACGGAACTAATCTTCCGAGAAACGTAGACGCTAGGGGAGGAATTGTTCCAATCCTAGGTTCACGACTGCGTTGTGGTGGACGTATTCCTAGTTAAAAGTGTGAAGTGTTAAAAGCACTTGGGAAAAATGGTACGATGAGTCTACCTTCCTTCGTGAGCCTGTATCCTCAGAGGAATGGTAGAGAATGATCATGTCGACCCTTAGTAGATAGTGTGTGTGGTTATGTGTGTACCATGGGTGGTGTTGAGTCACATTGCATTTGCATAGCATTTATGTGATTTCATTTGACATGTATATGTGATATAATTACCTATGAATTTTGGAGCATGTTAATTATGAATATTGCGAAATAAATTCATATTTTATTAAAATGCTCAACTGAAAGTGAAAAATTTGAAATAAAATGATTACATGCGGTAATTATTAAAGTATAATGAAATGTATATTTTTATACTTGTGATTATATACTTTTGTGCCCTTGGGGGGTTAAGTATATTGGCATAGTGACCTCTATGGATAGTTGAGGTTAGTGATGGACTGTAGAGTCGATTTTTAGTTGATGCCTTAGAGAAGGCAGGTGACAAGATTGTAAACCTAGTTGATTGTGTAGTATCAATGGTAAGTTGAGGCCTTGAGAAGACGGGTTATAGTCTTATGGTCTCGGTGGGTTGCATATTACTGACCCTTGATGTTTCTTTCCCGGTTAGACGAGGTTGTGATTGAACCTGTCTGGTTGACTAACAATGGTCTCTTGATTCTGTTAGTAATATAGAGAGTTAGTATCAAATGTATAATTGAGGTTAGAATGAATTGGAAGAGGTATTGATTGAAACTAGTTAGTTTCGTGATATCGGCCACTGGTTTTCCCTTTTCATGATATTAAGGGGTCTAAGTGATTTTATTAAGTATTCGAGGTACTGTAGCTTTGCAGTCTTGTTTCTCGTGCTTAGTTCATTCTGCTAAGCATTCCTTGTACTATCCTTTGTATACTAGACTTGTATGTCACTCCTTGAGCCGTCGGTTACAGCGTGGTGCCGAACCTCTTCCTCGTGCTGTCATTTGATTTTGTGGAGTTGGAAATGGATGGTTGTGTTCCATGAGTCCAACGTATTGTTCTTCCTTCATTGTCCTCTTGGACATTATAGGAATCCTTGGAGTTGTAGTCACTCTAATTTGGCTGTCTTTCGGAAACGACATTTTTCAAGTCTTAAAACAAACTCATTCGTATTTAAAAAGAAAAAACCATTTTTGCTTACCCCCGTAGCCAGGACAGGCGAATGACGGAGACCGGGGGCAAGACGGTCATTTTCACTGTGTGAATTTTTTTTAAAAACCTAATTTATAGAAATTCTCAAGATTTTGAGGTTATGAGACTTCTTTCTCAAAGATCTCGACCTGTAGTGTTTTCTTAGAGATAGTATTTTAAGATTCATACGGTGATATGATTGAGGTAATCCAGTCCTTGAGAGGTAGATTTTCTCTAAGAATGGGATGATGTTTCTTATATATATATATTATACATATATATATAGATGACAATTGTGTTAGTACGCAAGAACGTGAGTGTTTTTCCTCCTGTGTTCTCGGGGAGTGGGATTTAAGTCTTCCTTGGTATTAGTTGTGGATTTGAACTCCTGTGTATATTAGAGGTGAGTGTGATTTTCTCTGCTTGGATTTTCTGGTTAGCTTCGTGAGCGCTTGATGATTTCTTAGATTGGACCTGGGTGTTATGTACTTAGTGTATGTTGGTGAGAGTAGTGTAGACTACTATATTGGTACTTGGAGTACGAGTCTTAGTTATAACTTATAGACTCATGTTGTGTACTTATATATATGAATATATATATATATATATATATTCTTGATATGTATACTTATTTACCGTAGTATATGGGTACGTGCCTTGTGGTTGCGTAGCTGGGTTATGTTGTGGGCTATGTATCTTGCTAAGATAGTTTAGCATTACCTAAATAGTCAGAGAATGTGGTAGTTAGGATATCGTTTTTCCACTGAGCTTATTTGCGCACAAGGGAATTTCATCTCCCCTGGTATTCCCACGCCAGGTTGCAAGAAATGTTGCGGCTACGAGCAGCATACGGTGCCACTACAGTTTTCTTTTGTTTTCCTAATTACATGTTTTGGAGTTGCATAGGGTGATGTGGTTACGGTTCTAGCGCGACTGGTTTTGGGACGATAGTTATCTTCTGTCAGTTTCTTTACCAATGTATTTATTATTTCAGGATGTTATTGTATGTATTCGGCACTGCCATGTGCATTTCTGTATTCTTATTCGACCATTTGTGGCTCTGTTGATTATAGAGGGTTGTGTAGGGGTTGGTGGATTGTTTCCACTCCCTTGGCCCTAGTAGGATTGATGAATGTTGGGCCTGTGAGCCATTGATATTATTGAATTGTTATTGACAACTTATTTTGTTATGGTTGTGTGTCCGGTTGTTCCATTTACAAACGAAACTCTGCTGGATTTTTGTTTGATTCCGCTGTGTAATTCTACCATTCATTTACATATGGAATATACCACTTTTATCATTATTCCATACGTTTTCATGGTTAATGATATCTTAGTTGGTCGGTCATTGTAAAGATCACATCCTAGATTTCTTGGATGTCCCGGTTCGGTAGTCTTAGGAATTTAGTGGTGTGTCAATTGGGTATCAGAGGATACTATTGAGTTATTATCATTCGATTAGGCATGGAATATATTTTTCAATCATTATTCCATGTATTTCCTAGTTATTGTTGACTCTAGTGGTCGTTTGACTACCGTCACCTTAGAAATTCGTTGATTCTCCGGGTTAGAGTTTCAGGAATTTTAGGGGTATGACATATTGAGTATTTTTTAGAAGGATAAATTATGAATTATCAACCTTAACCTACTGATAGGTGCCAAAAATATTACATTTTGATCCCTTAACTCACTATTATTACGTTTTTTCATTCCATTAATTGTTATTTTTATTACATTTGCGTGTTAAGGCAAGTTTCAGGTACTTAATGAAGAAATAGAGCTAACTTTGGTGAATTAACTCAAGAGTAGGTTCTTTCTATCGAAGCGAAGAGTCAAAGAGGCAGTCCGAGACAAAAATGGCTCCCGGAGGGCAAAAACGGCATTTCCAGAAGCCGTCATCTTCAGCAAAACGTATTGTGGGTTTAAAACGGTTGTTTTGGTGCATTCACGGAGAAAAGTGATTTTCAACAAAATACCTACACTTTTGTCAACGCTTTCAGCTTCAAAAAGTGGCTAGAAATCACATTTCTACGCTTGGAGCTACGTTTGGGATCAACGCTTGAAGCATAAGTGCGTCAACATTTCTTGGGTTTTCGTGGATTTTTCGGATTTCACCCCCGTCTTAATTGAAAGACGTTCAAGCGACTCCAGACCTTTATATACATGTATATACTCTTATATATATGAGAAGTTAGGGTTTGCATGAGTTTTTGAGTGCAAAGACTGAAAATGGTCTCTCTATACCATTACCTATATATGCACGATTGTATATCAAAAGAGTTCTGATTTTGAGATTCAGAAGGATGATTTTGGTGAGACGTTCATTCAAAATGGTTCATTCATTTAGACCTATTGCTATTGATAGCCATATTCAAACCTAGAGATCCAAAGAAGAAGACTACGGAGAGCGTTCCTATATCAACGATGTAGTCACCGTCTTCCAGGGCTAACTAACTCTGTATCTAGGGTTTTCTATCAAAACCTTAGCCAAGTAATGTAGTTCTTTCATTATTTTGAATTGTAAAGATGGGAAACTGTTAACCATACTGTGATGATTGTAGTACTTAAGAGACCGTACTGATTTACAGTATAAAATTATATGTTTGTTCTAAATTCTTGTCTTCGATGGAATGAATATATTATTTTGCACAACTGTGATTATTCAATATGAGTAGGAACTCAGATGCTTAATTATGGTTTTCTACACAATGGTGCTAATGAAACTTGGAACCCTAGGTTGGCACAGGTCGTGCCTTGGTAATTTAATTTAGACATGCTTTAGTTTATTTTCATGCATTAGGAGTAGATTATAGTAGCACAATTAGCATGTACTAGTTAGGTCAGTCACGAAACAGGTTGTCGCGTTCCTGTTGATGATATTCCTTTTTAGGGTCGTATTTAGTTATTTGCAGTACAACCTGATTCACAGTTATGGATCGCCCTCGTACAATTGATACAATAAGGAATTATATTTTGCGGTTAGTGGTGGAGTGATGAAAACCCTAGTTTTTTCTCTCATCTGAATCACAACCAATTTAATTTGCTTTCTAGATAATTAATGGTTAAAATAGATAATTTTGTCTTTGACTATCCAAAAAAATCACTCTTCATAAAGTATAATTCAGTGTTTTTAAATTGTTAAATTGAACAATCTCAGTCGCTGTGGGATCGATATCCCATACTCAAACCATTTTCTATTCTACAAATGATACGTGTGCTTGCGTAGGGTAAAACCTAGAGTCGTTAAGGTGTTATTTTTAACAACATATTTTTATACACCTAAAGTCGCATCAACTTTTTGGCGCCATTGCCGGGGACTAAGCATTATTCATTAGCTTTAGTATTATATTTACATTGCATTATTGTATTGTGTTTAAAGTTTGAATTTATTTATTTTTACAAGGTACTCTGAGAATCATAAAGGGATTTGGCGGAGCAGTGACTGTTGCGTCGTTGAACCTCTTGTGAGTTTTAGTTTATCGTAATTTTGAACATAATTTTAGCTTTATTTATGTTAATATTTATAAGAGTTTAGAAGTAGTTAGTTTTATTTTTTGGAAAAAAAAAATCTACAATTTTTGTATAAATTGTTAGAAACTTCGATTTTCGCAAACGATATGAGGTATGTAGTGAACCCAGTTGATTTTAGGTCGTAATACGTCATTTAGGACCGTAAAACTATGACTTTGTGATTATAAAAAAAATATTTGGATTTCGAGAAGATGGGTGACCAAATAGCTAATCTACCAAGGACACCAACCACATCTTTGAAAGGATACTATGCACCGGATGCGTATGATTCCTATGTTGATTACCCAGAAGAAGAAGGTGCAAAGCACTTCGAGAATAAAACGAGAATAGAAGAAGTGTCCCCACCATAGGTTCTCTAAATAGGATGTAGCTAAGAAATTTTACATGGGACTGGGAGAGACTCATAAGACTTTGATAGATGTTTCAACACAAGGTCAGTTTATCTTGAGGTCAATAAAAGAACTCTTAGATTTGTTTGATAATATTAGTAAGAATATGATTCAATATGAATTTGAGTTGAGGGCTAGAGGTAGAAAGAATAGAAAATCTGAGAAAGCTTATGGCGTTAATAATGATGATGTGAGAGATTGAGTAGCGTTGATAGGAGAGAAGTTAGAAAGAATTGACAAGGTTCTTCAACAAAGTCATTCCCCTCCTAGAGAGATGTTAGAAGTAGAAAGTGAGTATTCCCAAAATGAGTGTCAGGAGATAATGGCTGCTAATGCCAATGTATCGTGGAACTATCCCAATAACGCTCATTTCATCAATTTATACACCTCCAATGCCATAAATCATCCACTCATGTCCTACGAATCTAACAATGTTTGAAATCCACCATCAAATTTCCAACAAGAGCAGTCATTCAACCAACAACCAAGGTTCACTGAGAGCCAACAATCATACAACCCACAACTAAGGTTCTAACAGAGTCAACAATCATTCGACTCACAACAAACAATCATGGCTATAAATCCTCAGTCAAATTACCAACCCAGATAGCCATCCAATAATTCTCAAGCTCTCCAACCATTCAATACTAATCAGGTTGTCCATCCATATAATTACCAAACTCATCCTCAAGGAAACCAAATCAGAGGATTCAATCCAAATCCAGCTTATCCTCAATATCCTTAAAACCATCTCCAACATCAAAATCCAACTCAAAATCCAGCACGAAGACCATATGGCATTTCAAGAAGAGGTGATGAGCGCCTTGAAGGAGTTAAAAAACCAAGTTTTCAGGGATTTAAAAAATCAATATAATCATTTTCAGGGAGCTATCTAATCAATGAACTCTAAATCCCAATCCATTGCTCAGATAGAAACCTAAATGGGGCAACTAGCGAATGTGGTGAAGAGGCTTGAAGAGGAAAGATTGCTTAGGCAACCAGTGGTTAATCCAAAGACTCAATAAGTAGTGGATCGTGGTTCATTTGATTAGCATAATTATGAAATGGTCCAAGCCATTACGACTCTGAGAAGTGTAAGGGAAGTGGAAAGTAGAGTTAAGGAGGAACATGAAAAAAGGTTGCAAAGAAGAAAGGATGCGGAACGAGGGCAAAGAAAGGAAGCTGAAGAAAAGCGAAGAAAATAGGCTAAAAAAGTCTAGAAAGATAAATCTCAAGTGAAGGAAGATGAAGAGCTAGAAAGGGCACCATATGAGGAAGAAACACCATTTGCTCAACGTCTTAAAAAGCCAACCAAAAATGGTGAGAATATAGAGTCAGACATGTTAAAGACATTTCGAAAAGTCAAGATTAATCTGCATCTCTTAGACATTATAGACCAAATACCACCCTATGTTAAGTTCTTCAAAGACCTCTGTACGCAAAAGCGGAAATATAGAGCAAAGACTCCAAAGAAGATCATGATGACTGAACAAGTGAGTTAATTGTTTCTAAGTAACATACCACCTAAGAGGAAAGATCCTGGTGCTCTAATTATTTCATGTGTCATTGGTGCCAGGGAAATTGGTAGAGTTCTTCTTAATCTGGGTGCGAGTGTTAACTTACTACCATATTCAGTTTATGAACAGCTAGGGTTGGGAGAGCTCAGTCCTACTTCAGTGGAGCTCCAATTTATAGACAGGTTGATTAAGCAAGCAAGGGGAGTTTTGGAAGATGTCATCATTCAAGTGGACAAGTTCTACTTTCTAGTGGATTTTATAATTCTTGATACGAACCTGTTCAAGACTAGAATAAACATATCCCAGTGATATTAGGAAGATAATTCTTGGCTACAACCAAAGCATATATCGATTGCAGGACAGAACGATGGATCCATCTTTCGGGAATATGAAGGTGAGGATGAATGGTTTTTATACAGGTCATCGAATGAATACACCGGTTGAGTACTTTAATGTAGAAAAAGTCAATAAGGCTTGTGAAGAACCGATACCTTAGAGTTGAGCAAGAAATGACCTAGATGCAATGATTTTAAGATCGAATGCATTTGAAAGACCTCTAGGTTTGCAACCAGGGGAGGAGCCAAGATATTCGCCTAAATCTCCATTTGTGTCACCAACAGTATTGGTCCCCGACAACTCACTTTATAAGATCGGGTTGTATGACGGCACTGAAGGTCGAGAGAAGACCTTAGTGATAAAAAGATTGGAGGTGAATTTTGAAAATTGGGAGGATCAACAACAATAAAATTTGGAAGTTATTGCGGCATTGGAAGCTATGTTGTACTCGCCGTTAGAGAGATCATCAAGAGAGTCGCTTGAACCTCAACTTATTTCTCCACAGAAGTTGGTGTCTGAAAGTACGCTTCCTGAGATGGTGTTGCATAGGGAGGATGATGTATTGAAAGATAAAAGGGGAGTGAAGAATGTTAGAGCTGAGCATTTATCACGAACTGTCATAGAGCTTACCAAGGATGACACCCCTCTTAAGGACCCCTTTCCAGATGAGCGAGTGCTGAGTATAAACATTGTAGACAAGTTGTATGCCTGAGAAGATCCACGATTAATAAATGAGTATGAGAGGAAACAGAATTATGCGTATGAGGATGTTCAAATTTACTTAGCTCAGACAAAAGTACATAATGCTAAGCATTTTTTACTTAAGTTCTTTGACCTCGGCCAGAAGGGATGGCGGCGTAATTCAAAACTAAAATTATTTCCAGGTAAGATAAGGTTGAGAAGGGACGGACCATTTAGAGTTAAATCGGTTTACCCCCACGGAGAGGTAGGTTTGGAAAGTGAGAGGTTAAAGATGCGTGGTCATCGACTAAAGAGTTTTGATGAGATTGATCTAGGACCGAAATTTATGGCATCTGTTAGTTTAATGGAGAATGATGAATTGGTGGAGGGAACCTTACAAAAGGTGTTGAAGGGGGATCAGTTGGACAATTTACCCGTATATGGGGTGAAGTTAGAACGTGACAGAGGAGGTACTTTATATGGTGATTATTGTTCTATATTTAATGTCATGGATAATACTAATTGTTCACTGGTGAGAGCACTGAGAGAGTCGTCTCCTATATTTTGTCCTATGAGTAGGGGAAGTGTTCTAGAGAGGAAAAGTATTGGATTACCCTTTGAGTGGTCCTGTAATGCCAACGACGTTAAACATTATTCCTAGGCTGTGAAAGTTAGTTTCTAGCCTAGGTTTGTAAAATAGTAGGTGATTTAATTTATGCAATTTTCAAATTCCTAGAGACGGTAGACCCTTAAGGCCACATCTTTATCTTTATTTTTATTTTTATTATTTTCTTTTGTTGTTATTTTATTTATAGGATTGTAGGCCCTTAAGGCCAAATCATTTGAAAAAAAAAAAAGAAAAAAAAAAGAGAGAATTTTTAATTTCTTGAAATATGTGTGATTTCTTGATGTTTATGATGAAATTTATTTTCCCTTGCTATGGTTGGGTATTTGTGCTTTGTTGATGATATCTACAGGTGATCTAAATCAAGTTTGGGGGAGGGGATTCATGCTTTGGTTTGGAATCCAGAATTGAGCTTTAAGGGTAACTGTATCTGTTCTCATATATTATTTTTTACCATGAGGACATGGTCTGATTTAAGTTTGTGAGTGAGGGTATAGAATTACAAGGAATGAAAAATGAAAATTTTTGAAAAAAATTAAAAATTAAAAATTTTTGAAGCATTTCTTTGTTTTCAGGCATGAATGTTTTGCATTACAGTTTGATTAAGTTTGTGTATATGATGCATGAGTAGTATGTGTTGTGATATTACCATTTATAAGAGTAATGATTAGATCAAGTTAATGAAGTGATGTGGTTTTACACGGGTGAGTGAATGAGTGAAATTGAAATTAAGAAAGACGACTTTGACCTATAAGCACAAGCACACATTCACTATGGGAAATTAAGAAAGACGAATTTGACTATGTAGTTGAAAAACTAATTTTGTCACAATAAAAAGGGAGTTGTTTTGCTTGAAATGGAGAAAATTGAAAAAAAAATACAAAAAACAGTTCTTTAATCTGAGTAACCGGGCCTTGGTATCACCAATATCACTATTCGCGTTTAAAGGGGAGAAGACTGATGAACATAAATCACATGGAAGAAGCTCGGGCCCAATTGGTCAGGACTAAAAATTCTCGCTGGAAAGTCCGGAGACTTAGATAGATAAAAAGGGATGAAAATTGGAAAGATGGAAAAATGAGTTTTTACGAAAAAATGGCAAAATTTGATCAATGAAGTAGAAAAAGAGAAATTGAAATATTATAGTAGAATGTTCACAAAAACACGGAAGGTTATCTAACTTGAGATTAGAAAGTAGTGAAATCATTCACTTTAGTGGGAACCATTCATGATACGAAGCTTGATATAATTGTTGTTCGGTAGTGAGTGGGAGTATTTTCATCTATACTATTTTTTACATGATATCATGACTTAATTGAACTTGTGTGTGAACTCATAACTGCGTGACTAATAGAGAACTGAGATGTTTGTAGGTACCATCACTAGAAACCTTCACGAGACTTCACTCATCCACTAGGGGTAACCTAGGGGTTTAAAAGGCTTGTTACATGTGCTAAGTGTAATCGTCGACCCTCACGAAATGAAGGGATTAGGTTAGATTAGTTAGAATAGTTAGAGTAGTTAGATTAAAAAGAGCATCACAAGAAAAGTTCCCTGAATTTATTGCTAAGGGACTAGCAATATGTAAGTTTGGGGGTGTAATAGATGCCAAATATTAGACATTTCGACCCCTTAACTCACTATTGTTACATTCTTTCATTCCATTTTTTTGTATTTTTATTGCGATTGCGTGGTAAGGCATATTTCAGGAGCTTAATGAAGAAATGGATCTAACTTCAGTTAAATAACTAAAGAGTATGTTCTTTCTATCCAAGAGGACAGTCAAAGAGATAGTCCGAGACAAAAATGGCTCCCTAGGGCAAAAACAACATTTCCAGAAACCGTTATCTTTAGCAAAAAGTATCGTGGGTTTAAGACGGTCATTTTGGAGCATTCACGAAGAAAAGTTGTTTTCCACAAAATACCTATGGTTTTGCCTCCACTTTCAGTTTTAAAAAGTGGCTGGAAATCACATTTCTATGCTTGGAGCTATGCTTGGGACCTACGCTTGAAGCGTAAGACATCTACTCTTGAAGCGTAAGTGCAACATCATTTGGTGGTTTTTTGTGGATTTTTCCTATTTCAACCCTAGCTTAATTGAAAGACGTGTTTGTGACTCCAGAGCTCTATATACATGTATATACACTTATATATATGAGAAGTTAGAATTTGCATGATTTTTAGGGTGAAAATACTGAAAAAAGGCCTCTCTATACCATTGCCTATATATACACGATTGTATATCAGAAGAGTTCTGCTTTTGAGATTCAGAAGGTTGGTTTTGGTGAGACGTTCATTCAAAGAGGTTCATTCATTCAGACTTGCTGTTGTTGAGAGTCATATTCAAACCTAGAGATTCGGAGAAGAAGACTATGGAGAGCGTTTCTACATCAACAATGCAGTCACCGTCTTCCATGGATAACTAACTCGGTATCTAGGGTTTTCTAACAAAACCCTAGCCAAGTAATGTAGTTTTTTCATTATTTTTAATTGTAAAGAGGGGAAACTGTTGACCATACTGTGATGATTATAATAGTTAAGAGATCGTACTGATTTACAATATAAAATTATATGTTTGTTCTAAATTATTGTCTTAGACGGAATAAATATATTATTTTGCACAACTATGATTATTCAATATGAGCAGGAACTCGGATGCTTAATTATGGTTTTTTACACAATGGTGGTAAGAAAACTTGAAACCCTAGGTTGACACAGGTCGTGCCTTGGTGATTTAATATAAACATGTTTTAGTTTATTTTCATGCATTAGGAGTAGATTAGAGTAACATAATTAGCATGTACTAGTTAGGTCAGTCATGAGACGGGTTGTCACATTCTAGTTGATGGTACTCCTTTTTGGGGTCGTATTTAGCTATTTGCGGTATGACCTGATTCACAGTTATTGATCGCCCTTGTACAATTGATATAGTGAGGAACTATATTATGTGGTTAGTGGTGGAGTAATGGAAACCCTAGTGTTCTGTCTTATTTGAATCACACCAAATTAAATTTGTTTCCTAGATAATTAATAATTAAAATAGATAATTTGGTCTTCAACTACCAAAACAAATCACTATTCATAAAATATAATTCACTCTTTTTAAATTATTAAAGTGAACAATCTCAGTCTCTATGGGATCGATATCCCTTACTTAAGCCATTTGTTACTCTACAATTGATACATGCGCTTGCATAGGTTAAAACCTAGAGTCGTTAAGGTGTTGTTTTTAACCACATATTTTTATACACCTGACGTCGCATCACCTCCTCATCTCTTCTTTAGCCATGAAATATATATATATATAATTGTTGGTATTCTTTCCTAGACTTTTCCACTCATCCATTACCAAACCAAACAAGGCATAAAGCCTTTTTTTCTACCCCCATTTCGGAAACCCTCTCTCCTCACTCTCCTTTTCACTCCAAATTTTGTTCCCAAGCCTCATTTTAGTAAGTTTTTTATGCTCTCTTGAACTATCAATGTGTTGGAGACTCCCTTCTCCACAAATTGATGTAAGATTTGGGGAAGTTATCTCTCTATTGAATTTTATTTCTAGAATTCTATATCTCTCATAGCTATGAAACCATATCTAAATCTTATGAAATTTGGGTTTCCATAGTGTTTGATTCATGAGGAGGAAGCTCTTAACATTTCTACACTTCATATTTGCCTTGATTTAAGCGTGGTAAGTTCTCTCTCTTTTATGGAAATTTACTTCAAACCCTAATCTTCTAATCCTTATAAATCCCTTGTGAATCTTATATTTTTGCTTCACTTGTTGTTAATACTTGTTAATAAAGCACCTTGTGATCTTGTTCTTCCACTTTAGAAATTGTACTGATTGGAAAACTTTTGTGGAGATTTTTAGTACACTTTAGAGAACTCTCTTAGTTATTCCTGCTTCACTTTTAACACTATTTTTGAGAACATTTTCATGAGTCAAATTCCTTTTCATGAAATTCTATTCAAATCTTAATTAGGTCAAGTATTGAACTTGTGCTCTTTGAGGCTTTAATTTCCCATTTTTGAAAATTCTTGTCAAAAAGTCCTAAATTGAACTTGTTCTTTAACTTGTTGTTATTGATAGCGTGAGGGAAAGCTTGTTGGGACCTTGCACTCATTTTTGGAGGACCTACAAACATTCTTGAATCGCTCTTGCTTGGCCTTTGCTCACTTTTTGTGGCTCTTGGCTTGGAAATTAAGGTAGGAGAATGATGATCTACTCTCTTTTTTGGTTACATGGGTGTTTGCTATGTATATGTTTACATACTAGTTGGATATCAACACGTAGATCGGCCCCCTTTTTAATATACTTGCTTATACAATGTTGCTTGATATATCAATGTTATTATTGTATTGATTTGAGAATGAGAAGCATGTATGTATAAGTTGGAAATCTTTATATGTTTTAACATTGGTCCATTTGAGGCATATTGTGATGATATGACACTAGATGCGTTGATTATATGTCGATTTGGATTCCATGGCTCATTTTGACCATATGATATATGACCTTTCGTATAGTCGCAACAACTCGCCAAGAGGTGTCTTTTGCGACCTGCGGACTAGTAAACCGTTGAACAGGGGGCGTGTGAGGACTTTGTTTCCTCGCTAGTCCTGTGTGGTTGATTTATATTGGCGACACTTGACATCTATTACCTTTAGTTGTTAGTGTACATTGCATTGGCATAACATTTTATTTATTCATAATATTGGGATTCCTATTGCTATCTATTGATATTTCTCATTACTATTATATTGATCATGTTTGGGGATTACTTGTGGGGACGATTGGGGTCTCGGATTGGAACACGTGCCATATGAGACACTTAGACCGACCTAAGATAGAAGCATGCACACAGGGTTAGGTTTGTACCATTCGGACGGCTGAGATCAAATTGGTGAAGCATCTCCTACTGAGCTAGTTGAAGCTTACCCTGTTCTTTCTAAAACAATTTAGGTTATGCTCCCAAGAATGGACGGCAATAGACTGCAGTTGGTGGTTTTGAAGATTTTACAGGTGTTTTACCCCTTCGTCATTATATTTTGTGTTTATAAAACATTCAAGGGTGTTTAATGTTATCTTCTCAATCTCAAACTCATTCTATGTATAAATATTGTTTTGCGGCTAGTATGTTAGCCAGGAAGTCACGTTGTATTATTTTTTAGCGCTAAGGCTTGATTCTGTATGTAAAAACTTTGAAGGAATTGGTGTATATTTGGTACCTCAACTTTTAAATCCTATCTTTTGTAAAAGATTCTCAAAAACTCCTTATAAAGTTGTACTTTGAGGCTTTAATATTGATCTTGGATTTTGGAGAGTGTAAATTATCTATTTAAGAGATCAAAGGCTCGTAGGTAATTTATTTTGAATATAGGAAATGCTCAGAACTCGGGTCGCCCTGAAGGATTCCATGATTGGAAATATTTTCTTATTGAAAACTCACGTTTCGTCCATCTTAAAGCAATTTTCTTCCCTCTTTTCTCTAAATTTTTGTCAAGTAAATCTCAACCCTTTTAATGATCATTCATAGTAATTCACCAAAATACATGCTTATTTATATCTAGGAGGAGAGCTTAAGAGGTATTTTTAAAATAAAAGTGGCTCCCTGAGTGCAGAAACGTCATTTTTTCGAGCTGCAACTTAAAGAATCAAGACAAGCGAGTCAAGGGGGTTTAAATGACACAATTATCAAGAAACGTTGGTTCCAAGTATTTTGACCCACCTGACCTACACCCACAACAACAAAAAGTGGCTAAAAAGTGTCTTTTCGATGCCCGAAGCAGACGCAGGCAAAACATGCCTACGCCCTAGGCGTAGGGGTCTAGTGACTTATGAGTTGCAAAATGTATGTTTTGCCCTCGACTTATTTTCCTTGTGGTGGCTACGACTTTACATCTCAATGCATGTGAATATATACATATATACATCAGAATATAGGGGTTTGATTAGGTTGTGTAAAATTAACAAAAAGAGCAACCATTAGGGTTTCCTTCGGCCTTTGCTTATAAATACCAAACTTTACATCAGTTTAATGGGGCTTCTTGGCATATTGAAATTTCATAGCAGACTCTGGAGTTATATATCTTTCAAAGGAGAAGCCATATAAGACCTAGAGAGCTGGAGAAGAAGAGAATGGTGAGCAGTTCTACATCAACGAAGTAGTCTCCGTCAGCCATGATCAAACTGGTATCTAGTGTTTTCTAGCAAAACCCTAGCCAAGTAATGTATTTCTTTATTTATTTTCAATTGTAATGAGGGGAAGTTGTGACTATACTTTGATGATTGTTGTAGATGAAAGATCATTTTTATTCTTGATACAAAAATTTATATTTATTCTAAATTCTTGTCTTAGATGGAATGAATATACTATTTTACTCAATCATGATTGTTCACTATGGGCTAGAACTAGGATGTTTAATTCATAATTTTCTACACAATGGTTGTTAACATTCGAAACCCTAGATTTACACAGGTCATGCCTCGGTCAGATGAGATAGACATGCTTTAGTTTAATTTCATGATGTAGGAGTAGATTAGAGTAAAATTATTTTGCATGTACTAGTTATACTCTATCTGGAGATGGGTTGTAGTGATTCCGATTGATGGTATCCTTTTGGGGGTCGAATTCGACGATTTGTGGTACAACCTGATTCACAGTTATAGATCGCCCTCTTACAATTGTACAAATTGAGAACTATATTATGCGGTTAGTGGTGGAGTGATGAAAACCCTAGATTTCTCTCTATCTTGATCAGACTATCAATTTAAATTATTTTTTAGTTCATTTTAGTTTAAATTCTCAAAAATCAAATCAAACTTTTTTTCAAACATAACTTAATACTTTTGAACTACTGAAGTGAATAACCAAGTCTTTGTGGGTTCAACATTCCCGTTCTCAAGCCGTTTTTATACTATAATTTGACTCGTGCGCTTGCGAATAGGTAAAACCTAATTGTTTTAAGGGATCGTTTTTAATCATTATTTTTGTCACCCCTAGACAGACATCAGCTCTCATTACTATGCAAGTAGAGACTAGTACTTTGAGGTGTTCCTTTCAGGTTCAATAATCATCTTATTTCTCATCCTCAATTGATGGGCATTGTTCAGAAGGTTTGGTTTTTGGACTTTATGGGCTCCTATATGTATAAGGTGGCTAAAACATTGAGGTGTCTGAAGCATGATTTGAAAGCTTTGAACAAAGCTAATTTCAATGATTTAGCTACTCAAGTTCAAGAGGTCAATAAGGATTTAACCAATCTGCAATAGAAGCTTGATGCTGACCACAATGATCGAGAGGTTTAGGCTCAAGAAAATGATTGTCTTTCAAAGTTTCTTCACCTATCTCAAGCTAAAGAATCTCTCCTCAAGCAAAAATCTATAGTTCAATGGTTGAAGTTGGGTGACAAAAATGCAGCATACTTTCACAGAGTGGCTAATGCTAAAAGGAAGTGTAATAGCATTCTATCTCTTACCTCTAATGATGGTACAAGGCTTGAACAACCTGGTTTGATTAAATTAGAGATTGTGAATTATTATATGTTCCACTCTCTATAAATGCTTATCAAAAGTGTTTGCTAATAGAGTCAAGAAGTGTTTACCTTCTTGTATTAGTCTCAATCAAGGAGCTTTTGTTGCTGGTAGAAACATTTCTCACAGTATTCTCTTAGCTCGAGAGCTTTTAATAGATTCCCATAAGGATGATGGGGATCCAAGGTTAGCTATGAAAGTGGACTTGTCCAAGGCTTTTAATACTATTTCTTGGTGGTTTTTAGAGGCTATTCTTCAAGCTTTAAATTTTATTCATCACTTAATCAAGTTGATCATGAATTGTATTAATTATGCAATGTTCACCTTATCTGTTTGTTCTTGGTATGGAGGTGATCCCCTTTCACCTTATTTGTTTGTTCTTGGTATGGAGGTCCTTAAAGGCATGTTGGATAGAGAGGCCTCTTCTGATGCTTTCAATTTCCATTAGAAGTGTAGATAACAAACTATCTCCAGTTTGTTTTTTGCTGGTGATTTAAGTTATGTGAATTCTATTAAGCATGTTCTAGATATTTTTAGTTCAATCTCTGGGCTGCATCCCAACCAGTCCAAAAGTGTGGGTTTTCATGCTGGTATTCAAGCTCCATTACTCTTTCAAATTCAAGGTAAATTTGGTTTCAAGCATGGGTAATTACCTACGAAGTACTTGGGAGTTCCTCTTCTTTCCTCTAAACTGAAGAAAAATTATTGTACAATGCTTTTGGATAAGATCACTGCTAGAATTTCTAGTTGGGCTTCCAAATACCTCTCATTTGCAGGAAGACTTCAATTGGTTCAGGCTATTTTGTTTTCCTCTCAAGTCTATTGATCATCTACTTTTATTCTGCCTAAGGGGGGTATTAAAGATCTTATTTCTCTTATTAGAAAAATCCTTTGGTCTGGTTCTAAAATGTACAAAGGAGGATGCAAATTTGTTTGCTCTCAAATATGTCTTCCCTTTAAAGAAGGTGGTTTGTGTATCAAAGACTTGGAATAATGGAATGTAGCTGCTATGTCCAAGCATCTCTGGTCTGTTATTCAACCTGATTCTAATTCTTTATGGGTGTCTTGGGTTAAATCTAATCTGATTAAAGGAAGAAATTTTTGGGCCCTTGTAATTCCTCAGCAATGTTCTTGGACTTGGAAAAAGGTCCTTAATCTTAGGCCTTTGTTCAATCATGTGATTAATGTCATTGTGGGTGATGGTAGGAGCACCTCCTTATGGTTTGATAATTGTCATCCTCATGGGCCTCTTGATACCATGTTCTCTCCTTATTTGATTAGAGCTTCAGGAGGTCTGGGAATCAATGCTTCTGTTAGTAGATTTGTTAGTTCTTTTGGATGACACTTTCCTACTCTGAACTCCAATGAATTGTTTGCTTTTAAAGCTAATTTTCCTATTGATTTTAGGCAAAATATTATTATTAGAGACAAAGTTGTTTGGTTACCTTCAAATGGAAATTTCTATATTAGTTCAGCTTGGGATTTGTGAGGTAGAAGGTTGATGTTGTGGAGTGGGCTAACTTCATATGGTTTAAGCACCATATTCCTAAACATTCCTTCTTTCTTTGGTTGGTTAACCTTGATAGAATCAACACTAAATATTTTCTTCTCTCTATTGGCTTGGTTAATGATGATACCTGTGTCTTTTGTAATCTAAATATGGAGGATAGAGATCACTTGTTCTTCCAATGTAACATTTCTAGGAGGCTTTGGAGAAGAGTGGTTCAAAAAGGGTTTCTTGAGTGGCCTGATGGTGATTGGAATATAATTTTCACATGGTATCTAGCTAACTTAAAGGGAGTTTCTCTTATATATACTCTCAACAAGCTTTCCTTTTCAGTTACTATCTATGAGTTATGGATGACGAGAAATAGGCGAGTCTTCGATGAAGCTTATTGCAGCCATGAAGACTAATTTGCTAAGGTTATTCAATCTGTCAGATACAGCCTATTTTCACATGTTAATCATAGCAATAGTTCTGTTAGTAGACAGCTGGTCTAGTAATGGTGTTTACCTAAGTCCATTTTGGCTTGACCTGATCCTATTCATGCCTATGTTATCATAAATTGATCAGTTCAACTCCTAGTATATGTGCTAGTGTGCAATTTTTGGCATGGTGTTAATTCTGTTAGAGCGGTTTAATTCTGGTTTTCTGATTTTCGAGGGATCCATTTTGGTATGCTTGATAGCTTACTTGTGGGTGACTTGGTGTGGCATGTTCCTTTTAGTACATATGGTGTTTGTGCTTTATCAAGTTTGGTTGTTGAACTATATTCTTGAAGTTGCTACTTACTTTCATGAGTTGCATGGCTTGTTGGTTGCCTTCATCTATTTCTCTTTTTACACTAATGTTTGGTATAGGTCTTGTTGCTCTAAAGGAGTCTCTTTTACTCAGTTTCTTAGTCTCTTGAGATGTGCAAATTGTTTAAGACATGTTTAATGTTTTCACTTTTTTGTAGAAATATGAGAAACGTTTATATTTTTACTTTTTGGTAGGTGATAACGAAATACATGAAACATTCCACATTAGTGAACGCAACCCTAGTGTTGGATTTTAACAGGTGAATACAGAGACATAAACATGTTTTTTTAGTAGTGTAAGAACATTTGTTAGTATTATTTATTATTGGTATGTTCTAGACAATAACCATATTGAGTGACTTGTAAGGTTGGGTAGGTTTAGGAAAATTAATGTGATCGAGCAAAGGCATGGACAAGCTTCGTCAAATTCAAATCAAGTTTAAAGTAAGTGAAAAATATATGAGAAATGAAGAAGAAACAAGTTTGAGCAAAAAATGCATTCCGGAGGGCATAAATGAAATTTTTTAAGCCGCGACTTCAAGAATCATAACAAGGGTCAAGGTTTAAATGGCATGAGTCTCGAGAAAAGTTGGTTCCAAGGATTTTGTTATGCCTGACATATGCTTATAGTAGCTAAAAGTGGCTAGAAAGTGGCGTTTTTATGCTTGGGCTACACTCGTGCATTTTTAACCTACGCCCATGGCATAGTAACTCCTACGCACCAGGCGTAGGGGTTTGTCGTGTAATGTACTGGAAAATGACCCCGACTTATTTTCCTTTATGGTGGCTGTGAATTCTATACCTCAATACACGTGATTTATAGATAAAATACATCAGACTTAAAGGTTTTGTTTGGCTCGTTGTGAAATTATGAAAAAGGGTAACATTAGGGTTTCCCTCGGTTATGGTCTATAAATACCGAAGTCTACTACAGATTTTCAGAGAGCTTTTTGTGAGAGATCTCTACAATTATTCTATAGTTCATATATTTCTACAGAGAGAAATAGAGAGAGAAAATTATTGAGTGATCATAAATCTTTGAGTTCTCTATTATTTTTTAGTTTCTCCAATTGTGCTTCTACATTGAAGATCTTTGTTCACAAATGGATGATTTAGATTCTGAAAAATCTACCCACTACCTATTATAATGTTCTTGCATTGATCAATTAAGAATGGAGCCGTCTGAGTGCGGAGATTGAAGCAAGAGGCTTTTTGGTTCATTGATCCATTGAGGAGTGGAGCAGTCAGAGTTCGGAGCGGAGCGAGAGTTTCGTGGAGCACGAGTGATTTAAGTTTGTCAGACATCGAGTGAAGAAATGAATATCTGGAAGGATTTGTAACTCTAAAACTTCATAGAGTCTGTGTACTTCTTGATTCATAGTGCATCGATACCCGAGTGTATCTGTGGTTTTTACTTGGAGCATTTTCCAAGGGTTTCCATGTAAAAATATCGCGTGTCTATCGCTTTATTTTCTACTCTTAGATTAAACTTTGTATGATTTATTTTGTTAGAGAATTGGATTAAAATTGACTTTTCTGTAATTAATTTTAATTTGTCACTAAATCCAGAAAAAACCTATTCACCTCCCCCCCTATGCTATTTTCCTTAGTTGCCTAGGTAATTTCAATTGGTATCAAAGCGTGGTTGCCCCATTTTAGGTTAACTGCCTAAGATTAAATTCTGAAATTAGGCAATGGATTTACCTCATGAAGGTGGGTCCGTATCTAGGTCCCCTTTGTGTTGATCGCTCGAACTATAGCTATTGGAAAGCAATGATGCGAGCATTTTTGAAATCTCTAGATTAGAGAGCTTGGCTTGCTGAAACCGTCAAGTGAGTGGACTCCTGTTGAGACAAACAGTGCTAGTTGGAATTCCAAAGCTTTAAATGTTTTATACAATGTTGTGACTCCGAGTGAGTTTAAGAGAATTGCCAAAGAAGCTTGGGATATTCTCCAAGTAACTCTTCAAGGGACTTCAAAAGTTAAACAATCGAAACTCCAAATTCTAAATTCACAATTTAAATAGCTTAGGATGGAGGAGGATGAATTTTTTGGTGACTTTGAGGATAAATTAACTGACATAGTAACAAGTTGTCACAATCTAGGAGAGCCGATTCCCGAGACTACCATAGTGAAGAAAATTCTTAGGTCTCTACCTGGACATTTTCGGTCTAAGGTTACTATCATATCTAAAATCATGAATTTCAAAGAGATTAAACTTGAAAAATTGGTAAGGAATCTAAAATCTTATGAAATGGAGATGTGTGCTCAGTCCTCTATGAAGTTTAGTGGAATGAAAGAGAAAATCATAGCTTTTAAAATTACTAAGGAGGATCCCTGTAAGTCTGATGAGGAGGGTGAGAGTATACCAAGATAGATTGACATGATCATGAAGCAGTTTCATAAGTTTTTAAAATCTTCTTATGGTCAAGAATTGATTAAAGGACAAATATTTGGAGATAAATCATATGATTTTAAAAATAGAAAATTCCAAAATCAGAATGACAAGTTTGACCCTAAAAAGAAAAAACCTCAATGTTGTGAGTGTCAAGGGTTTGGTCACATAGCTGCAGAGTGTGCTAATAAGGTGAAAAGGACAAAACTCTACTGTTAATACTCTTTTTCCTAAGGTCAAATGTCCTTCTTTGGTTTCTGATTTTAGGCCAATATCCCTTTGCAATACTATTTATAAGTGCATTACTAAAATTATTTCAAATAGAGTGAAGCGATGTCTCAAGCATTGTGTGAGTATGAATCAAGGGGCCTTCCTTCCAGGAAGAAGTATTATGGATAGTGTGTTGCTGGCTCAAGAATTGCTTAGGGGTTATCATCTAGTTGATTGTAGTCCAAGAATTTCTCTTAAAGTGGACCTTACTAAGGCTTTTGACATTGTTTCATGGGAGTTCTTAGAAGTTGTTTTACATGGTTCCCACTTTCCTTCTCATTTGATTAACTTGATTATGGTTTATATTTCTACCCCAAGATTTTCTATCAACATTAATGGTTCCTTTAAGGGGTATTTTAAAAGTTCCAGAGGTATATGACAAGGTGATCCTCTATCACCTTATCCTTTTGTGTTTGCTATGGAGATTTTGACAGACATGCTTCTTAGGGCTACTGAGAACAATGGTGGTTTTACTTATCATTGGAAATTCCAACCTCAAAAGATCACCAACTTTCTTTTTACTGATTATTTGCTTCTTTTCTCTACTAGGAATTTATCTTCTGTGAACTGCATTGTACATGTTTTGGATAGCTTTGGATTTATGTTTGGTTTGCTTCCTAACAAATCTAAGAGTACATTGTTCCACGTTGGAGTTGCCCCTGAGGTGTTGCACTCGATTCAAAATAAGCTTCAGTTTCAACTAGGTACTCTTCCAGTTAGATATCTTGGGATGCCTCTTATTTCTTCTAAGTTGGGAAAGAATGATTGTCAAGCCTTTCTTGATAAAATCTCTTCAAGGATCTCAGGTTGGTCAAGTAAATTTTTCTTTTTTGGTGGTATATTGCAATTAGTGAAGTTTGTTCTCTTCTTTTCTCAGGTCTCTTAGGCTTCAACCTTTGTGCTTCCCAAGTCTGTTCTTCATGATCTCACTTCAATTTTTAGGACTTTCTTATGGAATGGTAGTAAAATGTGTAAAGGGGGGTGTAAGGTTGCTTGGAGAAATGTTTGTACCCCTTTTGATGAAGGAGGTTTGGGTATTAAGACCTTAGAAGAATGGAATTTGGCTGCAATGACCAAGCATATATTGTTTATTCTGACTTCTAGTTCCTCTCTTTGGGTTAATTGGGTGAAGTAGCATCTCCTTAGATGGAGGAATTTTTGGGATATCACTGCTCCTCATAAATGTTCATGGATTTGGAAGAAACTCCTTAACATCAGGCCCCTTGTTACGCTAGCTTTTAAGTCAATTATTGGTGATGGGAGAGTTACTACTTTATGGTATGCTCACTGGAATCTTCAAGGTCCTCTCTATGAGTTTGTTCCTGTTAGCATTATCAGGTCTTCAGGCATTGGCAATAATACCACTGTTAGTAGGCTTATAAGCTCTTCAGGCTGGCATTTTCCTACTTTAAATTCTCAATTCTGGTTAGATTTTAAAGCTGGGTTTCCTTCTTCTTTTCTTCCTAATCCTCCAAGACCTTACAAGCTGGTTTGGATCCCTACAAATGGTGTTTTCTCCATTAGCTCTGCTTGGGACTTTCTGAGGCTTCATATGGAGCAAGTAACTTGGAAGAATGTCATTTGGGTCAAGCATTGTATTGCCAATCATTATTTTATTGCTTGGATTGTTCAACTCAATAGGTTGCCTACCCTTCATTTCCTTTTCTCTATTGGTGTTGTTCAGCAAGCTTATTGTATCTTTTGTGGCCTTAGACAATAGGATAGGGACCATCTTTATTTTCAATGTGGTTTTACCTCTAGACTTTGGAATCAACTTATGCTTAAGGTACCTTTGGAATGGCCTGATGGGGATTGGGACATCAAAATGCATTGGATGGTAGACAATCTTCAATCTAAGTCTTTTGTTTTTCTCCTCAACAAAGTTGTTTTTTGTGCAGTGGTGTATAAGATTTGGATTGAAAGGAATTGTTGGCTTTATGGTGATGACTTCTGTACTTTGGAGCAGATTCTTAATAAGGTCATTACTACTGTTAGATATGTCTTTTTTCCTCTCACAAAATTTAAAGCCTCTCCTTCCAATCAGGCTTTGATGATTTAATGGGATCTACCAGCTATCTTATTTATTGATGTTAAACTCAATTTTGGATTGGATCAATCTGGTGTGTAGGTCTGGTGTTATAGTGGCATTTGCTTTTTGGCTTTCTTTTATTGGTTGGGTTCCTATGGGGATTATGTTATTGCATTCTGATCTTTGGTTAAGGGAGCTTCTGATTTTCATTGGCATTTTGATATGGGTCTTATGGCTTACTTGGTTGTTCTGTATTCACTCCCATGGATTTTTTTCAAATAGTTTATGACTTATTTTTTTGGCATAGACGTTGTTGGTGCTTGGTTTCATTATGTTCTGTTTGGCAACTTTCAGTTCTTTGTTCATATTATGGGGCACATAGTTGTAGCTTGGATTCAGTTTAGTTTGGTTGGTGTTCGCATTGGTTCCTATATGGCAATTCATTACTATGGATGCTTTTTGTTCTGGCTTAGTCAGTATGTGGTTTTTTATGGGGATGGTGTGGTTACTCATGGCTTGTCACGCCCCTAAATTTCAAAGACTCCCGAACTGAGACATCCGAGAAATCCGGGGTATGATCCATACAAAGAGCAACCAATTAAGATCCTAAATAACCATAACACAGAATGAAATATTATTAATCACAATAATTCCATACAAAACCAAGCAGAAGCTAAACCAAATGATACACAAGGCATATGGAAGTGCCAAAAGAATACATTTAAACAATGATTCACTAATACCGAATACAAGGAAGGGATATGCCAACAGACTAGGTCCTAAGAAAATACAACAACATTCCCAATACATGGGACATATAAAGGAAAACAAAAGGAACAACTCTACTTACGAATGTCCCAAAACCCACAACAACATTCGTGCAATGAGTCATCCTACAACAAGAAAACAAAAGGAAGTTTTGTTTCACCCCATGTTGTCCATAGCCGAAACCTTTCCTGCAAGCTGGCATTTGGGATGTCAGGCAAAAGAACGTCAGGGTGAGCTCATCAAAGCCCCGTTGGAGAAAGGAATCGTAACTGTCACATCCTATGACCATTCAAGTTGAGTGCGAACCAACCCGTGTACATGCATCTACCCTAGGTCAGTCAAATGTCCCATATGGCACTCGCGCCAATACGAGAACCCGGAAACACATCCCCCTAGTCCCTTACAATGCATCAACAAATAAGGCAACTAGCACGTAGTGAAACCATAGCACCACAACATATAATAACATATACCTATATATATATATATGCACGTATATATATGGAGAGAGAGATATACCACCAATACGAGCCACGTAGTCCAGACCACCTTATAGATCACTACAACACGTACCCGCTAGTCCCACACTGACAATCAACACAACATCTATCACCAAAACACGGAAGCAACACTTTTATTCATAACACTCCATGAAGAATAACACTCATACTTCCTAGATCACGAGCATACCAAGCTCCAAAACTTCAAATCAGTATCAACCCATACTACCAATCACCTCACATGTCACTACCCGACATTTGTAAATCAAACACAGGGGTAAAACAGTCACTTCAACCTAAGGGAAGTCACAAAGGTTGCCGAACACCAAAAAGAGAATGAAAGGGATTAAATACCCCATTACACCGACCACTCAAAGGTCACATGTTTGCCCAAGGGTAAAATAGTAATTTTAATGAAAAACATATACTTTCAAAGGTTACCCCACCTATTTGGATAAAGGTTGAACCATAGAAACAAACGGAACCGAATTCAAGGCCCTGACGCGAGAGATATGAATTTTTGAAAACGATGTCGGACAACACCGACCTAAAATAGAAAATTAAGATAAAACAAAAGTTCAGGCGCCAAACCCAAGGCACCTTGTCCTCAAATCAAAAACTGAACATATATGTGATGAATAAGACTCTAAGAAGACCATATCAAGAAACGGAATTGAATTTGAGTAAACGAACCGAAAAATATATAAATTTCCAAAGAGAGACCGCGACATGTAAAAGTTTAAAATATCTCATCATTTCAAACGAACATATATCACTCAATAAAATGTTAACTTGAGTGATTCAAAATCCTAAACATAAGTTCAAGATGTCAGCGTTCCAACTCTACAAAAATCTCCTCGATCCGATATACGAATAAGGATATATGAATTTTTGAAAACTGTTGCGCGTGCAGGAAAACAAGGATGTTATAGTAAATTACTGTTCCAAACCTCCAAAAACACCCACCTTCTGCCGAAAATGAACTTTCGATAAACTACATTTTCAAAAGTTTAAACACAAATTCAAGATGTTAACTTTCTAACAAAAAAAAATTTCACATCGATCCGATATATGGAGAAGGAGATGAATTTTTTAAAATTGTCGCGCGGTAGACAAGAATTTGCGAAAAAATGACTGTTTTGCCCCCGATCTCCGTTTTTGCATCCTATCGACTTTTTAAGTACCAAAATATTTTCAAATGACTCAAAATCATTTTCCAAAGCCCAAAGTTTTAGCCGGGTCACGAGGTAGGCTAAAACGATTTTTTCACTTAAAAGCTGAAACACCAACGGAAATACCAAAACAAATTTATAGACGCTCAAATAGAGCAAATGAATGAAGAACCGAGGTAAAAATTAACTCGAAAGGAAGACAAGTGACCATATGCAAAGACACTAATTCTAACCCAACCATACCTAGTTTAACATCCAAATTTCTAAACTCCACAACGACTTATTCAAGATTGTCCACAACTTCAATGACATTCCAATCCTCAAGCTCGCTAAAGGAAACCTAATGGCCGTTGCCACGAAAACAACTAGTTCCAAATAAAAACCTCTTACAATTCTTTCAAACCTCAATTTCACATTCAAAACCACATCACTTAAGTTTCTAACAAGATCATATGGCCATCAATACACAATCGACTGAGTTCGTTCATAGCCTCGTCTATCATAACCAAAACCTCAATGTCACGGTTGATACCACGTTCCTACACCGCCGCTAACTTAGAACACAAGAGCATCACCCACATTCTCAAAGGTATCAACTCACAATCAACTTTATGATTCATCACCGATTTTACTTATCACAAGAAAGTCCTTAAACCAACTCATATCACCACCCTAAGGTATATAAGCACATATCAACAAGTATAAGCATTTATCTCACATTATACTTTAAACAAGGCATGCAAATCATATTTTCACATCCTCCAATTTTACTTTAGCATTTTAATAACATGTGAATTATATATCTCAAATTATACATTAAACATGCTTTTCAACAACATAAGTTAATATCATGATCCATATGTCAATATAAATCACATATTAGCAACTCAAATGCAATAAGACTCACATACCTCATGGTACACACGCGACCACACACATCCTACTCTAAGGGTCAATAGGATCATTCTCTAACCATTCACTTTTGAGGATACAAGCTCATGAATGAAGGTAGATATATCGTATCGTTCTCCCAAGTAGTTTTGACAGTTACACTTTTAACAAGGAAGACGTCAAATACGAAGTAGTCGTGTAATAGGATTTAGACAAGTCCTCCCCCTATCGTCTTCATTTCTCGGGAGATTAGTTCCGTAGGTGCGAGAAACAGCCCCTAGCCAGTTGTTACGATGATCCAAAACTTGTCTACTCAGGCACAATACACAAACGGACGTAGACCTCACAAATTGAATTCTCTCTACAAAAGGTGAACACATATGCAATATTTCTCAATGGGCTATGCAACAACATAAATATGTACCACGTCATATTTATAAACAACATTTTCAAAATGTCAACATGAATGATTTTCACCATTCAACATGCTTTCAAATCTTATTTAAAGCCATAACCAACAAGAATGCCTATTTATGCAACATTCATGCTCCAATTCATCAAGTTGTCATTTTATTTCACAATGATAACATTTTCATTCATTTAACATGCTTAATTCTCAATTAAAGCATTTAAATTACAATGTTACATTATCATGCACAATTAATGTTCCATTTCATCAAGTTGTCCTTTAATTCACAAGGATAACAATTCGATTCTTTTAAACATGCTCTTAGTTCTTTATCATAATTCACACTTCAAATATGACATGAGTTCCCAACATACCTCAAAGGTACTAACCAAATAAGCTAGCCTAATCTCACTACAAAGGCTACATCCATATCACCCATATAATCATATGTATAATTACACTTACACATATACACAACTATACCCAAATACATATACACATATATAGGCATACAACCACACTTGAATATGGAAAATCTCAAGAGCAACCACATAACTAGCATGCTTCATAATCCTATTCAATATCATTACAAGTACTCCATACACGAGGTTTAATTCACATAAACATGTTCAAATCCTAATTCGCAATTCCAAGGATACACATAGCAATTTCATCTAAGTTTATGAATCCTAGAATTAAATTCTCTTACCCACACAATCATAAGATGAGCTAGTTGAAGTTTTCCCCTACCTCAAGTGAAGAAAAAAGCAATCCACAAAATGAACCCCATGAAACCCTAGCTTCCACCAAACTCCAAAATCAACGAATCCAATTAGTGGAAAGCTTCACCATGGTCTCCTAACAATGAGTATAAACTCATAACAAGATGAAACCAAAAATCAAAGGTAGTTCATCATGAAAAACAAAAAATAGGGTTTGAAGTATAAACTCACAAAGAGTGTAGAACACTTACCAATCATTGGCTTAAATTGAAGAGGAGAACACCGTGAACAACTTTCATGTTCAAGGCAACATCAAACTCCAAGCTTATGGTGATGAAATCCAACCAAAAGTGGAGAAGAAACAAGAGTGAGAGGAGAGAAAATGGATATAAAAATATATGATTATGTCTTCAAATGGAAGACTTAAGAGAATTTATAGAGATTTTCCACTATCTCTAAACCAATCCAAGGGTCCAAAACAAATGTGGGTAAAATATAAATGAATCTGAGGGTTCACATTAAGTCTTGCAAATGAAAGACTTAAATTAATACACACCACCCTTATACACTTGCCAAACAAGACCTTAACATCCAAGGGTTGAGATTAAAGATGGGAAATGAGATCTAATGGCCAAGAATGTGACAACACCTTAAAGTGAGAAAAGACCAAAAACCCTTCAACTTATGGTCAATTACAAAATGCCATTAAAATTATCTTTCCCATTTAACCAAAGTCATCCACTCTATTTACCTCTATGCCACTCAAGTGTTATTTCAACACTAAGCCAAAATTCTAAGATTATCCACTATCTCTATAATAGTGAAAATACCATTATACCCCTAGGTCGTTCTTCCTCGAAAACATTTAACTAATTTCATTATTTTCAAAATTAAAATACAACATGCGATTCACACGGTTACACCTATCAATAAGTACCCGTTAAATATGCTAAGCACAACAAGCATAAAAATCACATAAGTACTACACCTGGCGTTAAAAATAAAATAAAGTAACACGTTCGGAAACACAATACAATTGCCGAAGCAACAACGGGAAAACGTTGCAATGAATCCATGTAGTCACCAACGAACAACAATCACTAAGCCGGAAACGAAATTCCACGAAGTCATCCAGATAAGTCCGAAACTTAAACGCGAAAAATTTACACGTACCAAGATTACACAAGAGGTCGTGAATAAGTGACGTCACAAAACCGTTAACACTTGAAAAATAATTCCAAAAATGAGAAAGGAAACGCGAGCCATTACATGGTTGCTCTAATCTACGTCACTTCAATGCTTTATCTTTTAGTAGTTATCTTCTTAGTTCTCTCATTCATGCTTTGAGGCATTTAGGATGTCTCTCTTTATTTTTCATTTGGTGGAAGTTTGGCTTCCACATTGTAAAATGGGGTATGCCCCTTTTATATTTGTAAGACTTAAGCCTCTTCTTATTTAATATATCATCTTACCATTCAAAAAAAAGGTGAAAATGACAAAAGGCCTAGCTGTTACTTGGGATGATAGATCGGATGATGGAATAACTAGTGACTCTATTGAGTCTGACGTGGCTGATGGGTATAAGTATTTTACTGTGTTAGCAGTACAAAGTAAGGAGATTGAAGAAGTTTATACAAGATGGGTAATGTTTGGAGATGAAGATTCTGAGGATAATAAAGATCGGGGGACTCGTATGAAGATGCGTACAATAAAATTTATGAAAAGTCCACACATCTTAGCAAAGTCTTTTCAAAATATATAGTTCAATTTAATAGTGTTGACAAGGAAAGACATTCCTTAAGTAAAGAGTTGGTTAAGTCTGAAAAAGAAAAGAATTAGGCGTTGAAAAGTGTAGATGATCTTAATAAGGAATTAAGCACTCTAAAATTCGAATTGAGTGAGAAATCTACAAGGATTGGGGATTTATAAAAGGAATTGAATGATGTTATCTCAACTATCCATAAATGGTCTAGTGGAACACTTAAGCTTGATCATATATTGAGTATGGAAAAATCTGCAAGAAATACAAAGGGGTTGGGATTCAATGGAACAATGAGGAATTCAAACGTTATTCCCAAAACTACTTTTGTTAGGGTCTCCCAAGTAGCACCTAGTTCTTATCAAGGTAAGTCTGATAGGAATCTTAATGTTTAATCTTATGTCATAAAATTGGTTGAGAGTACTCATGTTACCTCTAGATTCCATAAGGGTTGAACAATGATTTTCAAAGGTTTATTCCAGTATGTCATCACTGTGGAATGAAAGGTCACATCCGACCCGTGTGTTCAAAGTTAAGAGGAGAAACATTGAAATCATAGTGAAAACATATAACTCAAAAATGACCTAATGTTGAAAATCAAATTCGGCTGTTGAGTGAAGAGGTGAGAGGTTGTCTAGGATGGCAAATAGAGCACAAAATATTAAACAAGTGTGGGTTAGGAAATATGAACTACATTGTTTGTTTGCTTATATTGCATGTAGAGCGCGTGACTCTAATTCTGATAAAGGTCTTAAGTATATATTCACAGAATCTCAGTTAACAGACATCTCTACAAAATCATTAGATTTTCAAAAGCATGTGCATCTTAGAAAATCTAGTGGAATGTTATCATTAGAATAAATGTCTTCATATGTATCATTCTAGGAATATCTTCCATTATCTTTTATCATAAAATTGATACATTATCATGCATTTTTTATGCATTTTTATTATTATTATTATACATGCATCATGTTTTGTTACTATTAGGATTATTCATGCATGCATGATTATGAAACAAATGGTAAAAATTCTTAGCATGTTGAGCTTGACTAAGGGTACAAAGCGTTGTCATATTTCACTATCTTCTCATATTTACTTTTCTTATTATGCTTATGAGAATTGGAGGTGTTAGTCTGACCTGAGGATATGAGTTGTTCACTTGACATGTTTAAATATTATGTTTAGAACTCATTAACTTTAGGTGCTTGTTTTACTTCGGAGATGAATGTAATACTTGCTGAAATGTTTAGTCTTTTTCATCTAATCCGAAGTGATATGTAGGTTCATAACCTAGGCTAGATTGATCGATGTTTTTGAATACCTATTTCATGCTCATGAATATTGGGGTAATGTTGAAAGAAGAAAGATAATGAAATAATGAAGTATATGAATGTCTCTTTAAAACCCCTTAGAGCAATGGTCCGTCTGTTGAATAATTGGGTCTCAGTACCTCAGCAAGCATTGAGTATTCACGTAAAAAGGCGGACGTGATTATCTCAAAAACAAATTAAAAAATATATGTAGGGGTGCAAAATAAAAAATTAGAGACAAAAATAAAATAAATTGTGTTCCTCTTAAGTAGCAATCAGGTCCGAGCTAAAGATTTTACTGCTAGCTTAGGTTTTGGATTGAAGTATCATCACGGTTAGTGAGGAGATTATTAAAATTAGTATGTATTGCTTTCATCTTAGTTGTTTGTTTGCACCTGAATATTTTTCATATATGAAAATGCTATGTAAAGCTTGCCTTGTGACTACTTATATCTACAAGGTATGTGTGCTGATTTTCTTTACTATCGTGTGTATAATAGTTAACTCAAATATACGAATATGATGTGTTAATTATTAACTCATTGTCTCTACTTCCCTGCTCATATGTTTTTAAGGAAACATAATTTTTTTTGTTGAGCATTTTGTATTCATGCATTAGTCTTAAGTTCATACATTGTAGAGATTTATGTTATTCAAGAATTTGGATATAATTTTATCGAAAACTTTACCTTAGTATTTAGTGTTTGGCTTAGATTCTATAGTGTTTCCTCTGTGATCTTTTCCTACGCTTTCATTTTGAGGTTTTCTTTTTATATTTCTCATATGCTTTGATTGTTATATCTTTACTTGTCATTTCAGTGACAAAAAGGGGGAGAAGTATTAAGTAAAGGGGATAGATTTTTTAGTTAAGAGGGAGAAGTATTTAATTGAGGGCGAGTATTTTCTCAGGGGGAAAGGAGTGTTTTTATACCATGATGATCATTAGGTATGCATTGTTGTTATGTTATTATTATGATCATTATATCTGTTTTCCACACTTGTTTTTCATGGTATGTTGTTCAATGATGGGGTTACAGGATTTGAAGATCATCAAGAGGGCAATCTAACAATTTATGTCAATGTTTGTGGGTGGGTGTTCATAGGTATAGATGTTATGTTGTTATTGTGAAGATATCTTTGTAAAACATGGTTTTGTCTCAGAAATGCCAAGGGATGTATTGTAAGAACATTTGTTAGTATTATTTATTATTGGCATGTTCTAGAGAATAACCATGTTTATTGACTTGTAAAGTCGGGTAGGTTTAGGAAAATTAATGTGATCGAGCAAAGGCATGGACAAGGTTCATAAAATTGAAATCAAACTTAAAGTAAGTGGAAAATACAACAGAAATGAAGAAGAAACAACTTTGAGAGAAAAATTCATTTCAAAGGGCATAAATGACATTTTTTGAAGCCGCAACTTCAAGAATCATAACAAGGGAGTCGAGGGGGTTCAAATGGCACTAGTCCCAAGAAATGTTTGTTTCAAGGATTTTGCTACGCCTAACATACGCTTACAGTAGCTAAAAATGGTCAGAAAGTGGGGTTTTGACGTTTGGGCTACACCCGAGCAATTTTTACCTACGCCCCAGGCATAGAGGTCTGAAGTGTAATGTGCTGGAAAATGACAAAAATGTAACCAAAACATTTTCCTTTGTGGCGGCTGCGAATTCTATACCTTAATACACATGATATACAAATAAATATACATCAGACTTGAGGGTTTTGCTTGGTTTGTTGTGAAATTATGAAAAAGGGTAAGATTAGGGTTTCCCTCAACTATGGTTTATAAATACCGAAGTCTACTACGGATTTTTAGAGAGATTTTGGTGAGAGATCTCTGTAATTATTCTATAGTTCATGTACTTATGCAGAGAGAAATAGAGAGAGAAAATTATTGAGTGATCATATATCTTCGAGTTCTCTATTGTTTTTAAGTTTCTCCAATTGTGCTTCTACACAGAAGATCTTTTTGCACAATTGGATGATTTAGATTATGAAAAATCTACACACCACCTATTGAAACATGATTGCATTGATCCGTTGAGAACGGAGCTATTTGAGTGCGGAAATCGAAGTAGGAGGCTTTGTGGTTCATTGATCCGTTGAGAAGCGAAACTATCAGAATACGGAGCTGAGCAAAAGCTTCGTGGAGCGCGAATTATTGGCTTTGAAATTTATTTTTGGCAAACAATTCCAAAATTGATGATAAAAAACCATTGAAGAGTGTTTGATACTAATGAATTATCAAGTTTATATTTTCAGCAAAAGACAGGTGAACGACTCAGAAATCAAACTCGGAAAGAAAACGACTCGAAAAGCAAGCTCAGAAAGAAAGCTTGATTTAAAGCGAAAAGTTGTGAAAGAAATTGAAGCGCAAATGGAAAATCAATTAATTTAACGGAAAAGGCGAAATTCGAAGACTCAAGACTCGGGGTAGATAGGTCGGGGAGCGATCATTGTAACAAGGTAATTTTATATGTCGATATTATCGTATAAGCACAAGTATAAAATGAACCGAACTCAAATGAAATGAAAAACGCTTTACCGAACTTAAACGAAAAGAAAAACATTTTTATTAAATGTTTTTCAAGTTGTAGTCGACTAGAATCACCCTTTGTATTTTCAAATAGTTGACTAAAACAATCAGTAGCTTCAGGCTTTTCATCCACATTAAAGTAGTCGACTGAAATAAGCTTGAGTCGACTAGACTACATCTTGTAGTCGACTAGAACTCAATCTAGTCGACTAGATGGTCCAATATAGTCGACTAGAACTCAATCTAGTCGACTAGATGGTCCAAAGTAGTCGACTAAAACTTCAATGTAGTCGACTAGTTTGTTCCTTCAATTCTGCAGATTCGGCATAAACATTTTCCATGTTTTAAGCAGATGTTTATGGACTTCAAACGGCTGTGTTTTCTCAAATACAATATTCATTCTTCAAAACCTAAATCTATTGATATATATAGAATGAGATATGTGTATTCAAAGCTAAGAGAGTTGAATCAAATAGAGAAAGAAATCTTCATCTTCTACAGAAAATTTCTCTGCAAAATCCATTGAAGGCTAGAAGCAAAAATCTGATTTTCTGCAAAATCTTTGAAAATAAAAAAACTCTAGTTTCTCTTCTTATTCTCCAAATATTATTCATTGATATATCCTTTGAGAATATATTTCTAGAGCTATTAAAAAATCACCAAAAACACTTGAGCTTATATTGATTTATCTTCCATAAAAACCTTTGGGTTTTGAGTGTTTTTGTTCTTGAGTGATTTTATTGATTACATACGAATATGTAATCTCGGACAAGTTAAGTCCACCGTTTGTTCAAGAGGGGATTGTTCTCTTGATTGAGAGACAAGCTCGAGAGGCTTGTGATTGTAAAAGTTTGTTATTCCACCTAGGAAGGAAGGGCCATAGTGACAGGATCGAAAAAAGTCTCAAGAAGGGGTTCATGAGCCGAGGAGTAGGAGTTACCGAACCTCGAAAAATCACGGTGTCAATATCTCTATCAATTTCTCTTTATTTCATTAATTTTCATGCTATATTTAAATGAATATCTTGTATGCTAATTAGTCTTGTGATTAGTTGTTAGATAAATTGAATTGATTTTATTCACTTGACTATTGATGAAATTGAGTATTGAATATATATATATATTGTTCCAATTTCGAAAATGAGTAGAATTATTTTTGAACACCCTATTCACCCCCCCTCTAGGGCTAATTAGTGACTAACAATTGGTATTAGAGCCTAATATCTATTAATCGTACACTTAACCATCTTAGAGAACGATCATGTCATCTAACTTAGTCACTCATGTTGAAGGACAATCGAATAATAGGCCCCCATGGTTTGATGGATCAAACTATAGCTATTGGAAAAGTAGGATGATAGATTTTCTTCAAGCTATTGACTACCAAATATGGCAAGTAGTTCTTGAAGGACCATTTGTACTAACTAAAATTGTTGATGGAAAAACCATCCCCAAATTACCAAATGAGTGGAATAATGATGACCGTAAACTCATGTCGTACAATGCTAAAGCCAAAGTAAATTTAAATTGTGCTTTAAGTCCAAATGAATTTAATTGTGTATCTACTTGTTCAACGACAAAAGAAATGTGGGATAAACTTGAGGTAACCTATGAAGGAACATCTCAAGTACGAGAATCGAAAATTGACATACTCATGCATGAATATGAATTATTTGTTATGAAAGACGATGAAAATGTGAATTCTATGATGTCTCGCTTTACAAATATTTTGAATGGACTAAAGCATCTTGGTAGAATTGTTCCTAGATCCGATGCGTCACGAAAAGTGCTTAGAAGTCTCCCGGCAAAATGGGATGCTAAAGTAACGGCTATCAAAGAAGCTCATGACCTCAACACCATGAGTCTCGATGAAATCTTGGACTCTCTACTCACTTGGGAAATAATGTTAAAAGCTCGTGAAGACGACATCAAGCCAATAAAGGGAATAGCCTTGGAAGCCTTCACCAAAAATGAAATCAATGAGCCAAATGAAGAAGAAGAGGATGAGGACATTGCTCTTTTCACCCAAAAATTCAAGAGACACCTTCAAAGAAAGAAAGCCAATGGTGGAAGATTCGTGAAGAGAATCGAATCAAAAGGCGAGATTAGCAAAAGGGAACCCCCAACGTGTTTCAATTGCGGAAAGCCGGGACACTACAAAAGTGATTCATTCGAGCTCAAAAAGGAAAATGACAAAAGACGTAGCAAGATGGAAATGAATGTCACATGGGAGGACTATGACTCATGCGACTCGGATGAGGAGAAAAGTAGCGAGGAAACGGCAAACATTTGCCTCATGGCAAATGAAGAAGAGGTACACTTAAATTTACATGATCTAGATAAACTATCATATGATGAACTTCTTCTTGATTATAATTAATTGCAAGATGTGTTTGAAGAACTACATTATGAGTTTGATAAATTAGCTAGAAAATATATCCTTCTTAAGAAAGCGAAATCTTCAAGTAGTCTCACTAGTTCAAGCTTAGAAGTTTCTTGCAATGACAAAAGCATGGAGCTAGAAAAGGAAAATATTTGGTTAAAAAATACTATTGATGATCAAATAAATATCTTATCTAAATTCACGAAAGGAAAAGAGAACCTTAGTATCATGCTAGGAAGACAAAGAGGATCATTTGATAAATGTGGTCTAGGGTCTGATGCTTTTGACAAAGATGCTCTTATATTGAAAAAGAGAAAATCACTTAGCTCTACATTTGTTCAAAAATCATCTCATGCATCTTCAAATGTTTATAAACACATTACGTATTACCATTGCAATAGAAAAGGACACAAAACAACTGTATGCTTTCATAGAAAGAAGAAAATTATGTCAAAAATGGTTTGGATTCCGAAAGGAACTATAACATGCTCACATAGAAAAGAGAAGGTTGTAACTAAACAAATTTGGGTTCCAAAAGGAACTATCGCATCTCTATCTAACCAAAATGGACCCAAAATAGATTGGGTACCAATAAAAGTTATTTGAACTTGTTTTGTAGGTATGCTTGAAATCCGCATCAAACGAAAAATGGTTTCTTGATAGTGGATGCTCAAGGCATATGACAGGAGATAAATCAAAGTTTATTTCACTAAAACCTTATGAAGGAGGGAACGTAACTTTTGGAAACAACTCTAAAGGCAAAATTATAGGAATTGGCTCAATCGGTATTTCCTCTTCTCTCTCTATAGATGATGTGTTTTTAGTTGATGGTTTGAAGCATAATTTGTTTAGTATTAGCCAACTATATGACAAGGGTTATGATGTTATATTTAGGACAAATGCATGCATAATCAAGAAAGATGGGAAGCAAATGTTCAATGCCAAATGAAATGGAAATTTGTATACTTTGTTGTTATGTGATTTGCATGAACAAGATGTTAAATGTTTTGTCACATCTAGCAAAAATAGTTGGTTATGGCATAAACGCCTAGGACATGCTAGTATGGATCTCATTCATCGTTTATCCAAAAATGATTTAGTCAAGGGCCTCCCAAAGACAAAATTTTCGAAAGATAAAATATGTAGCGCATGTCAAGTAGGCAAGCAAGTAAAGTCCTCTTTCAAGAAAAATAAAGACATTACCACTTCTAGACCTTTAGAATTACTTCACATGGATCTTTTTGGTCCGCAGAGAATGGCTAGTCTAGCCGGGAAACTCTATGTACTTGTTATAGTTGATGACTACTCTAGATATACTTGGGTTCACTTTCTTGCTCATAAAAATGAAACTCACTCCATTCTTGAAAGATTTTATAGAGTCATTCAAAATGCAAAAGATTTGAAAATCAAGAAAATTAGAAGTGATAGAGGTAGGGAGTTTGAAAATCAAGACTTAGAGAAATTATGTGATGACCTCGGTGTTTCTCATGATCTCTCGGCCCCTAAAACTCCTCAACAAAACGGTGTAGTTGAAAGAAAGAATCGATCTCTACAAGAGATGGCTAGAACCATGTTAAATGAGCATAACCTTCCCTGAAGCCTTTGGGCGGAAGTGCTAAATACCGCTTGCCATATAATTAATCGTGTTATTATTCGGATGAAGTTGGGGAAGACGCCTTATGAGTTATGGAATGGTCGAAAGCCCAATATTGGGTATTTCAAAGTTTTCGGGTGCAAATGTTTTGTGTTAAATGATAAAGATAACCTTGGAAAATTCGACTCCAAATCGGATGAAGAAATTTTTCTAGGATATTCTACAAGGAGTAAATCCTTTCGTGTTTTTAATAAACGGATTTTAACTATGGTTGAGTCTATTCATGTTGTCTTTGATGAATCAGCCTCATCACCATCACCTAGAATTGACCTAGAAGACGATGAGGTTGGTGGGATTGAGGATAATTTAAATACTCTCAATATCTCCAATTCATCAAGTTACGAAAAGAAAATGAGGGAAGTTGAGCATCAATCAAATGATGACTTGACAAACTCAATGCCTAAATCATGGAGGATTGTTCACAATCATCCTCTTGATCAAGTCATAGGTAATCCATCAAAAGGGGTTAGTACTAGATCTCAACTTAAAGATTTTTGTAACCACATGGCTTTTGTATCGCAAATCGAACCCAAGAACTTTCACGAAGCTCAATGTGATGATTCTTGGATCGTAGCAATGCAAAAGGAACTAAATCAATTTGAACGCAATCAAGTTTGACGTTTAGTTCCTAGACCAGAAAATCAAACTATAATTGGCAAAAAATGGGTTTTTCGAAACAAAAAGGATGAGAATGGAATAATTATTCGAAATAAAGCAAGATTGGTAGCTCAAGGATATAATCAAGAGGAAGGCATCGACTACGATGAGACCTTTGCACCGGTATCTAGGTTAGAAGTAATTAGAATGCTTCTTGCATTTGCATCATATAGAAATTTTACTCTTTATCAAATGGATGTCAAAAGTGTTTTCTTAAATGGCGTCATAGAAGAAGAAGTCTTTGTGAAACAACCACCCGGTTTTGAAAATAATCTTTTTCCAAATCATGTTTTCAAATTAGCTAAAGCTCTCTATGGTTTAAAGCAAGCTCCTCGAGCTTGGTATGAGAGACTTAGCGGATTTTTGACTAAAAATGGTTTTATAAGAGGAAGAGTTGACAACACACTTTTTACAAAAACCATTAAGAATAATTTGTTGATTGTCCAAATTTATGTTGACGACATTATATTCGGCGCAACAAATAATTCTTTATGTAGGGAATTTGCTACAAGCATGCAAAATGAATTTGAAATGAGCATGATGGGTGAGTTGAATTTCTTCGTAGGGTTGCAAATCAAGCAAAGCTCGGATGGCTTATTCATTAGCCAATCCAAGTACACTAAAGATTTGCTAAAGCAATTTGGTATGGAGCCTACCAAACATGCCATAACTCCTATGAGTTCATCTATTAAAATTGATAAAGATTAAAATGGTAAATGTGTTGACATCATAAATTATAGAGGAATGATCGGTAGTTTGCTTTACTTAACCGCTAGTAGACCGGATATAATCTTTAGTGTATGCCTATGTGCCCGGGTTCAGTCATGTCCAAAGGAATCTCACTTGCTTGCGGTAAAGCGCATTTTTCGCTACCTAAGTGGTACAATAAACTTAGGGCTTTGGTATCCACGAGGAACTTCAATTGATCTTATTAGTTATTCGGATGCCGATTTTGCGGGATGTAGAATTGATCGAAAAAGCACAAGCGGCACTTGTCATTTTCTAGGATACTCACTAGTATCTTGGTCAAGTAAAAAGCAAAATTCCGTTGCCTTATCTACGGCCGAAGCCGAATATGTGGCAGCCGGTAGTAGTTGCACTCAAACTCTTTATATTAAGCAACAACTACTTGATTTTGGTCTTACTTTCTCTCACGTGCCTATTAAATGCAATAATACGAGCGCGATTTGTATTTCAAATAATCCTATTCATCATTCACGCACCAAGCATATAGAGATTAGGCATCATTTTTTACGTGATCATGTTGCTAAGGATGACGTTGAATTGATTTTTATCGACACTAAAAATCAATTGGCGGATATTTTTACAAAACCACTTGCGGACGAATCATTTTCTAAAATTCGTCGAGAAATCGGAATGGCCATGGATTTTGATGTTTTATCTTAAATTCTTTCATAATTTTTATTTTTCACATTTGTGCTAATTTTTGCCTATTTATTTCATCATTTTTAACTTATTTTTATCATTTTGTCAAATATCCTTGCTCTAGTCGACTAAACCTATGCTAGTTCAAACTTATCTAGTCAACTACATCAATCAGTGATTTCTTGTTTTGAGCATCTTCTCAGCCTAGTCGACTACATGACTTCCTAGTCGACTAAACCACCCTTCTAGTCGACTCAACCACATGTTCTAGTCGACTCAACCAACTACACCTTACCTCCTAGTCGACTCAACCCTTCTCTAACCGACTCACCAAGACCTAGTCGACTCAAACCACTATAAAACCTAAAACTCCCTTCATCTTCTCCATCCGCTTCCCTCCATCTTCACCCACCTTCATTTCATCCCATCTCAATACCCCTCATACTACCATTTCTACCTTCAAATCTTTCATTATTTTCACATTTCCATCATCCTCCACCCATTTCCCTCACCAATTTTCTTCATTTTCACTCACTTTCTCACATATATATATACACCATCATATATCTATATATATCATCTTCTACAATGCCACCGAAAACTCGTGGTCTTTTTTGGAAACGTTCCCGCATTGATGGAGGTCAAAGCTCCACCAATCCAAGCATTCCTACGGCTGTTGACGAAGAAGAGTCGAATGAACCTCTACTTCTTGAGGTACTTCTTCTTGATGATGATGATAGAAATAAATTCATCACTGTTTTTTATCATCGTGCTCCTACACCTTGCCGTATTGTCACACAAGCTTTGTGCACTGAAATTCGGGCTCGAACATTCGAGTTGTTCCGAGCAATTGGTTGGGATTTTTTCATTTCTCTTGACATTCCGGTACTTCCGCGAATTGTCAAAGCTTTCTATGCTTCTCTTGACAATCACAAGGAGAAATTCCTCCCTCATCTTCATTTCAATTTGTGTGGTAATGAGGTATCTATTGATGACGGCGATATCAAGCGCATTTTCTCACTTCCGACTGATGGTATCCGCCATTTCTCTAAGGATTGGTATAGGGCTAATGGGTTCGATTGTATTGAAGCAGTTCGAACTATTTGCGTCGACAAGGACATTTCGCAGGACGCCGGTATTCCCTATTCTATGCTACTACCCGAGGCTAGATTAATTCATAATGTCATTACTTACTCTATTTTGCCTAAAACTGGTAGTCGTAGTAGTGTTTCTCGTATGGAGGCATTTTTAGTTTACTGGGTCATGACAAGAACCCGAGTTGATTTAGCTTATATTTTCCATTCCGTCATACTTACCTGTCAGCGCAAGCCATCCGGCCCGTTTTTCTTTCCCGCACACATTACATATTTACTGCAGCGGAAAGGTTTTTCATTTCTGAATGAAGTGTCTAAGCATCACCCTATTTTTCTTGATGCCACTCATGTCAAGCATATGCACATTTCTTCTGATGCGGAAGGAAACTTCATTTCTGAGAATGCACTTGCTCCTCGTTCGCGCCCAGCTCCTAGCGGTTCTGCACCATGCCAGGAAGCCTCTTCCTCGGCTCCTCAGTTGGACAGTGCGTCTACTTCTCAAACTGCTCTTCTCACCCAAATTCTTGGGGTTGTTCAGAATAATGCGGAGACTCTTCAGCGCCTTGATGCAACCGTGAACAAAAATACGGAAGCAATTCGATTGATCAACGAGCGCCTTGTTCTTATTGATGAGGAAATGTCTAGCCGTATAAATGGTCTTGCCGGTTCACTTGATGATCTTACTCTTGGGCTCTCGCACCCCTCGACGCTGACATAAAGGGGGAGAAATTATGCTATCGTATTGTCATGTATTTCATTATCCGACAATAGCAATTTCTGTTTTTGTGTGGCTTGTTATGTTTATTTGTGACTTGTTTGTTATTTCCGTGTTGTCATTAACTTAAACAGCTTGTATTAAATCGAACCATCTATGAAATGATGTTTCTTTTATTATCTCAAATGTGCATCTATTTATATATTGTATCAAAATGCCCATTAAATTGCAAATTTCATTTACCAGGGGGGAGCATTTGAACAAAATATTATGCACCTGTTGAAGGGGAGCATCGCTTGATGTTTCGCAAATTACCAAGCAAACACAAAATGTTTTGTCATCATCAAGGGGGAGATTGTTGACTTTGAAATTTACTTTCGGCAAAAAATTCCAAAATTGATGATAACAAACTATTGAAGAGTGTTTGATACTAATGAATTATCAAGTTTATATTTTCAGCAAAAGACAGGTGAACAACTCATAAATCAAACTCAGAAAGGAAACGACTCGAAAAGCAAGCTCGGAAAGAAATCTTGATTTAAAGCGAAAAGTTGTGAAAGAAATTGAAGCGCAAATGGAAAATAAATTAATTCAACGGCAAAGGCGAAAGTCGAAGACTCAAGACTTGGGGTAGATAGGTCGGGGAGCGATCATTGTAACAAGGTAATTTTATGTATCGATATTATCGTATAAGCTCAAGTATAAAATGAACCGATCTCAAATGAAATGAAAAACGCTTTACCGAACTTAAACGGAAAGAAAAATATTTTTGTTAAATGTTTTTCAAGTTGTACTCGACTAGAATCACCCTTTGTATTTTCAAATAGTCGACTAAAACAATTAGTAGCTTCAGGCTTTTCATCCACATCAAAGTAGTCGACTGAAATAAGCTTGAGTCGACTAGACTACATCTTGTAGTCGACTAGAACTCAATCTAGTCGACTAGATGGTCCAATATAGTCGACTAGAACTCAATCTAGTCGACTAGATGGTCCAAAGTAGTCGACTAAAACTTCAATGTAGTCGACTAGTTTGTTCCTTAAATTCTGCAGATTCGGCACAAACATTTTCCATGTTTTAAGCAGATGTTTATGGACTTCAAACGGCTGTGTTTTCTCAAATACAATATTCTTTCTTCAAAACCTAAATGTATTGATATATATAGAATGAGATATGTGTATTCAAAGCTAAGAGAGTTGAATCAAATAGAGAAAGAAATCTTCATCTTCTACAGAACATTTCTCTGCAAAATCCATTGAAGGCTAGAAGCAAAAATCTGATTTTCTGTAAAATCTTTGAAAATCAAAAACTCTAGTTTCTCTTCTTATTGTCCAAATATTATTCATTGATATATCCTTTGAGAATATATTTCTAGAGCTATTAAAAAATCACCAAAAACACTTGAGCTTATATTGATTTATCTTCCATAAAAACCTTTGGGTTTTGAGTGTTTTTGTTCTTGAGTGATTATATTGATTACATACGAATTTGTAATCTTGGACAAGTGAAGTCCACCGTTTGTTCAAGAGAGAATTGTTCTCTTGATTGAGAGACAAGTTCGAGAGGCTTGTGATTGTAAAGGTTTGCCATTCCACCTGTGAAGGTAGGGCCATAGTGAAAGGATCGGAAAAAGTCTCAAGAAGGGGTTGTTGAACTGAGGAGTAGGAGTTACCGAACCTCGAAAAATCACGGTGTCAATCTCTCTTTATTTCATTAATTTGCATGTTATATTTAAATGAATATCTTGTATGCTAATTAGTCTTGTGATTAGTTGTTAGATAAATTGAATTGATTTTATTCACTTGACTATTGAATATATATATATTGTTCCAATTTCGAAAAGGAGTATAATTATTTTTGAACATTCACCCCCCTCTAGGGCTAATTAGTGACTAACACGAATGATTCAAGTTTGTCAGACGTCGAGTGGAGAAAGATAGATTTGGAGGAATTTGTAAGTCTAAAACTTCATAGAGTCTGTGTACTTCTTGATTCATAGTGCATCAATACCCGAGTGTATCCGTAGTTTTTACTTTGAGCGTTTTCTAAGGTTTTCCACGTAAAAATATTGTGTCTCTATCGCTTTATATTCTGCTCTTAGATTAAACTTTGCATGATTTATCTTTTTAGGGAATTGGATTAAAATTGACTTTTCTGCAATTAACTTTAATTTGTCATTAAATCCACAAAAAGCCTATTCACCCCGTGTAGGCTATTTTCCTTAGTCGCCTAGGTAATTTCAATTAGTTTGTCTTTGTAAATGTGTATAAACATGTAACTTGTTGTTAATTCTCATACTCTTTCTTAAATTTAAGGCATGCCGAAAAATCATTTCCTTGCTTTATATAAAGGGTAATTTGCAGCGAGACCCCCTGAACTTTAGGTCAATTGCATCTAGAAATTGGTCAACCCAATTTCGATCCAACAGCCCCCTGAACTTTCAATTTTCTTGCAGCGACAGCCCCTGAAGGGTATTTGGGACTTAAAATTACTCTTGAACCCTTACTTTAATATAAAAAATATAAAATTAGAAAATATATATATATAAATTTCGAAAAAAAATTCAAAAAAATATATATATAATTCAAAAAATATATATAAATTTTGAAAAAACATATAATTTTTTTAAATATATATATATATTTAAAAATATATATATATATTTCAAAAAAGAATATAAAATTCAGAAATATATATATAATTCGAAAAAAATATAAAATTCAAAATATATATATTAAATTTTTTTAAAAAATATAAATTGAAAAAAAATTATAAAATTCAAAAAATATATATAAATTTTGAAAACATATAAAACAATTTGGAAAAAATATATAAAATTCAAAAAAATATATATTAAATTTAGGAAAAAAATATAAAATTTGAAAACATATATAAATTTCTTTAAAATATATATTAAAATTTGAAAAACATATATAAATTTTGAAAAAATACAAGTAACATTAATAAAAACTTCAAATAGACAAAATAAAAGTATTCTTTCGAATTTATATATTTGTTTTATGAATTTTATATATTGTTTCGAAATTTATATATATTTTTCATCGAATTTTATATCTTTTTTAATAAATTTATATATGTTTTCAAATTTAACATTGTTTTCCGAAATTTAATATATATTGTTTTGAGTTTTATATTTTTTCCCTAATTTTATATATATTTTTTAATTTATATATGGTTTTCTGAATTTTTTATAATTTTTATTTTCGTTTTTTATATTTATTTTGAATTATATATATATATTTATGAAATTTATATACGTTTTACGAAATATAGTATATAGTTTTCGAAATTTATATTTTTCCTTGAATTTTATATATTTTTCCTAAATTTATATTTGTTTTCTAAATTTATATATATATATTTTTAATTTATATATGTTTTTCCGAATTTTATATAATTTTTCTAATTTTATATTTTTTCTTTCAAATTTTATATTTTTTTCAAATTTGAATATATTTTTTTTCATTTTATATATATTTTTAATTTTATATATATGTTTCTAAGTTTTATATATTTTTTCAAAATCTATATATGTTTTTGATGTTTTTCATGTAATAAATGAAACTGATTGTTCAACTTTTGGCAGGAAGAGGTGTTGGTCCAACTTGTAAGTACAGAGAGAAGTATTTCCACTTCAAGTGTACCCCATCTATTTTATGCGTGCCAAATTGCATTAACATAATTGTGTATATATTTTTGCAGAAGCACATAGCTGGATATGGTTGATCTTTACTCTATATAGTTATAGGCTTTATATATATATATAAAGCTTTTATATGGTAGCAAGTGTGTTATGGAGGCTTAGTGGGTGACATCCATTCCTTGGCTCCTATGGTAGTAGGTATTTCTTTCCTCTCTTTCCCGCCCCTTTGTTAGCATTATCCATTATCGGTTTAACTATTTTACAAGGGTTTGTTGTATCATATCGTACAATACATACCATTTGATTTATCACTTCTTTTTTCTTTAATATTTTTTTTTCAAGGTTATGACATTGTTACATATATAACACTAATACTTGAATCGCTCTAGTACTCACTTTTAAAATTAATTTTATTCGAGTCTGATATGTAACGTATAATCAGATTCATTACATGTACATTGTTATTATTTTTTCATATGATTAATATATAATTAATAATTGTTATGACTATTTTATTAGCACTGCAAGGAGGTTGGTATGATTAATCCACTTATCTGTACATGAATCAACATACATTATACATAGACATACATATTTCAATGGGGTTAATTTCAGTAAAGGTTTAAAAAAAGATCACTTTGCATCCATTTTATACAGAAAACCCCTCTACACTTATCAAATTGTATTAGCTTGCCATATTTTTTATAATTTTGGACCCAAATACCATTCAAATTTAATAAAAAATAATTTAAAATTCAAAAAAACATATCAAATTCGAAAATATATATATAAAATTTGTAAAAATATATATTAAATTCGAAAAAAATATTAAATTCGACAAACATATATAAAATTCATAAAAATATATATAAATTCGTAAAAATATATAAAATTCAAAAAACAATATATAAAATTCCAAAATACATATATAGAATTTGAAAAACCAATATAAAATTCAAAAAAAACATATAAAATTCAAAAACAAAACATATAAAATTTGAAACAATATATATAAAGTTTGTAAAAAAGATTTAAAATTCAAAAAATGATTTAATAATTTAAAATACCCCTGGGAATTAATGAAAAATGATTTAAAATTCAAAAAAAACATATAAGATTCGAAAATTATATATAAAATTCGAAAAAATATATATATAATTTGAAAAAATATAAATTTCGAAAAAAACATATAAATTTCGAAACAAATATATAAAATTAGACAATAATATATAAAATTCATAAAAATATATATATAGTTTGTAAAAATATATATATAATTCTTAAGAAATATATAAAATTCTAAACAAATATATAAAATTCGAAATTTATATATTCTTACTTTTTCTTATTTTATATGGTTTTTTGAATTTTATATGTTTTTTTTAAAATTTTATACATTTTTTCGAATTATGTATATATTTTTGAATTTTATATGTTTTTTCAAATTTTATGTTTTTTTCGAATTTTTTATGTTTTTTGTAATTTTAAATCATTTTTCATTAAATCTCAAGGGTATTTTGGTCTAAAATTATAAGAATGGGGGCAAGCTAATACAATTTGATAAGTGAATGGTAATTTTCTATATAGGAGGAGGGCAAAGTGATTTTTTTGAAACCACACAAGGGTTTACTGAAATTAACCCTATTTCAATGAGCCTTTCAAATTAAGAAACACAAGACAGCCAGTGAGCAAATCCGAAAAAAAAGAGATAAAAATATGACAGCCCTAGCGGGTGTTATGAAACTAAGTTTTTTTTTGGTAAATATTATGAAACTAGTGTTGTGTCGTGGTACTCGTATTCTAAATCCATGCTTGGTAGGCCTAAAGGATATATAACTTTAAAAAGCTTATAGCTAGAAAAAAAAAAATCAGAGTAAATTAATTAAATGATGTCCTTAAAAGAACAATATAATAATATAAACCATGCATGTTCCCATGAAAAGAAAGAGAGAACATCAATTGGCCAGAGTTAGGTCAGTCATGTCCCTGGTAATTGCTGAAATGCAGCTTGAACTCCTTGCTATACCACTTATCTTCGTTATCCCTCCATTCATGTCCTTGCCACTGCCTTTACCTTCTAATATTGTCCTCAATGTGCTCTTCTTCAGCATCTCTCTCATGGCCTCTGCTTGGCAAAGAACAGGATAAGCCCTAAAAACCCTGTTAAACTTAACACATGCACTCATGTGAACACTCAAAGCTTCTTCTCTTTTCCCTCCATTCTTTTTCATCTCCTCCTTCACCGCCTCCGCACACAACCCGCATATCCACTTCCCGGAGAACTTGGCGCAAACGCTGTCAATGTACTCCGGGGTGCACTCCTCACTCATCCCACAACACTCACACCTTGCATCTTCCACCTCCGATATCGGTGGAAGTACTACTTCAACATTGTCCACCGCCTCTTTGCTCAGTTCATACGAAATGTCAGACACTGTTCGGTGGAGGCCACTTCTTCGAATGTAGGAGCTAGCAATGGGCTCTCCATTTGGTGCCATTGTGAAAATGATAAGAAAGTGAACCAAACTAAACCGAAAAATATAGAAGAAGATATAAACTTTGAAGCAATTGGAAATAGGTTTTCATTTCATTGTGCAAGAAGGTAAGGCCCTAGACTTTTATTTATAGAGGTTTAAATGCTCACTCTCTATGGATACAAATTAATTGGACTTACTGTTGGATCTCAGATGTCACTGTTGAGTGTGAATGGCATAGTAATGGAGATGTGATAGATTTTGATTGAACGGTTAAAAAGAAAAGTAATTTTTCTCTTTTAGGTGCATGACAAGTATCTATATCCAATATGAGAGGGAGGAAATTTATGTGTAATAATAGGGCGTGCATGATTGCAACTGCACGCAAAGTTGAGGATCTATGTTTTTATTATACTTCTTTGGTTTTGGTTTGATCATCTATATATACCTCTCTATATATATTACAATGTATGAAGTTTCTAGCAAATAAAATAAAAAAATAAAAAATGGGTTTGCTACATACAATTCCACATTCACCAATGCAGGTTATTGACCATGAGGAAAAAATCGAGGCTTATAAATTCTTGCCTCAACTTTTTCGAGTTGTGAATGTCTTTTTATTGTCTATATACTATCATTGAAGCCATACTTTCTTAAGCATGCTAAGAAAGCAATTTCCACTACTTAGGGCCTGTTTGTTTGGGGTGTTTTTGTGTTTGGTTATGTGTTTTGTGTTTATAAACTTATTTGGTTAGGGCCTGTTTGGTAGAGCTGTGTTTGTGTTTGTGTTTGTGTTGAAATAAACAAAAAACAGGTTTTTGGTTTTTTTGTTTATTCATCCAAAAACATAAGTATATTTGGTAGGGATGTTTTTTGGGTTGAAATTAAAAAATTAAAAATCAATAATTAATAATATAAATAATAAATAAAATATAATATAATAATAATAATAAATGAATACAATAATAATAAATAAATATAATAATAAAAAAATGGACTAAACAATAAATAATAATAATAAATTAATAAAATAAATAATAAATTACATAAAACATATTTAAAAATATAATAAAAATAATAATAAATTACATAAAACATATTTAAAAATATAATAAAAATAATAAATAATAAACAAAATGAAATAAATAATAATAAAAAATAAATATTTTTGGGATATGTGTTTAAAAACACTTTTTCACTTTAGGCAAATTTTAGGCATATGAGAATAAACATGAATTTGGTGTTTATTGGGGTGTTTATCACTTACACTTTCTTCACTTTATAATATATTTTATTATTTTATTATTTATATTATTAATTTATTATATATTAATTTACAAATATATTATATTTATTTATTTATCATTATTTTATTATTTAATTCATTTTATTTATAAATTATTTATTCATTTTTAATTATTTAAAAATATATTTTATTAATTTAATATTAATTTATTATTATTATACTCATTTTTTATTATTATTATGAAGTATTTATTTGTTATTATATTTACTTATTATTTATTATTATATTTATTTATTAATTTTTATTATATTTATTATTTATGATTATTTATTTCAATTTTTTTATTATTTATTATTTTTATTATATGTTTAAATATGTTTTATGTAATTTATTATTTATTTTATTATTTTATTATTATTATTTATTATTTAGTCCATTTTTTATTATTATATTTATTTATTATTATTGTATTCATTTTTTATTATTATTATGTTTTATTTTATTTATTATTTATATTATTAATTTTTAATTATTGATTTTTAATTTTTCAATTTCAACCCAAAAAACATCCCTACCAAACATACTTCTGTTTTTGGTTGAATAAACAAAAAAACAAAAAACGTGTTTTTTGTTTATTTCAACACAAACACAAACACAAACACAGCTCTACCAAACAGGTCCTTAGGAAAAAATTAAAGAAAAAAGGGTCGATATTTATCCACTTTACTCGTATAGGTGAAGAAAATATGTAATTTTAGTTTCATTTTCTTGTATATTAATGATTCCTCTGTGAACATGTAACTCGTTAGAATATTGACAACATCGTTTTCTTACTTTCATGCATACAAGAAGTTGTAGAATGCACTGTGAGTATGTAATTAATTTCTGTAACTCTTGTATCATGTGATGAATCTCATAATCACATTAATATTTAATATTTGTTCTTTGTTTGAATGCTACTATAAATGCAAAACTCATGAATGTCGCCCGAGTCACGAATTACATTAACCTCAAATTGAGAAAGAGAGAGGTTAGGTTGTTGCAAAAAGCATAAAAACTAGATTACAAAAAACATAGAACATAGTTTTCTTAGAAGTCACAGACATCATCAGAACAAGATGAAAAAGTAGCTTTAAATGTGATATTTTTTGTGAACAGTTACCTTAATCCCCAACTGTCTTGACATTGCCAATATGTCAACGGCTTTAGACTTTAATTGTACTCACTCTTAAGTAACATGTGACTATGGCTATTGGCTATTTGAGCTAAAAAGTGTCTTAGCATCCATGATCCAACCATCCTACTAAGAGCAGGTTAATTGTGATGGATTTGTAGGCCCTGTTCTTTGTTTACATTCATAATAACGTGGCCGGGCAATCATCCATTCAAGGGAGAGCCTCAGACCAGCAGGCACGTCCGAACCTAGCTAGCCCTATGTTAATTAGACAAGCATCCAAAGCTACCTCGCCCAAAAGAGTCTAAAGATGCCCAACGGATCCCTTATAGCAGATTCACCCGGCCTCAAGAGAGTCTTCCGACCTGCGAAGGAGCATACAATGTAAGGCCGAATGCCTACATAGAGGGTTCTAGAAGGGAACCAAACATCCTTCGGAAGTACATTGTAGCTATCCGATAGTTGGAAGCTCAGTAAATAAGGTAAAATTCTTAGCATTCCATATTCTATTTGATCCCAGCCCAGGAGACATTGCTATAAGAGGTTTGGAATTTCTTAAGCTAAGCAAACCTTAACAGTGTTTTTGTCATTTACCCCAAAAATAGTTGTAATAGGACAAAACAGGACTACTGGTGTATCCTCCTACAATAATGGGCTAAAATCTCCACCTCATCTTGTATAAATAAGGAAGGAATTCATTACCCCAGTAGGGTAATTGATGTATAAGGAAAGTTTCCATAATATTTTCTATAATTTTTTGCACATACACCTGCCATAATAATTTTGTTAGAAATTATATATAATTAACGTACATTTATTGCATTTCATATTTTTATTAATATAATTAAATAATTTATGTTTATATATACTTGGTAAATTCTATGTATTTGTTAATTCGGCATTTAAATCATGATTGTCTAATTAACTATGTATATATTTTATATTTACATGAAGGGTTCATCTATGAGCTATGCAAAATCAAGTATCATATTGTCATAAATTATCCATTAACGGTGATAAAGGATGAGCTATTTTATAATGAAAATAGTAGATCATGGATAAGTCGAGCTTATTTTGAGACTCATCGGAACATTTACTCCATATTATTGTTATAACTAATAACTCTCAAGGATGAGAGATATATAAACTCTTGTATAATTAATAATTACTTTGAGTTATTTCGTACACCCTAGGGTCTAATATTTGATACTTTGAATAACTAGTAATTAAAAGCTTGAGAAGATATTCTGAATAGTTGCATCAAGGCTAAAAAAAAATTATTTGATTAGTTTGATCAGAAGAAAAAAAATTAGAGATCTCCGTGTGTCTTCTGATAAAGTTATTTTTATATATTATTTTAAAAACAATTATGTAATTAAATAAAGAATAATCAAAGTGTCAAAATAGATGTATTAATTAAGCAGTAGGATTTATGAAATTCATTTTTCCGATAGCTGATTAAGCATAGAGGGGTAATTACGTAAGTTGAGTCAAAGGTTGATCATTTTTGGATTGGAGTTCAACTATTTTTATTTAGTGAAATAAAAATTTAACCAATGCACATTTGGTGCAATGGTATAACCTCACCCCCCAAATGGGGAGATGAAGGGTTCGAGCATCTTAGGAGGCATTGTGGGTGTGTGGTGTGTGAGTTTCTTACCATTACAAAAAAGAAAAAGAAAATAATAAATAAATAAAAATAAAAATAAAAATTAGTTAATGAATCAATTGAATTGGGCCAATAGAGACTGAATGTGTCAATAAGTAGCCCATTGTAGCAAATATAAATATGGTTCAATGGATCCTCACCCCAAGCCCAAGACTGATTAATAAAACTGAAAACGAATATATATATATATATATATATATATATGTGTGTGTGTGGAAATTGATATTGTAGATGCAGTTTTTTGCACACACTCAAGAATATCTTTATTGAGGCTCTAAGGCCATATTTATACAAAATGAATGGGTCTACAGCCCATCATGATTAGGTTAAAATCCCCTTATTCTCAAGATTTTATGTTCTTCTACAAAATGCATTCCTTATAAAATAAAATTCTTGACTTTAGCCCCAAGTTGTGATAACTTATGGGCTTGATCGCTTTTAAGCTTAGATTCGAACCACTTACAGGCCTTCCTTGTTGGGTTTGCTTTCTCTTCAACGGGCCTGGGTGTCACGCCCCTAAAATTCCCGAAACTCTAATCCAAAGAATCAACAAATTTTTAAGGGATGACGTCAGTCAAACGACTACTAGAGTCAACAATAACAAGGAAATACATGGAATAACAAAATGAAAATATATACTCCATGCCTAACCAAATACTAGAAACTCAATAGTATCCTCTGATACCAACTGACACGCCCCTGAATTCCTAAGACTCCAGAACCGGGACATCCAAGGAATCCAGGATGTGATCCTTAATACGAACAACCAACTAAGATATCATTAACCATGAAAACGTATGGAATAATGATAAAAATGGTACATTTCATACCCAAATGAATGATAGCACAAAGCAGCGGAATCTAACAAAAATCCGACAGAATTCCGTTTGTAACTGGAACATCCGGACACACAACCACAACAGAATAACCTGTCAATAACAGTTTGATAATATCCATGGCTCACAGGCCCAACATTCATGAATCCTACTAGGGCCGAGGTAGTGGAAAGAAGCACCGCTACCCCTACACAACCCTCTTTAATCAACAAAGCCACAAATGCTCGAATAAGAATACATAAATACACCTGGCAGTGCAGAATAGATACAATACCATCCTGAAATAATAAGTACAGGAAATAAAAGATATACCAATAGGGATATGCCAACAAACTGGCTCCCAAGAGAAATATATGACAATCCCATTTAAGATGGGTAAAGAAACTGACAACAAATAACTATCATCCCCCAAACTAGTCGCGTTGCAACCGTAACCGCATCACCCTGTGCAACTCCCAAACCTGTAACAAGGAAAATAAAAGAAACTGCCGTTGCACCGTATGTTGCCCGTAGCCGCAACATTTCCTAAAACCTGGCGTGGGAATACCAGGGGGCGATGAAATACCCCTTGTGAGCAAATAAGCTCAGTGGGAAAAATGATATCCTAACTACCACATCATCTAACTGTTTAGGTAATGCTAAACTATCTAACATGATATATAGCCCACAACGTAACCCAGCCACGAAAACCCAAGGCACGTACACATATACTACCGTAAATAAGTAAATATCGGGGATATATATATATATATGTATATATAAGTACACAACATGAGTCTATAAGGTACAACTAAAACTCGTACTCCAAGTACCAAGACCAGTAGTCTACACTACTCTCACCAACGTACACTAGGTACACGACACCCAGGTCCAATCTAACAATTCATCAAGCGCTCACCAGAAAATCTAAACATAGGAAAAACACACTCACCTCTAATATCCACAGGGATCAAAATCCACCACTAGTACTGAGGAATACTCATAACTCACTCCCCGAGAACACTGGAGGAAAAACACTCACGTCCTTACGTAATAACACAATCGTCATCTATATATATATATATGTACAATATATATATATATATATATATAAGAAACATCATCTCATTCCTAGACAAATTCTGTACCTCAAGGATGGAATCACCTCATCATATCACCATATGAAAATCTCAAAATACTATCTCCAACAAGGTCAACAAATCATCAATACTCTCATTATGGATAAGGAACCCTAAATGGTCGAATCTCGGATAGTACCTGAACATTACTCTCATGACAACCACGAAAGAGTCAAGGAACTAAAACAAGGGAAAAGAAGTCCCAATACTAAACCAATAGATAACCGAGACAACAACGTCAAGGTTAAGAACACCACAAGTGTTTAGGAAAAACACCCGAATAAGGAAACCAAAAGCGAATGGCCGAGAGTGAAAGTTATAAAAAGGTGAATCCTAGGGATTCAATAGTTTTTAAGAAAAATATTTTAAAACTCAAACCAATCCATTCGGTATCCATGCTCCTAACATATGAAAAACTCAAATCACCTAGGTGGTGACATCAAAAACCAAGAAGAAAGGAAAGGCAACACTATATGTGTGCACTAAACAACACCAAGCCTCATGCCCGAGACCTAGAAATGATCTGAAACAAAGGTGAAACAAGAAACCACCTTTCAAAACACTACAGGTTGAGATTTTTGAGAAGGATGTCTTGTAACCTCAGAATTTCTATATAATAGATTTTCTTTAAAAATCCACACAATGAAAATGACCATCTTGCCCCCGGTCTCCGTTGTTCGCCTGTCCTGGCTACGGGGGTAAGCGAAAACGGGTTTTTCCTTTTATATACAGTGAGTTTGTTTCAAAACTTGGAAAACTCCGTTTTTGACAGACAGCCAGATAAGAGTGACTACAACTCCAAAGATTCCTATAACGTCCAAGAGGGCAATGAAGGAACAAAAATACGTTGGACTTACAGAACACAACCATCTGTTTCAAACTCCACAAATCAAATGATAGCACGAGGAAGAGGTTTGGCACAACGCCGTAACCGACGGCTCAAGGAGTGACATATAAGTCAAAGACATGTACTAGTATACAGAGTACAGTAAAATAAATGCTTAGGGGAATGAACTAAGCACTAGAACCAAGACTGTCAAGCTACAATACCTCGAGTATTTAGTAAAATCACTTAGACCCCTTAATATCATGAAAAGGGAAAACTAGTGGCCGATACCACGGAACTAACTAGTTTCGATCAATACCTCTTCCAATTCATTCTAACCTCACTTTCACATTTGATATTAACTCTCTAAATTACTAACATAATCAAGAAACCATCGCCACTCAACTAGACAGGTTTAAACACAACCTCGTCTAACCGCACTCAACCTCAAAACTACGATAAAGGGATACATCCCTCTAAGTGGAAAGAAACATCAAGGGTCAGTAATATGCAACCGACAAAAACCACAAGACTATCACCCGCCTTCTCAAGGCCTCAACTCACCGTGATACTACACAATCCACTAGGTTTACAATCTCTTCACCCGCCTTCTCTAAGGAATCAACTCAAAATCGACTTTACAGTCCATCACTAACCTCAACTATCCACAGAGGTCACTACGCCTCTATACTTAACCTCCCCCAAGAGAACATAATTATATAATCATAAGTATAAAAATATACATTTCATTATACTTGAACAATTATTGTATTTAATTCGTGTTTTCACATTATTCATTATCAGTTGAGCATTTTATAAACATATGAATCCATATTGCATTATTCATAATTAACATGCTCCAAAATACACAGGTAATAATAATATATAATAAACCTGCTCCAACATCACATGCAATAATATCACATATACATGTCAAGTAAAATCACATAAATATTGTACAATGCAATGTGACTCAACACCACCCTTTGCCCAATCACAGGTTAACGAATACGCACTCTACCCATACTATGAGCATAAAGAGTACCGCACCGATTCTTCCCAAGTGAATTTTATCTTTCACTTTCAACAAGGAAGATGGTTTGCACGAGATGACCCGTGACAAAAGATTCGAATAACGGATGCATGAGATGACCCGCGACTTGGGATCAAAAGATCAAATGCACGAGACGACCCGCGACTTTGAGAATGAGACGACTCACCCTATACCCCATTCCCGGACTCATTATTTTCATAGGTTGGGAACACCCCCAGGCCAGTTGTTGCGACGATTCGACACAAAGACACCCACACATGATTACACTACACGATGTTCTCAATATGCATCCAAGGCCTCAATAATAATCATGTCTCAACATAAATATGTAATGCATCATATTTATGAAAATATCCACATGCTACCACATGAATCTCATAATCTTTTTCACATGCTTTTAAAACAATAAATCAATAACCCACGACAAGCAATTATATCACATAATTATGCTTGCAATTCATCAACTTATATTTTAATTCACAAGTATACAAGTTCATTCATTTAAACATACTTTTAATTCCCTTAAAGCAATAACCCACGTATCGTAAGGAGAACCTAGTATAACGCCTAAGTTTTCACGTCCCTCACATTCACATATCCCCTAACACAGTAAAAGGGGAACTAATAACGCGTTCTAAGTCCACGTCCAACCTTTACAAGTTTTTCTAATCCATTTTAATTCTCAAGGGGTTACTAGGCCCCCTATTCTCTTTCAATTCAAATAGGAATTTATTTAATTTCGCAAAAAAATAATTTAATTAATTTCTTAAATTAATTTCTAAGTTCTGCCTCGATTCTAACTCAATTATAGATATTTAAATTCAAATTTAATATATCTAAATTAAAATAAATAAGGGTTTGCACACCCAAACCACATCAATGATACGGAAGTGAGAATAAAATTTCCCACCTGAATGTACGCTTACAGAACAGCCCGAAATGGCCCACCGTGAACAGTATCGACGCCCGAATATAGAGCCCGCCCACCAAAGTCACCCGAATAATATTTCTAATATATCGAAACGTCCGTTTCGACAACCTATACGATATATACGAAACCCATTAGCAATAGGTTAATCAATTTGGGTAAATCTAAAACAACCTAAACAAACATTCTAACCTATAAACGTGATTTTCCGATATACCACTCAACGAAAAATTACTAAACTTTAGTATGATGAACACTAAGTCAAGACGAAGCTACTCAGCAAAAATTGGCCAAACCGACAACAGGAAGCTGACGAAATCGCCGGCCAAAGTCTGGCCAAACTCGTCCTTATCACGCGAACTGTTGCCTCTCCATTGCGCGCAGCTCCAGCAACCACTAGTAGCTCTGGCGATCTTTCCCCGCTATCGTCCACCGTTCAGCGACGTCTAGTCTAACCGTGAACCACCACTAAGTCGCGTGGCTTCCCTAGCCGCGACTTTCCCTCTCTCTTCTCCCTTGCTCTCGTCTTTCCTCTCTCTTTCTCTATCTTATTGGTCGGTGATGGAGATGCGATGATGGAGCAGACTAGTCGCGGCATGAAAAAGGAGGAGGAGCAAGCTCGTCGTTCATAAGGAAGAAGAAGAAGAAGAAGAAGCTGCGTGCCCTATTCTCTCCAAAATACCGATATATACACATATATATATATTTCAATTTCAATTGAATCTTATGCAACCTATTTCTAACAAGCCCATGTGACATGTCATGTGGCCAAAAGAAATAAATGTGACAACTTATATACATATATCTCTATATTGTGAAAGTGACCCTCCTTTCATCCGAAATTACATCTAACCCCAAAACAATATATATAATTATAATTAAATATATATATATATATATATATATATAATAAATCCCAATAAATACCGGGAGCCTCCAAATAATATCGCGCAAACCCGTAAGTCCACGGAACACCAAATAACTAAAATAGTCCAGAATAAATACACCGGGGTAAAACTCCAACAACCTAAACACAGGCTGTCTCCTAAACTATACCAAAACAATCGAGTCGGAACCTTAACGTCATACGACAGAACGTGTCGCCATCTAGTTGAAACACTAATGCTAAATATCAAAACAAAACCACGTAGTTGAGAATAAGAACCTGTGTAATGTCGTCTAATCGACTTTAAAACTAAACGCGAAAAATTTACACGCGAAATACCAAGGGTAACCAAGACGTCATGAACAAGTGACATCACAACCGAAATTAAAGCAGAAATAATTTCAAGAAAAATGAAAATAACACAGGGTGTTACACTGGGCCTGCTTATCTTTTGAGTAATTTGCTTTTGGACATTTTCTTTTATGGGCCGAGAATTTTAGCCCTTACACTAGCCCCTTTAGGTTTAACCAAATGCTTCATGGGCTTGAGCCAAATAATAGGTTTTATGTCTTTTCGTTTCTTGTATATGTATATGTATACATATGTAGATGCACTTGGGTTACTTTGCAATGATGATCCAGCTTACGTGTGGTTGGTAAATTCAAAACAACGGCTAGATTCCCTCGATCGACACCCCTGTTCATCTCAAAATCTTGCAACGCCTCCTGCCTCATTTAATGTGATGGTTGGACGTACCCTTTCCTTTCTATAAATACCTATCTTAATCTTTTACTTGAGATTTTCTCTATCACAAAAACTTCTTCATTTCAAATCTCTGTATCTTTGCCTTTTGCAATTTCTTGCCTTTTTTTGGACTTCATTTCGCCGAAGTTGCTTCCGGTCATCTTCTCCGGCTGTTTATTTTTCATTTTTGTAAGTGTTTATCTTTTTAAAGCTTCCTCTTCTTCTTTGGAATGTCTGAATCTCACGTAAGTTTTGCCAGTGAGGAGTTGGCTTCTCGGCGGATAAGCTGTAAAAAGTTGTACCAAGGAACTTCCGATGCTCCCTCAGGAAGATGAAAAGGCCTATGACATCAAGGAACTCCCCCCTTATAACCCAGATAAAATGTAACACCCCGTGTTGTTTTCTTTTTCCAAAAATTATTTCTGATTTAATTTCGGTTATGACGTCACTTCTTCTTGACGCATTGTTTATTCTTGGTATTTCGTACTTGGATATTTTTCGCGTTTTACGTTTCGGACTTGGAGGGACGACGTTTACGCGGGTTCTTATTGTTACCGACTATGCGGTTTCATTTCGATGTTTAGCATTAGTGCTTCGACTGGATGGCGACACATTTTATTTAATCGGGCTTGTTAGGTGTTTCAACGTTTGGGTTCCTACCCCTGTGTATTTATTTCGGACTATTTTAGTTATTTGTCATCCCGTGGACTTACGGGTTCACGCGATATTATTTAGAGGCTCCGGTTATTTTTTGGTATTTATTGTATATATATATATTTAATTATAATTATATATATATTGTTTTGGGGTTAGTTTATAATTTTGGATAATAGGAGGGTTACTTATGCAATTTAACATATATATGTATATGCATATACGTATCTACCAAGCTTTTTCTCCTTCTTTTAGACGAATAACCTTTGACCATCAGCTCTCATTCTTCCACCTTCATGTCGTTGATCATGGGAAAAAGAGAGAGGAGTCGGGCTGAGGGGAGGGTTAAAGAGTCATGCGTAGAGGCACGACTGGTTGATGGTGGTTCGCCGCAGCAGCAGCGACGGCTGGAACAGGGTCGATGCGGCAACTTGCAGGTGCGGCAGTAACTCAGGCACGAAGGTGTGTGTCGAATTACAGGATCGACGCCAGTGGTGGCGCGCGGTAGAGCGATGCACGATAGTGGTGTTTTCGACCAGACTGTTCCGTGTGGTTTGGTTGACTTCCGCTGGTCTAATGTCTACGATTTTAGGAGGGTAGCTTCATCTCGATGCTAGGTACATCATACTAAAATTTCGTATTTTTTTGTTGAGCGGTTTGTCAGGAAATCGCGTTTATAGGTTAGAATTTTTGTTTGGGTTATTTTAGATTTGCCCAAATTGATTAACCTATTGCTAATGGGCTTCGTATATATCATATAGGTCGCCGAGGTGGACATTTTGGTATATTCAAAATAGTTTTTTGGCGACTTTGGTCGGTGGGCTCCATTTTCGGACGCTGACACTGTTCATGGTGGGCCGTTTCGGGTTGTTCTGTAAGCGTAAATTAAGGTGGGAAATTTTATTCTCACTTTCGTATCATTGACGTGGTTTGGGTGTTCAAACCCGTATTTATTTTAATTTAGATATATTAAATTATGAATTTAAAATATCTATAATTGGGTTAGAATCAAAGCAGGACTTAGAAATTAATTTGAGAAATTAATTAAACTATTTTTCTGCAAAATTAAATTAATTCCTATTTGAATTGGAAGAGAATAGATGGCCTAGTAACCCCTTGAAAAATTTGTAAAGGTTGGACGTGAACTTAGAACGCGATATTAGTTCTCCTTTTGACTGTGTTAGGGGATATGTGAATGTGATAGACGTGAAAACTTAGACGTTATGCTAATTTCCCTTATGATATGTGGATTATTGCTTTAAGTGAATTAAAAAACATGTTTAAGGGAATGAAATTGCTTCCTTGTGATTTAAATGCTTTAATTGAAATAAAAGCATGTTAAAATAAATAAAATTGATATTCTCATGCTTTATTGCTTTAGAGATTTAAAAGCATGTTGGAGAATATTTTCATAAATATGATGCATGACATATTTATGTTGAGGCATGACATATTGAGTACACTGTGTCGTGTTGAATACATGAGTGTTGGTCTATGCGGGTTGTGTAACCATGTGTGGGTTTGACTAGTGTCGGATAGTCGAACGTTATCATAAATATGATGAAATACATATTTATATTGGATTTGTGTCGGATCGTCTCAACAACTGGCCAGTGGGTGTTCCCAACCTCCGGATCTAGTATATCCGAGAATTATGGTATAGGGTGGGTCATCCCATCCTCAAAGTCATAGGCCGTCTTATGCATTTGATCTTTGGATCCTAAGTCACGGGTCGTCTCGTCAAACCGATATTCCTTGTTGAAAGTGAAAGAGAGAAAAATCACTTGGGAATAATCGGTTTGGTACTCTACATTCCTTCGTGAGCTAGGAGTGAATGGTAGAGCTTCTGGATCCGTTGACCCTTAGTGGATAGGGTGTGTGGTTATGTCTGTACCACGGGTGGTGTTGAGTCACATCGCATTTGCATAGCATTTATGTGATTTCATTTGACATGTATATGTGATATTATTCCATGTGAATTTTGGAGCATGTTGATTATGAATATAGCAAAATAAATTCATATTTTATTAAAATGCTCAACTGAAAGTGAATAATGTGAAAGAAAATGATTACATGCAGTAATTATTAAAGTATAATAAAATGTATATTTTTATACTTGTGATTATATACTTTTATGCCCTTGGGGGGGTTAAGTATATTGGTGTAGTGACCTCTATGGATAGTTGAGGTTAATGATGGACTATAGATTCGATTTTGAGTTGATGCCTTAGAAAAGAATGGTGATGAGATTGTAAACTTAGTTGATTGTGTAGTATCAACGTTGAGTTGAGGCATTGAGAAGGCGGGTGATAGTCTTATAGTTTTCGTTTGTTGCATATTACTAACCCTTGATGTTTCTTTTCCACTTAAAGGGATGTATCCTTAATCGTACTTTTGAGGTTTTGAGTGCGGTTGGACGAGGTTGTGATTGAACCTGTCTAGTTGAGTGGCAATGGTCTCTTGATTCTATTAGTGATCTAGAGAGTTAGTAACAAATTTGAAATTAAGGTTACAATGAATTTGGAAGATGTATTGATTGAAACTAGTTAGTTTCGTGGTATGGGCCACTAGTTTTTCATTTTCATGATATTAAGGGGTCTAAGTGATTTTATTAAGTACTTGAGGTACTGTAACTTGGCAATCTTAGTTCTAGTGCTTAATTAATTCTCCTAAGCATTCCTTTTACTGTATTATGTATACTAGTACATGTCTTTGACTTATATGTCACTCATTGAGCCATCGGTTACAATATGGTGCCGAACCTCTTCCTCGTGGTGTCATTTGATTTTGTGGAGTTGGAAACAGATGGTTGTGTTCCGTGAGTCCAACGTATTGTTTTTCCTTCATTGTCCTCTTGGACATTATATTTATCTAGCTGTTTTTCGGAAATGGAGTTTTTAAAGTTTTGAAAACAAACTCATTAGTATTTAAAAAGAAAAACCCGTTTTTGCCTATCCCCGTAGCCAGGACAGGCGAACGACGGAGACCGGGGGCAAGACGGTCATTTTCATTGTGTGCATTTTTAAAGAAAACCTATTCTATAGAAATTCTCAATATTCTGAGGCTACAAGACTTCTTTCTCAAAAATCTCGACCTGTAGTGTTTTGAAAGGTGGTTTCTTGTTTCACCTCAGCTTCGGATCATTTCTAAGTCTTGGGTATGAGGCTTGGTGTTGTTCAGTGCACACATATAGTGTTGCCTTTCACTTCTTCTTGGTTGTTGATGTCACCACCTAGGTGATTTGAGTTGTTACACATGTTAGGGGCATGGATGCCAAATGGATTGGTTTCTTTTGCCCAGGTGTTCTCACTAAGAACTTGTGATGTTCTTAACCTTGACGTTGTTGTCTCGGTTATCCGTTGGTTTACATTGGGACTTCTTTTCCCTTGATTTGGTTCCTTGACTCTTATGTCGTTGTCATGAGAGTAGTGTTCAGGTACCTACCAAGATTCGACTGTTTAGCGTTCCTTATCTATAGTGAGAGTGTTGGTGATTTATTGACCTTGTTGGAGATAGTATTTTGAGATTTTCGTATGGTGATATGATGAGGTGATTCCATCCTTGAAGTATAGATTTTCTCTAGGAATGGAATAATGGTTTTTATATATATATATAGATGATGGTTGTGTTAATACATAAAGATGTGAGTGTTTTTCCTCCTGTGTTCTCGGGGAGTAGGATTTGAGACAGCATTGTGAGCGTTTGATGATTTGTTAGATTAGACCTGGGTATCGTGTAGCTAGTGTATGTTAGTGAGAGTAGTATAGACTACCAGTATTGGTAATTAGAGTACGAGTTTTAGTAGTACCTTACGGGACTAGTGTTTTGTACTTATATATATACATATATATGTATATGTATATATATATCCCCGATATATACTCATTTATGGTAGCATATGAGTATGTGCCTTGGGTTTTCGTGGCTGGGTTATGTATCTTGTTAGATGGTTTAGCATTACCTAAACAGTCAAACGATGTGATAGTTAGGATATCGTTTTTCCCACTAAGCTAATTTGCTCACAGGGGCATTTCATTGCCCCCTGGTATTCCCACGTCAGGTTGCAGGAAATGTTGCGGCTACGGGCAACATGCGGTGCCACTGCTGCTTTCTTTTGTTTTCATTGTTACAGGTTTTGAAGTTGCGCAGGGTGACGCGGTTACAGTTACAGCGCAACTGGTTTGGGGATGATAGTTATCTTCTGTCAGTTTCTTTACCCATGTTTTGTGAGATTGTCATATATTTCTCTTGGGAGCCAGTCTGTTGGCATATCCATATTGGTGTATCTTTTATTTCCTGTATTTATTATTTCGGGATGTCATTGTATCTATTCGGCATGGCCATGTGCATTTTTGTATTCTTATTCGTGCATTTGTGGCTCTGTTGATTATAGAGGGTTGTGTAGGGGTTTTGGTTTCTTTCCACTACCTCGGCCTAGTAGATTGATGAATGTTGGGCCTATGAGACATTGATATTATTGAATTGTTATTGGCAGGTTATTCTGTTGTGGTTGTGTGCCCGGTTGTTCTATTTACAAACAGAACTCTGCCAGATTTTCGATAGATTCTACTGTGTATTTCTATCATTCATTGGGTATGGAATATACCACATTTATCATTATTCCATACGTTTTCATGGTTAATGATATCTCAGTTGGTCACTCATTATAAGGATCACACCCTGGATTCCTTGGATGTCCCGGTTCAGGAGTCTTAGGAATTTAGGGGCGTGTCAGTTTGGTATCAGAGGATACTATTGAGTTTCTATCATTCGATTATACATGGAGTATATTTTTCCATCATTATTCCATGTATTTTCTTGTTATTGTTGATTCGAGTGGTCGCTTGACTGACGTCACCCCTTGAAAATTCGCTGATTCTTCGGGTTGGAGTTTCGGGGATTTTAGGGGCGTTACATAAACTTCCTGCTAATCTTCGCAAAATCCCAAATATCAAATCCCTTAGAAAATTGGCCAAACCTCCATCTGGCGTGAAGTTTGAGGCCTACAACCCTGATTTAGATTTTACCCAGGGTGAGGGTATTGGTCATCACGACCTTCTTCTGTCCTATAATCAAGTGAAATTGGTTAGGTTTCCTCTTCACCCCCTCTTTCACTTCGTGTTTTTCACTTTGGGGTTAACCCCTTTGCAAGTTAACCCCAAATTCTTTCAAATTCTTTCCATGTTAATCCTAGCAAATTGCAATTTTGGACTGCATCTTGGATTTGATGACCTCCTTTTGTGCTATCAGGTTTAAGAGATCTCCAATTACTTAGGGAGGTTCATGTTTTACCCTTTCAAAGATAGGCACATTTGTGAGGGAAAAATTGATTATGAAAAGGGATGGAAGGAGAGGATGGTCCTCATTAAGGGTCCCTGGTTCTATCCCCATTTTGCCTCATTTCCTATCCCTAGTGTTTTCCGTCCTGGCAAATTCAGCCCTTATAAGTTTCTTCATGGGAAAACAGTTTCTTGCCTCTGCCATGACTGTTACCTCCATAGGGCTAAATATATTTATGAGTCTTTTGGCATCAGTAGCAAAGGGTTTTTTTTAGTAAAGTTTACAAAAGGGTCAAGCTTTCGAATAGTAAACTTTAGTCTGAGCGTCTTGATTGTACATACCTTTTGACTCATGGTAACTTGCAGGATATTTCCAGACTAGGAGCCTCTGTAGACATGCTTCGCTTGACCCGCCCCAAGATTTTCGATGCCAATCCAGAGGATACCCCCAATCCTGCTACTAAGGGGACCTCTTCTCGAGTCATAATTGTAGCCCTAGCGTCTGGGACTGTTGTAGTGTCTGGGTCTGTTGCAGCGGCTGGGTCTATTGTTGTCCATTCCCCTGCCCCTTCCATGCCTCAACGTACTCCCTCCCATACTCATCCTTCTACTAAGGAGAGGTCCTCTAAGAGGCAAAAATTAAAAGGAAAAGCTGGAGAGGATGGGGGGGATGCCTTTCTCCCCATTACTATTGCTACTATAACTGAGAGGGCCAGGTCCCTCTAGAGCAGGGACGACTTGGATGCCTTCAAAGCCCTTGATGGACCTGAGTTGCCAGACAGGGTGATGGGCATGATTATGAGGTTACATTTTTCCTATGTGTTAGTTTTTATCATGTTTTGCTTCTTTCCCTCTTTTAGATTGAGCATTAATTTCTGTTTTTAGTGTTTTGATCATTTTTGTGTGTTTTTTCATAGGCCTTTTATACTGTAGGGGCTTTGTGCATTAATTGCTAGACCCATGTTGAGGAACTGGCCCACCAGACTGGTGAATTGATGCACCTTAAAGCTACCTTGGCCTTGGTAGATGGGAGGGAGACCCTCTTGGTCATGGAGGTTGCTTCTTTGAAGGACAAAAATGTTGCTTTAAAGGATAACAAGGTTAAGCCGAATACTGAGATTGAAGACCTTCAGTATCACTTGTCACTTACTCACTCTGAGCTAGAGATGTGCTGCCAAGGGGGTTTGGCCATGCATTCGCATTACGAGGTCTTCAACAATTGCGTTGCTGGCCAGTTCTAGCGAAATGACTTTGAGACTGCCTCAAAGGAGCCTGCTCAAAGAAAACTCGTAGACCCTGAGGCTATAGGTGTGCACCTCTGAGTAAAGGCTCCCTATGATGCTCCAAACCCAAGCCTAGTTGAGGAGCTCTTCTCCAAGTTCCTTGCTGCAGTCCTTCAGGGCTCAGAGGCTCTAGTTCCTCATCCTTTTTAAAGTGTAAAGGATGTTGATAGGGCCATAATACGTATCTTGTTCTTGTCTTGAGTTGTAATGTATCTCATTTGTGGCACTATCATCCCCCTTATTAGGAGAAATCTCCCCTATTAGTTTTGTTCATCAGATCTGTCTTCTGGACTTTTGTTGTCAATTGGGCAAATTTACATATTTCTCTTTAATGAAAAATATTCTTACTTTAATGTATTCTGAATATGCCAAAGTTTGTATGTCTTAATTGATTACTTGTTTCATTAGTATGTGTATGCCTCTGGCATATAGGCTATTGGTAGATTTAACTATAGGAAAAATAGTTTCCTTGAGTTGGCTAAGGTATTTGCCTCTATTTTGATATAGGTATAAATTCGGGTCAGGCATATGCCTCTGTCATTTTTATAACTTAGAAATAAATTCCTCAATTGAATGGGCCAGGCATATGCCTTTACCATTTTTATAACTTAGGAATAAATTTCTCTATTGAATGGGCCAGGTATATGCCTTTGCCATTTTCATAACCTATAAATGAATTCCTCTATTGAATGGGTCAGGCATATGCCTCTGTCATTTTTATAACTTAGGAATAAATTACTCTATTGAATGGGCCAGGCATATGCCTCAGCCAATTTTATAACTTAGGAATAAATTCCTCTATTGAATGGGCCAGGCATATGCCTCTGCCATTTTTATAACTTAGGAATAAATTCCTATATTGAATGGGCCAGACATATGCCTCTGCCATTTTTATAACCTAGGAATAAATTCCTCTATTGAATAGAAAACTTTGTTAATTATTTGCTAAAAATAAGTATTTGAGAATGCGAATACTTAGGCTCCGGCCTCTTTTTATTTATTGAATCAAAAATAAATAATAAACAATATGGGCGTGAATTGCCCCTGCTAACTTTAAAGAATTTTGAATCTAACTATGGATAGTACCTCTTCAATCTGGAGGCATTTTGAGAATTGGGTTCCATGCGTCTATTGGATTTTCTAAGCCGGTAAGATCCTTTACCAATGACTTCTGTCACGGTGTAGGGTCCTTCCCAATTTTCCCGAAGCTTCCTAATGATACCAATTTTCTTCCTGAGGACCATATCTCCTACCTGGAAATCACGTCTCTTTACTTTTTGGTTATAGTTTATCCTTATCCTCTGATGATACTCAACCAATCTTGTGGCTGCCCTATCATGCTTTTCATCCTAAGTGTCGAGAACTTGCACCAGGTTCTGATTATTTTGATTCTCTTGATAATTTTCACTTTTGGTGGTTAGGACCACGTTTTTTGTTGAAATCACCGCTTCTGCTCCATATGACATGGAAAATGGGGTTTATCCTGTAGGGAATCTTGTTGTAGTTTTGTATGCCCATAAAACCTCTGGTAGTTTATCTGGCCAGAGTCCCTTGCAATCTTCCAATTTATTTTCGAGATTATTTAGAATAGTTTTATTGGTCCTTTCAGCCTATCCATTTCCATGCAGGTACCCGACTGAAGAAGACTTGAGCTGTATGTCGTGCTTCTCACAGAAAGCCCTTGTCTATTGGTTGTTTAAGTTTAAACCATTATCAATCATTATGGTTTTAGGAGCCCCAAAATGGCATATGATGTACGTCCAAATGAATTTAATCACATGTCTGTGAGTGATCACAGAATATGACTATGCCTCTACCCACTTGGTGAAGTAGTATGTAGCAATCAGTGTTAGTTTCACCTTCCTTAGTGCTTTCGAAAGTGGTCCTATGATGTCAATCCCCCATTGTACAAAAGGGTATGGATTGAGCATAGGATTGAGAAGCTCTGGTGGGGGGTAAATGTTGTCATCGTGGATCTGGCACTCGTGGCATCTTCTAACGAAGGCTTCTGTATCCTGTGAAAGGTAAGGCCAGAAATAACCTTGATTCAGTACCTTATGAGCAAGTGACCTTCCACCAGAGTGGTTATCGCATGCTCCTTTATGAATTTCCTTCATAATGGATGTGGCCTCTGAAGGAGTAAGGCATCTGAGGTATGGTCCTTCGAAGTATTTGCGGTATAAGTGTCCGTTTATCAGAGAATACCTGGTGGACATCATACGGATTTTTCTTGCTTCAGGTTTTCTTTCAAGCAGGGTTCCATCTCTTAAATAAGACATAATTGGATCCATCCAACTGGGTTCCCAAAGAATTATATAGACATTCCTCGGCTGATATGTACTTGGGATCTCCAAGTAGTCTATTGGCGCCACCATGGTCAAGTCTTGTGAGTTGGATGACGCTGTGTTGGCTAGTTTGTCTGCACCTTTGTTTTTTTCTCGTGGGATCTACTGAAGGGTGAATTGATCGAAATGACTGAGTTCTGAATAAGTCAAGGCTCTGTACGGTTCTAGCTTCTCACCAGCCTCATATTCCCCATAACCTGCTTAACAACCAGCTGGGAGTCGCTATATATCCTGAGGTGTCTCACTTGAAGACTCTAACATAATCTGATTCCAGCTAGTAGTGCCTCATACTCAGCTTCATTATTGAAGGCTAGAAATTCCAGTCGTATTGACTTCCAGACCTAAACCAGCACCCGCAACTCTAACTAATCCGTCAATAAAAAATTTCCATTCTTGCTCCTCTGACTCTAGATGTTGAAGCTCTGGTTCTGCTTCTAAGAGAAAATCAGCCAGAGCCGGCCCTTTGATGGTGGTTCTGGGATATAGGTGATATCGAAAGCCCCCAAATCAATTGCCCATCTGGTGATTCTCCCGGTTAGGTCTAGTTTGGACATTATTGCCCTGATGGGGAATGTCGTTGCGACAATGATAGGGTGTGTCTCGAAATAATGTCCGAGTCTTCTTTTGGCGTTGACTAACGATAGAATCACTCGTTCCTTGGTAGTGTACCTTGTCTCAGGGTCAATGAGTGTTTTGCTGGTGTAGAAGACTGGGATCTAGCAGGCTTTTTCTTCTTTAACCAGTGTTGCGCTTGTTGAGGAAGCTGAAACTGCCAAGTATAAGTGTAGTTTCTCCCACGACTCTGGAGAAATAAGCACCGGAGGACTCACGAGGTACTTCTTTAATTTCTTTAGAGCACTAATTTGTTTTAGTCCCCATTTGTTGCTTTTTCCTGCTTTTAAGGCCTGAAAGAATGGTCTGCATTTATCTATAAGTCTGGAAATAATCTTGCTTAGCGCAACCACCATTTTAGTGAGAGTCTGGATTTTATTCTAGGTATGTGGCTCTTCTGTGTACAGTAAGGCCTTAACCTGAGCGGGGCTTGCTTCGATCTCTGTTCTGTTCACGATATGGACTAAGAACTGGCCGGATGAAACTCTGAATGAACATTTTGATGGATTGAGGCGTATTCTATAGAGTCTAATTGCCTGGAACACATCTCTTAGGTGCTAGAGGCGACCCTCTTTCTTTTTTCTTTTAACCACTGTGTCGTCAATGTATGCCCTCCACAATGTGACCCATCAAATGGCTAAAAAATTTCTTCACAAGACTCTGATAAGTAGCACCTGCATCTTTTAGTCCAAAAGGCATTACTTTATAACAAAATATACATTCTTTTGTGATAAAAGACGTTTTATCCTCATCTGCTCAATTCATGGGTATCTGGTTATACCCGGAGTACGCATCCAGGATTGAGAGTCTTTCATATCCTGATGTGGCATCGACCATTTGGTCAATTTTTGGCAGAGGGAAATAATCTTTCGGGCATGCCTTGTTTAAATTGGTGAAGTCGATGCAGACCCTCCATTTCTCGATCTTTTTCTTGACAACGACTACATTAGAAAGCCAGGTGGGATACTTGACTTCCCTGATGAATCTAGCTTCTAGCAACTTTCTGACCTCGTCAGCTATGATCTAGTTCCTTTCCACCCCAAAGCGTATCTACCTCTGCTTGACGAGTCTAGCCTTAGGGTCAACATTTAGGTTGTGTTGTGTGACTGATGGATCTATGCCTGGCATATCCAGGTGTGACCAGGCGAATATGTCTATGTTGTCCTGCAGTAAGTTTATCAGGATTACCTTTTCAGGAGTTGTTAGAGTAGACCCAATGAATGTGGTTCGTCCGTCTCCGGTGGGGCTAATATCCACTTCTAGGAGTGGCTCTATTGTATTCTGACTTTCACGACCCTCATTGAAAGGATCAATCTTTAATTGCTATTTTTCCCTCTACTTCTAGCTCTCCTAAATCTCCTCGTTGGTCTTGGTCCAAGTGTTAAGGTTCTTCATTGATACTGCATAGCACTCCTTTGCTACTACCTAATCCCTTGGGATATCGATCATGTCTACCCCATTGGGATCCATACACCTCATCACTTGATGGAGGGTCGATGGTACGCCCTGCATCCTGTGAATCCAGCCTCTGCCCATAAGGAGGTTGTATGATGGTTTTACATCTACCACGACAAAATTTTCCCTGAGTGTCCTTCTAACAACTGGCACGAGAAGCTGGATATCTTCGATTGGCTCCACCCTCCGCCTATCAAACACGGCGAGGGAGACTCTAGCTGGCTGCATGTGGTTGATGTCCACCCCAAGTTTGTCGAAGGCCCATTTGGTTATGATATTTATGCTACTTCCAAGGTCCACCATGACCCTTTTCACCAAACAGTTGGAGACCAGAAGTGATATGATCAGAGGATCTTCGTGTGCCATTTGCACATTCCTGAGATCGTTTTCAGAGATGTTGATTTGTGGCTCCTCCTTTTTATTAGAGGTCAGGCAAATCTCGTCAATCCTCCTGAGTTTATAGGCCTGACACATCTGGGATCTCCTGACCCCCTTGGATTCCTCGAGTGTTTCACCTCCGTGGACCATATGGATCACCCGTACCGGTTGTCCTATGCATGTATTGTTTTGAGAGGCTTTCTGTTGATGTTCAGCTCGTGCCTGGTCTTTTCCCATGTACTCGGATAATTCTCCTTTCACAATCATCACTTCTACCTATCTGTCCAGATTCCTGCAATAGTTAGTGTGGTGGCCGTACTCACTATGGAAGGCGCAATGCTTTGTCATATCTCTCTGGTCTATGGGTTGTCTCATGGGCAAAGTGGGTCTAAAAATCCCCTTATTCTTCTTTTCTAGGAAAAGTTTTCCTAGGCTTACTTTAAGAGGAGTCCCCCCATCCTCCACTTTCTATTTCTTGTTGGTGGGCTTACTTCATGAAGGGCTTGGAGCCTGATGGGTTGGCTTTTGGTCCTTGATATGATCCTTGGTTTTAAACTTGACAGTAACCATTATGGCTCTTTTGCGTCTGACCGCATTTTCTTCCTCAATCCGGAGGTAACCCTAGGCTCTGGAATTTAACTCCCCTATATTATTTGGGGGCCTTTTCACCAAAGAGGCGTGGAACTTAATACCTAGGATCAGGGCGACCCTGCATGCTTCTACTGCCAAAAATTGGTCGCACTGGTTTGTGGAAGACATCTCTCTGGTGAATCTGGATAAGAAACTCTGGAGACTCTCGTTCTTCTCCTGGGTCATAGTGAATAGGCTGGAGATGGTCTTCTTTTGCCTATGATTGCCATAGTATTGCGCTATAAAGAGTTCACATAACTTGTTCCAACTGTTAATGGAACTAGGGGGTTGCTTCCTGAACCATAGAAGAGGCGCCTTCGTCAGGCTAGTGGGGAATACGTTGCACATCAAGGCCTCATCCTTCTTTCATGCAGTCATCTTGGTTTAGTATTGATAGAGGTGATCCATTGGGTCTTTGGTTCCATCATAAAGAGTGAAGGTTGGCAACCTAAACGTTTTTGGGTACTCAACCTGATCTATGTCATCCGTGAATGGCGATCTGATCATGTTTACAGTTGTATGGGCTACCAGATCTTTCATCATGGATGCCTGGGCTTTCATGCTCTTCAGCAGTTGCCTCTGGATTTTGGCGGCCATGTCCTCTAGATCCTTTATTGTGGCTGAGTCTGGACTTGGGGATCTTTGTGCCTCTGGCTAGTGACCTCTTCTTGTTCATCAGCTATTATGTTCTCCATGCCTTCTCTCTTGGTATTGTGGTTCCCATCATTCCGGGGTAGATCTAGGAGGATGCCTTCGTTGTTGGTGGCGTTGGCTTGGTTTTCTGGGTTATCAGGGTTTGGAGCCTGACCTTGCCTCTAGCGGAGTTCTGCGTTTTAAAGTTCCAACTCTTCATTCCTTCTTTCTACTGTGGCTAGTCTCTCCATAATTACTTGAATCTGGGCGGCTTGAGCATTGCTTGGAAATAGATGTTTGAGGAAGGAATAGAAAGAAGAAAGAACCGAATTTGGATGAGAAAAAGATTGATAATAACCTTCATTCCCATAGACGGCGTCAAAGTGTAGATGCAGTTTTTTGCACACACTCAAGAATATCTTTATTGAGGCTCTAAGGTCATATTTATATAAAATGAATGGGTCTCCAGCCCATCATGATTAGGTTAAAATCCCCTTATTCTTGGGATTTTATTTGCTTCTACAAAATGCATTCCTTATCAAACCAAATTCTTGACTTTAGCCCCAAGTTTTGATAACTTATGGGCTTGATTGCTTTTGGGCTTAGATTCGGACCACTTATGGGCCCTCCTTGCTGAGTTTGATTTCTCTTCAATGGGCCTGGACCTGATTAACTTTTGAGTAATTTGCTTTTGGACCTTTTCTTTGATGGGCCGAGAATTTTGGCCCTTACAGATATCCATTTGTTAGTTAGAATTTGAATATATTATTTAAAATGGTGCAAATACCTATAGATATTGATAAATCAGATTTAGGTAATATATTATCACGTGTGTGATATACATGACACGCGAGAAATTCAACGTATCCTTTTTTTTATATTTTATGTTCCCATAAATAGAGTTTGAGTCTTCATTACACAGTCATATGGGGATTCCAAAAGGCAAAGCAAATACAAGAAAACTTATAGTCTTCTTCTCTAATTCATTGATCGGTGAATCAGGTGGTTTGAGACATTTTCTCAAAATTTCTCATGTGTATCTATCAATATATATAGATATGTCTTTATACTGAAACAATAAACCTTAAAATTTATAGAAAAAATTACATATAAGTAGAGTTAGGGATGATAGATTACAAATCGGTATATTTAAAGTTTTATTTTTCAATTTGATCACATTTACTGAAATATATACATCAAATTTTTTTGTTATAGTCTAAAATTAATAACTTCCCGCCACCACATCGCGTTCTCCATTTCCACATCTACAACTCCTCCTCCATCACGACATCTCCCTCCATTTACACCTCCTCCTCCAAACATCAACCTCCGTAGCAGCTGCCGTTGATGACCACCTATTCACCCCCTCTTTTCAAGTCCACATCATGTTAGATATGGTGACTCCTTTCCTTGTGGGGAAAAATATCTTAGCCACCAAGCTATCTCTATTATGATAGGATATCAATTAGAAGACTCCTAATTGGAATTAGTTTGTGAAACTAATTGATTTCTTCTCCACTTCATCCCCTCCTATAAAAACAGGGGTCATCCCTATTGTATTGTGTGCACAAATAGAGAGAGAGAATAGGGAGAAATACAGATTAGTATTCTTCTTGGTGTGATACCCCCTAATTTTCGTGCATAGGTTAGCCAGGCCTATACTGAAAACTAGGGCGCATCAACACCCGATAATAAACGAACACAGAAGCAAAAGACATATTTAAGAAATAACAGAGTCTCAAAAGTTTAATTCTCATGAATAAATAAAATCAGAAATCAAAACTCCCAAAGGTTACAACTCGGAAATCCATAGCAAGGGACCCCTAAACCTTAATGAAAACAAGAGTCTAAAAAAATATAACTAAATTGGGTCCCTACACTGAACTGAAGTCAAAATGGATGAACTTGCGAATGAGTGATAAGAGACCTCAACCATGTGGCTGAAACTGTCGAGAACCTGAAACAACAAAGGTGGGTCAGACCCACGAGCAGAGTAGACTCTACATGATCCCAAACAGAGTACCAAATAATCCCATCATCTACCCAACCAAAAATAAGAGTAATACTATAACTTTAAATACCACTCCTAAATAAATATCCTCCAAACAAAATAAAAATAAACAAATAAATAACACATAAACAAACAAAGTGCAACCACAAGGCATAAAACAAAACAAATAAAATGCAACCAAAATTAAATCATATGTCAATATACAATGCAAATAAAATAATATAATAATTAAAGCACAAGTCCTTTGGCAATTAACCCATGCCGAACCATAATCACGTACCCGAACTCCGTGTCATGGTACAGAAGTGACTGTGTTAATAGTCAGCCCATCGTGGTTCCTCCATTACTCAATCACCAAAACCATATAAAGAAATCAATGTATTCAAAGTTAATCTAAAGTAAGTACTAAGCAACTTATCTTTTGAGGTTACTATTATACTAATAACACCAATTAGATGAAAAAATTATGAAATTTCGCTTTTGCCATTTTATTTTATTTTAATAATGGCAGTTACTATTATTTTATAATTATCACGATCTATATAAGTATATTTTCTTTCGTTTGCATCTTAACGAACACACATAATATATATACGTATACCCCTAATCCTCATCTAGACATCCATGTTATACTGCACCTAAAAATCACTGTTCTAATAATTCCCATCACCTAATTAGATAAAATTCCTCAACCACCACACATGGGTCAATCACTTTTTTTTTTAATTCCTTTTCCTAATAACATTGAGTTACAATTTGGATTACTCCACCAAAATCCACTTATATAATATATACCTATATTGGCGTATATAACTTTATATATATACAGTAGTCAATCAATTGTATCACCTTTGAAATTTTGTGACTAAAGTCCCATGCTACATGAACCAAACAGTAGCAAAATCTTATCAATGAATGTGTCACATGAACTAGCTAGCAAGTCAATTATCACATGCCACGATTTCGGTGCCCAACAACAGACATGTTCATATTACAGTAGTTTACACATAATACATATACACATATAAAACTCCGATATATATATATACATATAATAACACCGATTTATATGAATATAAATAAATCAAAATATATTCATGTACAAGTTCATACAACCGAAGAAACATAAACAAATCAAAATTTAAACAGACACATGCATAGACGATACAAACATAAACCTATTCATAGATATATATATATATATATATAATAATAAAATAGAGATAATAAGATTAATGGTTCAAAGGGGAAGAGAAGAATATTCTACTTGCCTGATCGTTGGGCTAAATCACGCAGGAACTGTAGGGTGATCGATGTTCTCTCTCCTCTCTTTTCTACGCGACTGCGATTCTGTTATCTCCTCTATTTTTCTGACAGAACGTAGGACTAACTTAGGGTTTTCTTTTTATAATATCTATATATATTTATTTTACATAATTCTTATAGATATATATATATATATATATATATATATTTTACATAATTCTGATGGGCCCAGAAATATATTAAAGCCCATTAGCTAATAAACCCAACTAATAGCCCATTAGCTAATAAGCCCAACTAATTAACTCAAAAATATATTATAGCCCATTAGCTAATAAACCCAACTAATTAACTTATAATTAATTAATTAATTAAATTAAATATATCTAATATAAATAAATAAAAAATTACGGGGTATTACATTCTCCCCCCCCCCCTAGTAAAGGAATTACGTCCCCGGAATTCACCACATACCTGAACTAAATAACTCTGAATACTTTGCCCGAATTTCATCCTCTCTTTCCCAAGTGGACTCTGCCTCATTGTGATGGCTCCACTGAACACGCACAAGAGGAATTATCTTCTTACGAAGTACATGCTCCTTTCGATCGATAATGCGATAAGGTTGCTCCACATAAGTCACATCTGGCTCCAACTCGATCTCTCCCACATCAATATGCTGATACACATCCTCATCTCGTAAGAATTTCCGCAACATTGAAACATGGAATACATTATGAATCCTGTGCATAAAATCTGGCAGTGCTAAACGGTACGCCACCGGTCCAATCCTGTCAGTAATCATTAAAGGACCCACAAAACAAGGTGACAATTTCCCCTTCTTTTCGAACCGCATTACTCCCTTTAGGGGAGACACCTTGAGTAAAACCTGATCCCCCACTCTGAACTCTAAAGCTCGAGTCCGCCGATCAGCATAACTTTTCTGCCTACTCTGGGCAATCCTCATACGGTCCCGAATAAGAGGAATCTTTTATGAGGTGTCCTTGATGAACTCAGGACCAAATAATCTGTTCTCTCCAGCCTCCAGCAACACACCGGAGATCTACAGGGTCGACCGTACAATGCCTCAAATGGAGCCATACCAATAGTCTTTTGATAACTATTGTTATAGGCAAACTCTGAAAGTGGCAAATAGAACTCCCAATTGCCCTTGAAATCAAGGACACAAGCTCGAAGCATATCTTCCAAAATATGGTTAACCCTCTTAGTTTGACCATCTGTCTGTGGATGATAAGTTGTACTAAGGTGCAACTCTGTACCCAAAGCCTGCTGAAAACTCGCCCAAAACCCAGATACAAAGTTCGGATATCTATCCGATATAATAGACAATTGAATCCCATGAAGCTTCACTATCTCTGCAATAGCTTTGCCAACTGCTCCAAAGTGTAATATGAGCGAACAGGTAGAAAATGGGCAGACTTTGTAAGTCTATCAACTATTACCAAAATGGAGTTATGGTTCAGATGTGAGGTAGGTAACCCCGCAATGAAATCCATAGAAATACTCTCCCATTTCCACTCAGGCACTAGAAGTGGATGCAATGCTCCTGGTGGTTTCTGGTCATCGATTTTAACCATTTGGCAAGTACTACACTTAGAGACAAAAACAGCTATGTCTCTCTTCATACCAGCCCACCAAAATTGGCGTTTCATATCCTGATACATCTTATCCCCTCCAGGATGAACTGCAAATGGAGAGTTATGAGCCTCTCTCATCACATCTCTCCTCAAGTCATCGATACGAGGAACAACTAATCGACTCTTGTACCTCAACCCCCCATCTGAACCAACTGAGTAAAAGGGAATCTTTCCTGATGCCAACTCTGCAACTCTATCTATACAATGTTGGTCTACCTGTTGGGCCTCAATTACTCTTCGAATGATGAGAGGTGTCACCATAACATATGCCGCAAAAGCGTCACCTAACTCATCAACTAACCTCAACGCATTCCATTCAGTCTCGAACAAGGCTGAAAGACTAGCATAGGGTCGACGACTGAGGGTGTCAGCCACTACATTAGCCTTCCCTGGATGATACTCAATGGAAAAGTGATAGTCCTTCACAAATTCCAGCCATCTGTGTTGCCTCATATTCAACTCCCTCTGCGTAAACAGGTGCTGCAAACTTTTGTGATCACTGAATAATCTGAAAGCCTCACCTAAGAGGTAATGTCTCCAGATCCTCAGTGTAAAAACCACCGCTGCCAACTCTAAATCATGGGTAGGTGAACCATAAGATACTGGTCTTTCCTCCTGCATCAACACACAACCCAGACCCTGTGATGATGCATCGGTGTAGACAAGATACTCAACCCCACTCTGTGGAGTGGCTAGAACAGGTGCAGAAGTCAACTGAGTCTTCAGTTCATCAAAAGCTATCTGACAGTGATCATCCCAAACAAATGGCACACCCTTTCTAGTCAAGTTGGTGAGCGGACCGGCGATTTTAGAAAAACCCTGAATGAATCTAGGATAATAACTTGCTAATCCCAGAAAACTACGGACTTCGGAAGGTGAGGTAGGTTGTCCCCACTCCAAAACCGCTGAGACCTTCGCTGGGTCCACTGCAATCCCCTTCTCTGACACCACATGACCCAAAAACTTCACCTCTCTCTGCCAGAATGCACATTTCTCAAACTTTGCATACAACTGGTGCTCTTTAAGGGTCTGTAGCACTATCTGTAGATGTCTGGCATGCTCCTCCTCGGACCGAGAATAGACCAATATGTCATCAATGAATACAATAACAAATTGATCTAAAAATAACCTAAAATTCTATTCATCAGATCTATAAAGACAGCTGGAGCGTTGGTCAACCCGAAAGGCATAACACGGAACTCATACGACTCATATCTGGTGAGAAATGTTGTCTTGGGTACATCCTGCTCCCTAACACGAAGTTGATGATAACCAGACCTCACATCTATCTTCGAGAAGTAGGTGGCTCCCCTCAACTGATCAAATAAATCATCAATCCTAGGCAACGGATACTTGTTGCGGATTGTAACTTTATTCAGCTCCCTGTAATCGATACAAAGACGAAGAGAACCATCCTTTTTCTTCACAAACAACACCGGTGCTCCCCAGGGTGAAGTACTCCTACGAATGAAACCCTGGCTAAGAAGCTGCTGAATCTGTTCGTTCAACTCCCGCATCTCCATCGGTGCCATCCTATATGGTGCCTTAGCAATAGGCCTGGTGCCTGGAGCTAAGTCAATAACAAAGTCAATATCACGACTTGGCGGTAACCCTGGAATCTCCTGAAACACATCCTGAAAATCACGCACTATGGGAATACTATCCATGGATACAGTGATCTCCTCTTGGGTATCTGTATCAATATAAAATAAATGTGTACTAGACCTTCCATGTAGATGAGGCATAGCAATCAAGTACATCTCCTGACTCGGTATCGCAAAGACTATCGTCTTACCATGACAGTCCAATTGAGCATGGTAGTGAGATAACCAGTCCATCCCAAGTATCACATCATAATAGTGCATATCAAGTACTAACAAATCAGCTAAAAATCTAAGCCTGCCAATATCAATACGGACATGTGTACAACTCTCTTGTAAAATCGTATCAACACCTACTGGCGTGGAAATACTGAGGGGTCGACTACAAGACTGAGTCAATAATCTAGATAAAGAGACAAATGACCGAGACACAAAAGAATGTGATGCACCAATATCAAAAAGAACTCGACCGACTCTGCCATAAATAGGAAACATACCCTCAATAGCCTGGGGTGCCCGAGTGTCACGCCCCAAATTTCCTAAGACTCCCGAACTGGGACATCCGAGGAATCCAGGTCGTGATTCATAAAATGAGTGACCAAAGAAAATACTAAACAACCACAAACCGGATGGAATCTTATTATCAATAATAATTCCATACACAACAAAGCGGAAGCTAAACCAAATGATACACAAGGCACGTCTAAGTGCCGAAAGAATACATCTCTACAACGATGTAACAATACTGAATACAAGGAAGGGATAGGCCAACAGACTGGCTCCCAAGAGGTACAACATCGACGGTCCCAATACAGGGAACAAGAAATGAAACAAAAGGTATAACTCTATATATATAGCGTCCCAAACCCCGCAACAGCATCAGTGCCACGAACCATCCTGCACTCCACGTTGTCCATAACCGAAACATTTCCTGCAAACTGGTGGTGTAAACCACCAGGCATACCGCTGCCGGGGTGAGCTCATTGAGCCCCGTAGGAGAAAGAAATCATAACCATCACATCCTACGACCATTCAAATCAAATGAAAACCAACCCGGGTACATGCATCTACCCTAGGTCAGTCAAATATCCCACCTGGCAATCACGCCAAGATGAGACCCCGGAATACATCCCACTAGTCCCCTACCATGCATCCACAAATAGGCCAATAGCATATAGTGATCCTATATCACAACAACATGAAATAACTCACACCTATATATATATATATATATATACACGTATATATATATATACATACAAGGATATACAACCAATACCAGATACGTAGTACAACCCCCGTCATAGATCACTACGACTCGTACCCGTCAGTCCCACACTGACAATCAACACAGCACTATCACCTCAATACTATCACCAAATCATGGAAGTAAACCTCCTATTCATAACACTCTAGGAATGATAACACTTATAGTTCCTAGGCCACAGGCATACCGAACTCCAAAACCTCAAATCGTTATCAAATCAAACTATCAATCACTTCACATGTCACTAATGACATCCATAAACCCAACACAAGGGTAAAACATTCATGTATACCTAATATAAGTCACAAAGGTTTCCCAACAACAAAAGGAAGTGAAATGGATTGAATAACCCATCACACCGACCAATCAAAGGTCACATGTTCACCAAAGGGTAAAATGGTCATTTCAAGGGCAAAGATGTACTTTCAAAGGTTTCCCCACCTATTTGGACATAGGTTGAACCATAAAAACAAACGGGATCAAATTCAAAGCCCTGACGCAAGAGATATGAAGTTTTGAAAACGGTATCGGACAACGCCGATAAAAACGGAAAGTTGAAGTACCCCTCTTTCTCCAAGGGTAAAACAATCATTTTCAATTTAAATAAATTATTTTAAATTTTATTTACAAATATTGTTCCTAGCACAAGCCATAGGAAGAAACGGGACCTTAATCCGAGTTACGAGGTGAGAGAAATGAATTTTCGAAAATCAGGAAAAATCCATCCAAAGCTGACCCAGTCGACTGGCTAGTTTACCCAGTCGGCTGTCTGATGACCCAGTCGACTGGCTCAATGACCCAGTCGACTGGCTGGACCAGAGAGTTCCAAAATTCTTACGGGAAAAGGCTTAGTTGACCCAGTCGACTGCCTGGAAGGGGCCAGTCGACTGCCTAGGTTAGAAAACCTCAAAAATGACTTCCAAACAGCTTCAAAGCCTTAGGAATCATGAGACAAAAGTCCTCAACTCATTTAGGAACTTTAGAAATGAGAAACTATCATTTAATCTCGGTTTAGTTTTATCAAAAATACTTTCTTGAAAATCCGTAAAACTAACCGTCTTGCCCCCGGTATCCGTTTTGGATACCACCGACTTTCAAAAGTCAAAATCCTTTATTTCTTGATTTTTAAAACCATTTCAAAACTCAAAGTTTTTGTCGGCATCACGGGGGTAGGCGAAAATGGGTTTTTCACTCAAAGACCAAATAGACTAAAACACAACTCTTACGAACAATCCGTTTTCGGGAACAACCGAAACCAACGGAAAATCAAGTGATTTTAGAGACGCTCAAATGAGGCAAATGAATGAAGAACCGAAGTTCGAAAGCAACTTGAAGATAAGGGCAAGTGACTATACACAAGGCACTAACTCTAACTCAACCACACTTCACTTCACATTCGAATTCACCACCCTCTTAACCGAGAATGACTACAACTCCGACGACAATCCATTCCTTAAGACCGCTAAAGGGAACCTAGTGGCCGTTGCCACAGAACCAACTAGTTTTCAAATCAAGAACCCCTTCCGATTCTTTCAACCTCAATTTCATATTCGAAACCACATCACCTAGGTTTCTAACAAGATCATAAGGTCATTATACACCATCAACCAAGATCACAACCTACACCGACTTTACTTATCACAAGTAAGCCCTTAAACCAACTCATATCACCCCCCTCCTCTTAGGGTATAATGGCACATAGCAATAAGCATAATTATTGATCTCACATTATACTTTAAATAAGTCATGGAATTTACATTTTTCACATCCTTCAATTCCAATTGAGCATTTTAAATAACAAATGAATTATTTCACAAAATTTATATTTAAACATGCTCCTCCATCACATGGAATAATATCATACTTCACATGTAAACATAACTCACATATACATGTCAAATGAAATCACATAAATGCCATGCAAATATAATGTGACTCAACACCACACTTTGCCCTATCATAGGTTAATGAATACGCACTCTACCCATAAATATGAGCTAACAGAGGGTCGCACCGGTACTTTCCAAGTGATTTTGAAACTTCTCACTTCAACAAGGAAGACGGTTTGCACGAGACGACCCATGACCAAAGATTCGTCAACACGAATGCACGAGACGACCCGCGACTTCGAGAATGAGACGACTCACCCTATACCCCATTCACAGCTCATTATTCTGTAGGATGGGAACACCCCCTGGCCAGTTGTTGCGACGATTCGACACAAAGACACCCCACATGATTTCATAAACCGCATATACCAACACTATATGCATCCAGTTTCAATGACAATCATGCCCCAACATAAATATGATTTCATAAACCGCATATACCAACACTATATGCATCTAGGTTTCAATGACAATCAATCATCAACATAAATATGTGATGTATCATATTTATATATAATATCCACATGAATCCAATATAATTCTCGAAATCTCTTTTAAACATGCTTTTAGTTCAATTTAGCAAGTTTTCACATATCACATCTCAACATGTCATGAAGTCCAAAAATACCTCCAAGGTACTAACCAAAGGAACTAGCCTAATCTCATTCTAAGGCTACCTCCCTAACACCCACATGTACATATGTATAACTACTCTTACACATACACACCACAATACCCACATATATATATATATATATATATATATATATATATATCCACATATACATAGGCATACAAACACACTTGCATATAAGAAATCTCAAGAACAACCACTTAGCTAGCATGCTTCATAACCCTATTCAATACTATCAAAAATACTCTATACACAAAGGTTAAGTCATATAACATGCTATAACCCTAACTTCATATTTCCAAGGATATACTTAGCAAATTTCATTTTAATGCTAGAAATCCTAGAATCGAATTTATCTTATTACACAATCACAAGATGGCTAGTTAGGAAGTTTTCCCCCTACCTCTTGAAGAGCAAACCACCAAAACCACCAAGCAAAGCCCATGAAACCCTAACTTTTCCTCAACCAAAATCCAAGGAGTAAACCGGTGGAAAGCTTCACCATGACCTCCTAACCATGAATCAAGCTCCAACACAAGAAGAGAGCAAGAAACATTTAGTGGTTATAACAAGAAACCCTAACTTGGTTTGAAATGGAAACACATAAGGGATGAAGAACACTTACCCATATTTAGCTTAAACCAAAGAAAAGGACACCATGAACCTCTTCTATGTTGATGGCCACACCAAAATCCCAACTTAGGGTGATGAATTCCACCCATAAGTGGAGAAGAACAAAGAGGAAGAAAATGAGAGAAAATGGAGAAGAAAAAGATGAAGTCTTGCAAAGTGGAAGACTTGCCATATGTAGAGATTCTCCACTCACACCACTCACCATCCAAGGGTCCATAATAAAGATGGGGAAAAAGGAAATGAATCCAAGGGCTAGGAATAAGTCTTGCCAAGTGGAAGACTTATTACACAAATCACAAAACCCATTAATTTGCCAAACAAGGCCTTATCATCCAAGGGCCTAGAATGAAGATGGGAAATAATTAATCATCCAATGGTTGACAAAAAGTCTTGCCAAGTGGATGACCAACAATAATGGATTATTCCATTTAAGTGCCAACCAAACAAGGCCTTATGATCTAAGGGTCTAAAACAAAGATGGGAGAATGAGATCAAGGGCTAGGAATGAGACAACACATAAAATGTGGAAATGACCAAAATATGCCAAAGTTGGGGTTAATTACAAGAGTGCCATCAAGCCTCTTAATTACCCTTCTACCCCTTGTCATCCTCTCTAATTACCACTATGCCATCCATACACCAACAATTAGCCAAATCTCTATAATTTTCACTAATTGCTCCAAATATGAAATTACTCATATACCCCTAGGTCATTTCTTTCCCGAAATCGTTTCTAATAATTTTCATTAGTTACAACACGAAAATATAACAATAATTTCATATAAGTTCTACACCGAACGTCTACACTAAACTAGGTTAGAACTTTCGAGAACGTAACACGATTGCCGAAGCTCCAACGAGAAAACGTTGCACGAACCCTCGTAGTCGTTGGCGACACTCCAATCCACAAAACCGGAAACGAAATACCACGAAGTCGTCCCGCTAAGTCCAAAACTTAAATGCGAAAAATTTACTCGTACCGAGAATACACAAGACGTCATGAATAAGTGATGTCGCAAAACATTAACACATGGAAAAGAATTCCAGAAAAGTGAAAGGAAAATGTGGGGCGTTACACCGAGGATCATAAGGCATGATGTTGTACACCCTGCCATAATGCAACTGTTGTTGCAGCTGCCCCTGTGGTGGTGGGGGTGCTGGTAAAGCTGGGTACTCTAGACCCTGAATACGTGGAATATGTGGTGTCGGTAATGGTGGTGGCTGCCTCTGCCCCTACTGACCAGTTTGACCCTGCTGGCCATGCTGACCTTGAGTAGCCTTGGGACATCTCTTAGCAGAGTGCCCAAACTCCCCACAACCATAACAATGTCCTTTGAAAGGACCTGAAAATCTCCTCTGGTAGTTTCCCTATTGCTGACCATGTCCAATCTGAGGTGTTCCACCCTACTGCCCCTGATGAGAAGACATCACCTTACTAGTATCATCGATACCCTTCTGCCTTTTCCAAGGCTGATACCCCTGGAATCTGCCCCTATCATTGTGTCTGCCACTCTGACCATTTCCCTTATCCACTATCTGACTGGTGGAGTCCTTGTCACTGTGTTTCTCCCCCTTAGTTTTCTGGTAGTCCCTATTGATCTGACAATGTTGTAGTGATGCATCCACTACTTGAGCATAAGTGATGTAAGTTGGATTACCCACAATCACCTGCCAAATGCGCCATGTCAAACCATGCATAAAGTAATTCTTTTTTTCTCCTCTGTGTTGACCCCCTCGGGTGCAAACAATGATAAACTAGTAAACTCCTACTCATACTCCGCTACAGTCTTGTCTCCCTGCTGTAAATCAAGAAATTCTATTTTCTTAGCTGCCCTTACTGCAAAAGGGAAATATTTCTCATCAAAGCGAGCCTGGAACTGAGCATAGGTCAATGTGGCCCTCTCCTCTGAGGTGGTAACTGACTCCCACCACTGCAAAACATCACCAACTAATTTGAAAGTAGCAAGCATTTGCTTCTGGACCTCTGTACACTCAACCATACGGAGATGATGCTGAATATCCTTCCGCCACTGATGAGAAACTTTTACATCAGTGGACCCTGAGAACTCTGGTGGATGACCCTTCGTGAAAATATTCCGAACTTTCTCCCATGTAACAGGTTGTACTGCCTGCTCAACAACGGGAGCTTGCTGAGGAGGCGGAGGATGAGGCTGCTGATTTTGAAGAGCGGTCGCCACCCCTGCAGCAACAGCCTGAGCAATGATAGTTGTGAGATTAGGAGGAAGTTCAACATTGCCATCCTGAGCATTGCCCTGACCCTGACTCGCATTCCTTCTCCTACGAGGCGGCATACTGAAATAACGGTAATACGAATCATTAATACCATAACAACGAACTTAAAAGAGTACAATGAATCCTAAATTTAGGCTCTATAAATATCAGAATACGCAATGCGGAAAACCTAGCGAAAACATCCCTAGGACATTTGAACCCGGAGTGCTCTGATACCAACTGTGATACCCCCTAATTTTCGTGCATAGGTTGGCCAGGCCTATACTGAAAACTAGGGCGCATCAACACCTGATAATAAACGAACACAGAAGCAAAAGACATATTTAATAAATAACAAAGTCTCAAAAGTTTAATTCTCATGAATAAATAAAATCAGAAATCAAAATTCCCAAAGGGTAGAACTCGGAAATCCATAGTTAGGGACCCCTAAACCTTAATCAAAACAAGAGTCTAAAAAAATATAACTAAATTGGGTCCCTACACTGAACTGAAGTCAAAATGGATGAACTTGCGAATGAATGATAAGAGACCTCAACCATGTGGCTGAAACTGTCGAGAACCTGAAACAACAAAGGTGGGTCAGACCAACGAGCAGAGTAGACTCTACATGATCCAAAACAGAGTACCAAATAATCCCATCATCTACCCAACCAAAAATAAGAGTAATACTATAACTTTAAATACCACTCCTAAATAAATATCATCCAAACAAAATAAAAATAAACAAATAAATAACACATAAACAAACAAAGTGCAACCACAAGGCATAAAACAAAACAAATAAAATGCAACCAAAATTAAATCATATGTCAATATACAATGCAAATAAAATAATATAATAATTAAAGCACAAGTCCTTTGGCAATTAACCCATGCCGAACCATAATCACGTACCCGAACTCCGTGTCATGGTACAGAAGTGACTGTGTTAATAGTCAGCCCATCGTGGTTCCTCCATTACTCAATCACCAAAAACATATAAAGAAATCAATGTATTCAAAGTTAATCTAAAGTAAGTACTAAGCAACTTATCTTTTGAGGTTACTATTATACTAATAACACCAATTAGATGAAATTTTTTATGAAATTTAGCTTTTGCCATTTTATTTTATTTTAATAATGGCAGTTACTATTATTTTATAATTATCATGATCTTTATAAGTATATTTTCTTTCGTTTGTGTCTTAACGAACACACATAATATATATACGTATACCCCTAATCCTCATCTAGACATCCATATTATACTGCACCTAAAAATCACTGTTCTAATAATTCCCATCACCTAATTAGATAAACTTCCTCAACCACCACACATGGGTCAATCACTATTTTTTTTTAATTCCTTTTCCTAATAACATTGAGTTACAATTTGGATTACTCCACCAAAATCCACTTATATAATATATACCTATATTGGCGTATATAACTTTATATATATACAGTAGTCAATCATTTGTATCACCTTTGAAATTTTGTGACTAAAGTCCCATGCTACATGAACCAAACAGTAGCAAAATCTTATCAATGAATGTGTCACATGAACTAGCTAGCAAGTCAATTATCACATGCCACGATTTCGGTGCCCAACAACAGACCTGTTCATATTACAGTAGTTTACACATAATACATATACACATATAAAACTCCGATATATATATATACATATAATAACACCGATTTATATGAATATAAATAAATCAAAATATATTCATGTACAAGTTCATACAACCGAAGACACATAAACAAATCAAAATTTAAACAGACACATGCATAGACGATACAAACATAAACCTATTCATATATATATATATGAATATATATATATATATATATATATAATAAAATAGAGATAATAAGATTAATGGTTCAAATGGGAAGAGAAGAATATTCTACTTGCCTGATCGTTGGGCTAAATCACGCAGGAACTGTAGGCTGATCGATGCTCTTTCTCCTCTCTGTTCTACGAGACTGCGATTCTGTTATCTCCTCTATTTGTCTGACAGAACGTAGGACTAACTTAGGGTTTTCTTTTTATAATATCTATATATATTTATTTTACATAATTCTTATATATATATATATATATATATATATATATTACATAATTCTGATGGGCCCAAAAATATATTAAAGCCCATTAGCTAATAAACCCAACTAATAGCCCATTAGCTAATAAGCCCAACTAATTAACTCAAAAATATATTATAGCCCATTAGCTAATAAACCCAACTAATTAACTTATAATTAATTAATTAATTAAATTAAATATATCTAATATAAATAAATAAAAAATTACGGGGTATTACACTTGGTATGAGTGAAACATCGGTGACGGTGAGCGATACACATGTGAGTGATACACTGTGTGAGTTTTGTAATCCTCTTAATGATCGATAGTGAAACGATGTTCTGCGTGGACGTAGGTTGATTCGGCCGAACCATGTATATATCTTTGTGGTTATTATTTGGTGTGTGGTTGTATGCGATTTTTGATTTATAGGTCCACACGGTTACAAACAGAGGGTTTGGATACCCTAACAAGTGGTATCAGAGCCCCAGGTTCGAGCAAATTTCGAAGCCAAACGAACTAGTCAAAATTCGAAATTCAGAAGTGCTCCAAATCAAAATCTGAAGACACCAGGAGCTTCGCCTCGACGAGACGAAGCAAACCCCGTTGGCTATGCCGGATAAGGAGGTCCCACGCGCTGGTCACCGGAAAAACCAGTCCAGCGATGCGCTTGTCGGAGAAGACGAGCTACGTCAATACTTGAAATCATCGTGCCACGTCACCATGCCATGTTAGTAGTGACATGTCAACACCCCTGCCACGTCAAGCCACATTAACAGTAGTGCCACATCATCACCAGGTTTGTCCTTTCGTGGTGATTTTTTCTTTTAGCCCGTTTGGAGTCATTTTTGACCCATTTTTTACGCGGTCAGAGGCGTTCTTAAGGTTTTGAACCATTTCTGATGCAACTGTGCAATCAATTTTATGTGATTTGACTTCAAACATGTCAAAAAGGCTCAGTGGGAGTTATGGGAGAAGAACATGCAACAATGATCGACAAGTTTGACGGTACAAACTTTGTTTTTTGGAAGATGAAAATTGAGGACATGTTATTTTAGAAGAATTTGTATGTACCATTGGAAGAGCAGAAGCCATAATCGATGAAAAAAGATGATTGGATAATCCTGGATTGAAAGGCTCTCAGTACGATCAGACTGACGTTGTCAAAGTCTGTTGCTTTCAACATAAGGAATGAGAAGACAACAAGGTCACTCACGGACACTCTTTCTAATATGTACGACTAGCCGTCTACAGCAAATCAGGTATATCTCATCAAAATATTAGTTAATCTGAAGATGTTCGAGAATGGAAAGGTCAGTGAATATCTTAATATTCTCAATGACATTGTTGGGCAGTTGGATTCTGTTGATATGCCAATCTCTGGCGCAATGAAAGTGGCTTTGGTCCTAAGCCAATTTCCATAGAGTTGGAACAACACAGTGGCTACGATTAGTAGTTATTCGGGAAAAAAGAAAAGTTACATTATGATTACGTAATGAGTATGGTACTCACAAAAGAGATAACAAGACAGACATCAGACTCTTCTAATAGTGGCTCAGCATTGAACATTGATAATAGAGGTAGAGGTTCAAATAGAAAGAAAGGCGAAAGTTAGGGGCGTGGTCGTTCCAAGTCGAGACATGGAAGATCACAGTTTCGAGGTCCTAGAAATTCCAAAGAGATCGAGTGTTGGAATTGCGAAAAAAATGGCACTTCAAGAACTAGTGCAAATCCCCACGAAAGGTAACAGAGAACAATAATGAGGCAAATATTATCTTAGAAGAAGCAAATGATGCACTGATATGCTCTTTGGAGAGCAAAGTAAAGTTTTGGGTCTTGGACTCTAGAGCATCATTCCATGTCACCTCAAGTCGAGAGCTCTTTGAGAGCTATGCACCTGGAAACCTCGGAAAGGTTTATCTAGGTGATGATCAGCCCAGAGTGTTATTGGCAAGTGTGAAGTACATATCAGACTCAATAGATCAATATGGAAACTGAGGGATGTGAGTACATTTCAAACTTGAGGAAGAACCTGATATCAGTAGACCAGTTCGCGAGTTAAGTCATGTAACCACTTTCAAAGATGATGAGTGGAAAGTTTCCAAAGGGGCTGTGACTATAGCACGAGGAAACAAAATTGGTACACTCTACACTTCCACCAAAGCTAGCACATTGATAGTAGTTGCAGAAAGCAAGGAGGATCACAACCTGTGGCACTAGAGGCTAGGTCACTTGAGTGAAAAGGGACTCAAGGTTATGCTATCGAATGGAAAACTACTAGGCTTGAAATCGATTGACATCGACTTTTGTGAGGATTGCGTATTCGGGAAGCAGAAAATGGTGAGTTTCCAGATCAACAGAAGAAATCTCATAAATGAAAAGCTTGAGCTAGTTCACACTGATGTCTGGGGGGCAGCAAATGTCTCATCTTTGGATGAAAATTCATATTTCATCACTTTAATTGATGACCATTCCAAGAAGGTATGGGTTTACTTCTTGAAACATAAGTCTGAGGTGTACGATGTGTTCAAGAAATGGAAAGCTATGGTAGAGAATGAGACAGGTTTGAAGATAAAAAGATTAATATCCGACAATGGTGGAGAGTATCAAGACAACGGGTTCAAGAACTTTTGCTATCAAAATAGTATAAGATTAGAGAAGACTGTTTCACGTACACCACGGCAGAATGGCGTAGCAAAACGTATGAACCAGACATTGACTGAGAGAGCCAAAAGCATGCGCATACAGGCAGGGTTACTGAAACAGTTCTGGGTAGAAACAATTAGTACAACATCATACTTAATCAATTGAGGTCCATTAGTACCATTGGAGCACAGAATACCAGAAGAGGTATGGAGCGGTAAAGATGTAACACTTTCGCATTTTAAAGTTTTTGGTTATGTTGCATATGTGCCTATTAGTGATAATGTCAGGGGTAAACTAGATCCCAAATCACTGAAATTCACTTTCATTGGATACAGCGGTGATGAGTATGGTTACCGCATATGGAATGATCAGAACCGAAAGGTGATATGAAGTAGAGATATAGTGTAAAATGAAAAGGTGATGTACAAGGATAGACACGCAAAAACTTCAGATCCTACAACACAATGATCCTGTGTATGTTGAGTTATATGATGTTAAAGATAGTGAGAGTCCTAAGTTAGAATAACAGATTGCAGATGGCAATACTCAATGGGATGATACACCGCAGTCTCCGACTCCTATTCCTGTACCTAGGAGGACTTCACGGCCTCATGTGCCAAACAGGAGATACATAAATTACTTGTTATTCATAGATGGAGGTGAACCAGAATACTATGATGAAACATGTAGTGCAACAGATGCGAGCAAGTGGGAGCTTACAATGGAAGATGAGATGAAGTCTCTTTACTCCAACAAGACATGGAAGCTAACCAAGTTGTCGATAGAAAAGAAATTTCTTCATAACAAATGGGTGTACAGGATCAAAGAGGAATATGATGGTTCCAAAAGATACAAGGTGAGACTTGTAATTAAAGGCTTTCACCAGAAAGCAGGAATCGACAACACCGATATCTTTTCTCCGATTGTGAAATTGAATACCATTCGTTCAGTTCTTAGCATTATTGCAGCAGAGAGTTTGCACATAGAGCAGTTAGATGTCAAAACTGGTGTCCTCCATGGTGACCTAAAGGAGGAGATTTATATGCAGCAACCGAAAGGTTTCTCAGACAGAGGGAAAGAGAAACCAGTGGTACAAGAAATTCGATGGAATTATACAGGGACATGGTTACAACAAGTGCAATGCTGACCATTGTTGCTACTTCAAGAGGTTTGACACGAGTTACATCATCCTCTTACTTTATGTTGACGACATGTTAGTAGTTGTGTCTGATTTTGTGAAAATCATTAAGTTGAAGAAGTAGTTGGCAAATAAGTTTTAGATGAAAGACTTAGGTGGAGCGAAGCAGATTCTTGGTATGAGAATCAACAGAGACAAGTAGAAGGGTATTTTGCAGTTGTCTCAGGCAGACTACGTTGAACAGGTTCTGAAGCGATTCAACATGAGTGATGTTAAGCCGATTAGAACACCTTTGGCTAGTCACATCCGATTATCTAAAGAATAGTCTCCTAAGTCAGAAGTATAGAGGAACAACATGGCCAATGTTCCATACGCTTCAGATATTGGTAGCTTGATGTATACGATGGTCTATACGATACCAGATATTGCATATACAATGGGAGCAGTCAGCAGGTTCATGTCTAATCCAGGGAAGACTCACTTGAAGAAGTGGATATTGCGATATCTACAAGGTACCATGGAAAAAAGCCTTTGTTTTGGAAAAGGTGAAGTGAATTTACCTGGCTATGTAGATTCATATTTTTTTGGTGAGATAGACCACAGAAGAAGTACTACTAGCTACATCTTTACAGTCTACAACAGTCAGTTATGTTTCGCAGATACAGAGGATTGTAGCGTTATCCACTATAGAGAGGCTGAGTATGTTGCTCTGACAGAGGCTAGTAAAGAGTTGATTTGGCTACTGGGTTTGTAGGCTCAATTGAGATTCTACCATGAGAAGAATGTTCTGAATAGTGTTAGTCAGAGTGCGATACATATGGCAAAGAATTCAATATTTCATTCGAGGACCAAGCATACAGGACTTCCTTATCAGTTATTCAAATCTTTGTTAGAGGATGAGGTGTTGGCACTTGAGAAGATTCAAGGCAGCAAGAATTCAGCTGACATGTTGACCAAAGTGGTGACAATAAAGAAACTGAAGTTGTTGTGCGCACCTTCAGTCAGCCTTCAAACTTGAAGAAACAAATGAGGGCACCGTAATGCACTGATCATTGATGGAGTTTATTGTTGGATGGAAAGTCGTCAAGTGGGAGATTGTTAGATATGGTGACTCAATTCCTTATGTGGAAAGATAACTTAGCCACCAAGCTATCTCTATTATGGTAGGAGATCAATTAGAAGACTCCGATTTGGAATTGGTTTGTGAAACCAATTGACTTTTTCTCCACTCCATCCCTTCTTATAAATACAGGGCTCAACCCTATTGTATTGTGTGCACAAATAGAAAGAGAGAATAGGGAGAAATACAGATTAGTATTCTTCTTGGTGTGAGGGAAATACCGGTAAGGGTGAGCGATACACATGAGAGTGAAATACTGTGTGATTTTAGTAATCCTCTCATTGATCGATAGTGAAACGGTGTTATCCATGGACATAGGCTGATTTGGCCAAACCACGTATGTATCTTTGTGTCGGTTATTTGGTGTGTGTTTGTGTACGATTTCTTATTTGCAGGTACACACGCCTTTGAACAGAGGGTGGAAACCCTAACACATCAAACCCTTCTTTTTTTGGACCAAACAACGGCTCAATTAAAATCACCGATTACAACATATATTCTTACCATTACTGAACTTCAACCACTTTTTGTATTGATAATAAACATATTAGTAAACCACAAATGATAATAGCATAATAGCTTAGTTTTTTTAAGTTTTTGTTGAATTATTACTAAGAATAATGAATAAATACATAAATGAGTGAAATGAAGAAAATACTAAAAGAGTAAATGAGTAAATGCACAATTGAGTGAAGGGGGTAAAGTGCTCAATTTTAAAGTTCAGGGGGTATTTTTCTATGTCAAGAAAGTTGAGGGAAAAGTTTGCTCACTTTTAAAGTTTAGTGGTATTGTGCTCCCTTGCTCACTTCATAAAATCTTTGTTTGAGGATGAGGTGTTGGCACTTGAGAAGATCCAAGGCAGCAAGAATTCAGCTGACATGTTGACCAAAGTGGTGACAATAAAGAAACTGAAGTTGTTGTGCGCACCTTTAGTGAACCTTCAAACTTGAAGATAAAAATGAGGGCACCGTAATGCACTGATCATTGATAGAGTTTATTGTTGGATGGAAAGTCGTCAAGTGGGAGATTGTTAGATATGGTGACTCATTTCCTTATGTGGAAAGATAACTTAGCCACCAAGCTATCTCTATTATGGTAGGAGATCAATTAGAAGACTCCAATTTGGAATTGGTTTGTGAAACCAATTGACTTCTTCTCCACTCCATCCCTTCTTATAAATACAGGGCTCAACCCTATTGTATTGTGTGCACAAATAGAAAGAGAGAATAGGGAGAAATACAGATTAGTATTCTTCTTGGTGTGAGTGAAATACCGGTGAGGGTGAGCGATACACATGAGAGTGAAATACTGTGTGATTTTAGTAATCCTCTCATTGATCGATAGTGAAACGGTGTTATCCATGGACATAGGCTGATTTGGCCGAACCACGTATGTATCTTTGTGTCGGTTATTTGGTGTGTGTTTGTGTACGATTTCTTATTTGCAAGTACACACGCCTTTGAACAGAGGGTGGAAACCCTAACACATCAAACCCTTCTTTTTTTGGACCAGACAACGGCTCAATTAAAATCACCGATTACAACATATATTCTTACCATTACTGAACTTCAACCACTATTTGTATTGATAATAAACATATTAGTAAACCACAAATGATAATAGCATAATAGCTTAGTTTTTTTAAGTTTTTGTTGAATTATTACTAAGAATAATGAATAAATACATAAATGAGTGAAATGAAGAAAATACTAAAAGAGTAAATGAGTAAATGCACAATTGAGTGAAGTGGGTAAAGTGCTCAATTTTAAAGTTCAGGGGGTATTTTGCTATGTCAAGAAAGTTGAGGGAAAAGTTTGCTCACTTTTAAAGTTTAGTGGTATTGTGCTCCCTTGCTCACTTCATAAAATCTTTGTTAGAGGATGAGGTGTTGGCACTTGAGAAGATCCAAGGCAGCAAGAATTCAGCTGATATGTTGACCAAAGTGGTGAAAATAAAAAAACTGAAGTTGTTGTGCGCACCTTTAGTGAGCCTTCAAACTTGAAGATAAAAATGAGGGCACCGTAATGCACTGATCATTGATAGAGTTTATTGTTGGATGGAAATTCGTCAAGTGGGAAATTGTTAGATATGGTGACTCATTTCCTTATGTGGAAAGATAACTTAGCCACAAAACTATCTCTATTATGGTAGAGATCAATTAGAAGACTCTAATTTGGAATTGGTTTGTGAAACCAATTGACTTCTTCTCCACTCCATCCCTTCTTATAAATACAGGGCTCAACCCTATTGTATTGTGTGCACAAATAGAAAGAGAGAATAGGGAGAAATACAGATTAGTATTCTTCTTGGTGTGAGTGAAATACCGGTGAGGTTGAGCCATACACATGAGAGTGAAATACTGTGTGATTTTAGTAATCCTCTCATTGATCGATAGTGAAACGGTGTTATCTATGGACATAGGCTGATTTGGCCGAACCACGTATGTATCTTTGTGTCGGCTATTTGGTGTGTGTTTGTGTACGATTTCTTATTTGCAAGTACACACGCCTTTGAACAGAGGGTGGAAACCCTAATACATCAAACCCTTCTTTTTTTGGACCAAACAACGGCTCAATTAAAATCACCCATTACAACATATATTCTTACCATTACTGAACTTCAACCACTATTTGTATTGATAATAAACATATTAGTAAACCACAAATGATAATAGCATAATAGCTTAGCTTTTTTAAGTTTTTGTTGAATTATTACTAAGAATAATGAATAAATACATAAATGAGTGAAATGAAGAAAATACTAAAAGAGTAAATGAGTAAATGCACAATTGAATGAAGGGGGTAAAGTGCTCAATTTTAATGTTCAGGGGGTATTTTGCTATGTCAAGAAAGTTGTGGGAAAAGTTTGCTCACTTTTAAAGTTTAGTGGTATTGTGCTCCCTTGCTCACTTCATCAAATCTTTGTTTGAGGATGAGGTTTTGGCCCTTGAGAAGATCCAAGACAGCAAGAATTCAGCTGACATGTTGACCAAAGTGGTGATAATAAAGAAACTGAAGTTGTTGTGCGCACCTTTAGTGAGCCTTCAAACTTGAAGATAAAAATGAGGGTACCGTAATGCACTGATCATTGATGGAGTTTATTGTTGGATGGAAAGTCGTCAAGTGGGAGATTGTTAGATATGGTGACTCATTTCCTTATGTAGAAAGATAACTTAGCCACCAAGCTATCTCTATTATGGTAGGAGATCAATTAGAAGACTCCAATTTGGAATTGGTTTGTGAAACCAATTGACTTCTTCTCCACTCCATCCATTTTTATAAATACAGGGCTCAACCCTATTGTATTGTGTGCACAAATAGAAAGAGAGAATATGGAGAAATACAGATTAGTATTCTTCTTGGTGTGAGTGAAATACCGGTAAGGGTGAGCGATACACATGAGAGTGAAATACTGTGTGATTTTAGTAATCCTCTCATTGATCGATAGTGAAACGGTGCTATCCATGGACATAGGCTGATTTGGCCGAACCACGTATGTATCTTTGTGTCGGTTATTTGGTGTGTGTTTGTGTACGATTTCTTATTTGCAAGTACACATGCCTTTGAATAGAGGGTGGAAACCCTAACACATCAAACCCTTCTTTTTTTGGACCAAACAACGGCTCAATTAAAATCACCCATTACAACATATATTCTTACCATTGATGAACTTCAACCACTATTTGTATTGATAATAAACATATTAGTAAACCACAAATGAAAATAGCATAATAGCTTAGCTTTTTTAAGTTTTTGTTGAATTATTACTAAGAATAATGAATAAATACATAAATGAGTGAAATGAAGAAAATACTAAAAGAGTAAATGAGTAAATGCACAATTGAGTGAAGGGGGTAAAGTGCTCAATTTTAAAGTTCAGGGGGTATTTTTCTATGTCAAGAAAGTTGAGGGAAAAGTTTGCTCACTTTTAAAATTTAGTGGTATTGTGCTCCCTTGGGAAAGTTGAGGAGGTGTTTTTTTTTTGCACTTTTGACTACATATACTCAATGTCAATTAAGACCAATATGCTAATCAATACATCCCTAGCAGATGGGTGCCAATGATGCCAAACAAGTCAGAGGTGTAATTAATCAATACACTAACACATTGAAAAAGCACTCCAAAGATGTGATAATTAATAATGTTAATTAGTTGGAGTTGAAATAATGGAAAATCATCATTTGCTTCCTCTATGCATTCGGAAATATCACCTGCCTTCCTCCAATGGAGGATGCTAATAACACTGAATATCTATCTTTCCAAACCAGGATAAAATAGTAATAATTGACCAATTTTAACTTTAAAATAGACCAATTCAGTGATTGTAAGATTATATGCCGTAATGGGTTAGTTTTTTTGCATCCGTGTTTGGTCCAGAAAAATAGGGGTTTGATGTAGAGGTGGAAAGAGGGGTGAAGTGGTGGTGGTGGTCATCAGCGGTGGTTGATGATGAATTGGATAAGTTGGAATGGAGGTCGCGATGTGGCGGTGGGGAGGTATCGTTAAATTATATTAGACTTTGAGCAAAAAAATTATTGCATTTGTAATTAATTTAGTTAATATGATCGAATTGAAAAATAAAACTTTAAAATAAATCAATTTATAATTTATCATTTGTATCTCTATTTATATTTATATGTAGCTTTCCAAATTTATATAACACTTCTTAAATTTTTTAAAGAGATTTTTCCAACAAGTTGGAGGGCACGTTTCAAATTGGGCTGACGATACAATCACTTATTACCAGTGTGGCCTTGAAGTGGTTGGGCAAGTCCACAAAAGTGGGTATGATTGGAAATGTATGGACACAAGTATATGTGTGTATAGATCCTGTTAAGTTCTATTTGCCTCAGCAAAGACATCCTTTTTTCATGATCACATCATTCAACAAAAGCATTCTCTCACAGAAACACACAGTACAAAATCATCACTTTGACCAATAAATCTTTGTGCAAGTCTCATTACAATAAATTTGGATTCACAACCACTTCATAAGCTTTAGGCTGTCCAAACTCTATCGTAAGAAGTTGAATTCACAAGATCAAGATCAAGGGCATCAGATGGAACCCCATTCTCATCATCGAAACTATAAAATCCACTTTCATTCTCACTTTGTTGATCACTAGTCCCACCAGACTCATCTTCTTCTTCTTCCTCCACTCTGTCCCCGTTTAGCAGTGATGGTAATTCTTCCCAACTTTCTCCAGCTTCCTCCTTTGAATTCCTATCAAAATCGCCATCTTCACTGCCCCTATCTTCATTCCCCTTAACATCGCTCGACCCAATTCGATCTGATTCTGTCATAGATCCATTTGGGAACTCCAAATTCTGTTTTGGTCCCATAAGTGTGGTTGCATTTTCATTCTTCAATTTTCTATGGGTTAATTTACTACCATAATTATGTGGATCATGCTTCATCTGGTATAGCAACCAAAGACAAACCACTAAAAGGAAAGCAACTTGAAGCGACTTGCTAAAGTTGGACCCTTTGGTTCTGAAATTTCCAGAGCTGGATTGGTACAACAATAAATTTTGTTCCATTAATCCCTACAACACATAAAATGACAATTACCATGTAAATATTCTACAAAAAAAAAAAAAAAAAAAAAAAATGGATTACCTTGAACTAAGAAGTACTTTCAAGTTAAATAGCTACAAGATAAATTTGTATGAAATGCAAAGAAGACATAATTAAATTTCTCATGCAATTTGAATCAAAAGCTTGGCTCGATACCTTGAACTAATTAAAGTGACTAAAACATAACTTGGCTTCAACAAGCATAAAAATGGTTTCAACAATTGATGAATCTATTGAATTGAGATATCAACATAAAGTATCTGCAGGGAGAAGAAATATAAGAGATAAAATGGATTACCGTTGGGGATGATTCAAAGAAAATTGAATCAAACAACTGTTATTGATGATGTGAAAGAACCTTCAATTTCATTTCAAGTCCTATACTTTAGCGATTTAAATTCAAATACAAATCACTCAGGATAAGAGAATTGAAATGTGTGGTATATATATACAAATATATACATGTGTTGACTTTTGAGAATGTAGTGTGGATCTGCCAAACCAAAGGGTAGTTTGCCTTTCTCTGTGGACTAAGAAAAGTCGTTATGGAAGAAGATATAAGAGAGTTGAGATTCCAATAGAGCGGTTATTATATGCTATCCTAGTTTTCATTTAAAATATACAACAATAGTAAAAATAATAAAAGTATTATGACAAAACCCTCTTCTATTATTAAAAATTAGGGTTAACTTCATTTACACCCCTGAGGTTTGTCCTCTCATCACTTTAACCCCCCACATTTGCATATCTTCATTTGTACCTCCTGTAAGATGTTTTAGTTTGACTCTGGTAAAAAATTCATTGAAATGTCCAAAATACCCTTATACTAAACATCCTTTAAACCTAATTGAAACCCAGGATAGGAATAGAGATGTTTCCAAACACCATTATAACTAGGGCTGCAAATGAGACGTGAACAGCTCGGGCTCGGCTCGTTTAAAGCTCGACTCGTTAGTAAAAGAGCCAAGCCCGAGCACAATTTCAGGCTCGTTTTGTAAACGAGACGAGCTTGAGCAAGGGTGAGCTCGACTCGTATCTATTCGTGAACATGAGATCGTTAAGGCTCGTTTACGTTCGTGAACAAAAGCTCGTTTAAAGCTCATTTAGGTTCGTTAATATTATACTCATTATTCATAATTATAGATTTAAGTTTTAATTAGGAAATTAAAAATAATAATCTTTGTTCATTAATTTTCATCAAGCAAGATATTTTTAAAAAATAAATAATTTTTATTATCTAACTTAAAATTGTATAAAATTTAAATAATATTATATCAATTGAATTGGGGAATTTACTTAATTTTAGTAAATTAAACTTAAATTGACTCAATTGAATTGGTATTATCATTATTTAAACTTAATTTGATTTAATTGACTTGCGAATTTTCTTAATTTCACTTATTTGAACACAATTTGATTTAATTGAATTGAGAATTTACTTTATTTCACTTATTTAAATACAATTTGACTCGATTTAATTGGGTATTTACTAAATCTTACTAAATTGAACTCAATTCGAGTAAATTGAATTGGTATTGTACTTATTTGAACTCAATTTGACTAAATTTAATTCGGAATTTACTTAATTTCACCAATTTAAACTCAATTTGACTCAATTAAAATAATGACTTACTTGAATATTTCTAAATTGAACTCAATTCGAATCAATTAAATTGGGGTTTTAGTTATTTAAATTAGGGATTTTACTTAATTTTACTAAATTGAACTGAATTTGAATTGATTGAATTGCGATTATAATTATTTAAACTCAATTTGACTTAATTGAATTGGGGATTTTACTTAATTTTACTAAATTGAACTCAAGTTGACTCAATTGAATTGAGAATATCGTAGGTAATTTGTTTTTTCGAAATTTGGTTAAACATCAATACTTTTATTTATTTATTACCAAATTGTATATATTCAACCAGTCATATATTATTTTACGTTAGTTATCATTAACGTAATAGAAAAGATGAAAATAGTATATCAAATTAATCATATATCATTCTTTTATATTACGTTAACATTCAATTAATCATATCTTATTTTTTATTACATTATTAACATAATTGTAAAGATGTTACAAAAATAATCTAACCACAAATAATAAGTCTTCAATCCACCATATATTGTGTAAATATTCTTTATGAAAAGAAAAGTGAATTCTTAATGAATCAACATAAATTATATTTGAACAAATGGATATTAGATATTATCGAATCGACTAATATTAATCCTCCATTCGAGAGTTTGGATAATAGATATTGTCGAATTGACTAATATTATTGATCTAAGTATAATTAATTTTAAAATAGTATATGGTATCAAAATAAAATATGAAATATAAAAATGTTTTGAATTATATATTTAAATACTATACGACTTACTTGATTTTCCAAATTGAACTCAATTCGATTCAATTGAATTGGAATTTTAGTTATTTGAACTCAATTTGACCCAATTGAATGAGAGATTTGCTTAATTTCACTAAATTGAACTCAATTTGACTAAATTGAATTGGGTATGTTATTAATTTCATTTATTTGAAAGCAATTTGATTCAATTGAATTGAAGATTTTATTAATTTCACTTATTTGAACATAATTTGATATTTGGTTCTAAAATGTTTTTTATGAAAAGAGAGTGAATTCTCAATAAATCAAAATGAATTGATCGCTGAATGTATGACATTTACGACCAAAGTACAATATAGTTGCAATTATTCAATATATTATATAATTGATCTCCTAACAAATTATTTGAATTGAAGATTTTGTCAATTAAACTTAATTTTAATTACTTTGAATTCGAGATTTTATCAATTTCACTTAATTTAATTCAATTAAACAACTTTGAATTGAGGATTTACTCATCGAACTCAATTTCGTTACCTTGAATTGAGAATTTTATCAATTGCACTCAATTGAATTCAATTAAACTACTTTGAATTGGGTATTTACTGAATTTCACTCAATTGAAGTCAAAATCACTACTTTGAATTGGGGATTTTGTCAATTGAACTTAATTTCATTCAGTTTTAATTACTTTGAATTGGAGATTTTGTCAATTGAACTTAATTTTACTCAATTTTAATTACTTTGAATTGAAGATTTTATCAATTTCACTTAATTTAATTCAATTAAACTACTTTGAATTGAGGATTTATGTAACACCCCGTGTTATTTTTCTTTTTCCTGAAATTATTTCTGATTTAATTTCGGTTATGACGTCACTTGTTTTTGACGCATTGTTTATTCTTGGTATTTCGTGTGTAAATTTTTTGCGTTTAGTTTTAAAGTCGACTAGACGACATTAAGGTTTCTCTTTGACGACTTTGAGAATTCTTGTTACCGACTACGCGGTTTCGTTTCGACGTTTAGCATTAGTGCTTGGATTGGATGACGACACTTTTTATTTGATCGAGTTTGTTAGGTGTTCCGACGATTTGGGTTCCTACCCCGGTATATTTATTTCGGACTATTTTAATTAATTGGTGTCCCGTGGAATTACCAGTTCGCGTGATCACACTTGGGAGTTGGTCCGTTATAATTTTGGATTAATTATGCCTATATAGATTATTACAAATAATTATATAAAGGTGGGGTTAATTTATAATTATGGATGTTAAGAGGGTCACTTTTGCAACTAAGATATATATGTATATACACATGTGTATCTGATGAAGAGAAAACGTGACCTAGGACATCACTTCTTTCTACCTGCTACATCCCTCTTTCTCCTCACGACCATAGATCTACGTCTCCATCTTCTTCTCCCTTATCCATGACACAACTTCATTTTATCCATCATGAACTAGGCGTGGCTTAGTCTTCTTAACCTTCACTGGTTCGCGCAAGGAGGGAGAGAGAGGAGCAGCCATGTGGTGGTCACTAGTTGGGGAGACGACAACGACCCATGTGTTGGCGACGACTTATGGTGGTCGTTGGTGGTTGAGGAGTCGTGTGGTGGTCCGATAGTGACGGTTCGCGCAGGAGGAGGCGCGATTGGCTGAGGAACGAGGTCGCGGCTTGGCTGGTGTTCATCAGGCAGAGGAGCGGTGATGATGGTGTAGCTCTCAGTGGTGCTGGGTGGCACAGACAACGCGTGGGGTGGTCGCATGATGATGGCTATCGCTGTCGTCGCTCGACAGGGCCATTTCGGCCAGATCTTTGAGTGACGATTTGGTCGGCTTTCCGTTGTTGGTTTGGGCCGATTTTTGGTGAGTAGCTTCTTCTTGACTTAGTTTTCATCATACTAAAGGTTCGTATTTTTTCGTTGAACGGTTTGTCGGGAAATCACGTTTATATGTTATAATTTCGTTTAGGTTATTTTAGATTTACCCAAATTGATTAACCTATTACTAATGGGCTTCGTATATATCGTATAGGTTGTTGAGGCGGACGTTTTGGTATATTCAAAATATTATTCGGGCAACTTTGGTTGGCGGGCCCCATATTCGGGCATCGGTACTGTTCACGGTGGACTGTTTCGGGTTGTTCTGTAAGTGTAAATTTAGGTGGAAAATTTTATTCTCACTTCCGTATCATTGACGTGGTTTGGGTGTGTAAACCCGTATTTATTTTAATTTAGATATATTAAATTGTTATTTTAAATATCTATAATTGAGTTAGAATCGAAGTAGGACTTATGAATTAATTTGAGAAATAAATTAAATTATTTCCTACGAAACTAAATAAATTCCTATTTTAATTGAATATGAATAGATGGCTTAGTAACCCCTAGAGAATTAAATGGGTTAGTAGAATTTTGTAAAAGTTAGACGTGAACTTAGAACGCTATATTACTTCCCTTTTTACTGTATTCGGGGATATGTAAACGTGAGGGACGTGAAAACTTAGACGTTATGCTAGGTTCCCCTTATGATACGTGGATTATTTGATTTAATTGTTTTAAAAGCATGTTAAGAGAAATTGAAATAGTTTTCTAAAGAATTAAAGAAAATATATTGTTTAAAACATTAACTTATTTCCATGTGATTTAAATGCCTTTATTATATTTTAAAAGCATGTTAAAGGGATTATGAGATTCATGTTGGTATCATGTGGATATTTTCATAAATATGATGCATTACATATTTATGTTGAGGCATGATTTTTATTGTGTACACCATGTCGTGTGAGTACATGGGTGTTGGTGCATGCAGTGTATGGTATCACCTTTTGCAGAGAAAATTCAATTGGTGTGGTCTACATTCGTTTGCGTGTGGGTAGACTTCTTGCTCCCATGGAACTAATCTTCCGAGAAATGCAGACGATAGGGGGAGGACTTGTCCAAATCCTATGGCACAACCGTGTCGTGGTGGACGTCTTCCTTGGTTAAAAGTGTGAAGTGTCAAAAACACTTGGGAAGAATGGTACGATGAGTCTACATTCCCTAGTGAGCCTGTATCCTCAAGGGAATTGTGGAGAAGGATCTGTTCACCCTTGGGAAGGGTGTGTTTTTGTGTGCGTATCACAGGTGGTGTGCGAGTCACATTGCATTGTATAGCATTATGTGATTTCATTGACATGTATATGTGATATTATTACACGTGATGTTGGAGCAGGTTTATTATGTGCTATTATTTCCTGTGGATTTTGGGAGCATGTTAATTATGAATATTGCAAAATAAATTCATATTTTATAAATGCTCAACTGAAAGTGAATAATGTAAAAACATGAATTAAATGCGGTAATTGTAAAAGTATAATGAGTTATATTCTTATACTTATGATTATATACCTTTGTGCCCTTGGGGGAGGTTAAGTATATTAGTGTAGTGATCTTCTTGGATAGTTGAGGTTAGTATTGGACTATAGAGTCGGTTTTATGTCGAGGCCTTAGAGAAGGTGGTTAATTGTTTTGTGATTGTGGTTAGTTGTGTGACGTCTTTAAAGATTTGAGGTCAGGGATTGATTTTAGTATCAATTGAGATTTGAGGCCTTAGAGAAGGCGAGCGATGAGATTGTGAACTTAGTGGACGTTGTAGTATAGACCTTTAGGTGCCTTTCACCTTTGTAGGAATGAGTTATCTACTGTATTTGAGATTTTGATTGGGTTAGAAGATGTTATGGTTGAGGTGATTTTATTTAAGTACTTGGGGTACTGTAGTGTTGTTTCTTATGCTTAGTTCATTCTCCTAAGCATTCCTTGTACGGTGTTTTGTACACTAGTATGTGATCGTTGACTTCTATGTTACTCCTAGAGTTGTCGGTTACGGCGTGGTGCCGAACCTCTTCCATGTGTTATCATTTGATTTCGTGGGGTTGGAAACGGATAGTTGTGTTTCGTGAACCCAATGTAGTACTCTTCCTTCTTTGTCCTCTTAGACATTATAGGAATCCGTGGAGTTGTGTTCATTCTTATTTGGTTGTCTTTCAGAAACGGTGTTTTTTAAGTCTTAAAATAAACTCTTTGTATTTAAAAGGAAAAACCCATTTTCGCCTACCCCCGTAGCAACTAAAAGTTTTAGTAATTTATAAAATGATCTTGGATATTCTTTAAAAAGATTTTTAGCTTTTAAAAGTCGTTGATGGCGACTGACGGAGACCAGGGGCAAGACGGTAATTTTTACTGTGTGGTTTCTTAAAGGAAAACTATTTTATTACCATTCTCGAGATTCTGAGATTTCGAGACTTCTTTCTCAAAAATCTCTACCTGTAGTGTTTTGAAAGGTGGTTCTTGTTTCACCTTTGTTTCGGATCATTTCTAAGTCTCGGGTATGAGGTTGGTTGTTATTCAGTGCACACATATAGTGTTGCCTTTCCCTTTTTCTTGGTTATTTGATGTCACCACCTAGGTGATTTGAGTTTTCGTATGTTAGGGGCATGGATGCCGAATGAGTTAGTTCGAGTTTTAAAACATTTTTCTTAAAAATTATTGAATCCTTGGGATTCATCTTTTTATAACTTCCACTCTCGGCCATTCGCTTTTGGTTTCCTTGTTCGGGTGTTTTCACCAAACACTTGGGGTGTTCTTAACCTTGACGTTGTTGTCTCGGTTATCTGTTGGTTTAGTATTGGGACTTCTTTTTCCTTACTTTGGTTTCCTTGTTCGGGTGTTTTCACTAAACATTTGTGGTATTCTTAACCTTGACATTGTTGTCTCGGTTATCTATTGGTTTAGTATTCGGACTTCTTTTCCCTTGATTTGGTTCCTTAACTCTTATGTGGTTGTCATGAGAGTAGTGTTCAGGTACTCTCCGAGATTCGACTGTTTAGCATTCCTTATCCATAGTGAGAGTGTTGGTAATTTATTGACCTTGTTGGAGATAACATTTGAGGTTTTCATATGGTGATATGATGAGGTAATTCCATCCTTGAGGTATAGATTTTCTTTAGGAATGGGATGATGTTTCTTATATATATATATATTATACATATAGATAGATAGATGACGATTGTGTTAGTACGCAAAAACGTGAGTGTTTTTCCTCCTGTGTACTCGGGGAGTGGGATTTGAGCCTTCCTTGGTACTAGTTGGGGATTTGATTCCTCTGGATATTAGAGGTAAGTGTGTTTCCCTCTGTTGGATTTTGTGGTTAGTGTCGTGAGCGTTTGATGATTAGTTAGATTGGACCTGGGTGTCGTGTACCTAGTGTACGTTATGAGAGTAGTGTAGACTACCGGTGTTGGTACTTGGAGTACGAGTCTTAGTTGTACCTTATACGCTCATGTTGTGTACTTATATATATGTATATATATATTCCCGATATATACTCGTCTACAGTAGCATATGAGTACGTGCCTTGGGCTTTCGTGGCTGGGTTATGTTTTGGGCTATATATCTTGCTAGATAGTTTAGCATTACCTAAACAGTCAGAGGATATAGTAGTTAGGATATCATTTTTCCCACTGAGCTTATTTTCTCACAGGGGTATTTCATCGCCCCCTAGTATTCCCACGCCAAGTTGCAAGAAATGTTACGGCTATGGGCATCATGTGGTGCAACGACAGTTTTCTTTTATTTTCCTTGTTATAGGTTTTGGACTTACGCAGGGTGCTGCGGTTACGGTTGCAGCACGACTGGTTTGGGGACGATAGTTATCTTCTATCAGCTTATTTACCCATGTTTTGTGGGATTTATCATATATTCTCTTGGGAGCCAGTCTGTTGGCATAACCCTATTGGTGTATATTTTATTTACAATATTTATTATTTCAGGATGTCGTTGTATCTATTTGGCACTGCCATGTGCATTTCTGTATTCTTATTCGAGCATTTGTGGCTCTGTTGATTATAGAGGGTTGTGTAGGGGTTGGTGGTTTATTTCCACTACCTCGACCCTAGTAGGATTGATGAATGTTGGGCCTGTGAGCCATTGTTATTATCGAACTGTTACAGGTAGGTTATTCTGTTGTGGTTGGGTGTCCGGATGTTCCATTTACAAACGGAACTCTGCCGGATTTTCGTTAGATTCCGCAGATTTGTTCTATCATTCATTTGGGTATGAAATTTACCATTTTTATCATTATTCCATACGTTTTCATGGTTAATGATATCTTAGTTGGTCGTTCGTATTAAGGATGACATCCTGGATTCCTTGGATGTCTCGGTTCGGGAGTCTTAGTAATTTAGGGACGTGTCAGTTGAGTATTAGAGGATACTATTGAGTTTCTATTATTCGTTTAGGCATGGAGTATATTGTTGACTCTAGTGGTCACTTGACTGACGTCATCCCTTGGAAATTCGCTAATTCTCTGGATTAGAGATTCGGGAATTTTAGGGGCATGACAATTTACTCAATCTAATTCAATTTCATTACCTTGAATTGAGAATTTTATCAATTTCACTCAATTGAATTCAATTAAACTACTTTGAATTGGGTATTTACTGAATTTCACTCAATTGAAGTCAAAATCACTACTTTGAATTGGGAATTTTGTCAATTGAACTTAATTTCATTCAATTTTAATAACTTTGAATTGGAGATTTTGTCAATTGAACTTAATTTTACTCAATTTTAATTACTTTGAATTGGAGATTTTATCAATTTCACTTAATTTAATTCAATTAAACTACTTTGAATTGAGGATTTACTCAATCGAACTTAATTTCATTACCTTGAATTGAGAATTTTATCAATTCCACTTAATTGAATTCAATTAAACTACTTTGAATTGGATATTTACTGAATTTCACTCAATTGAAGTCAAAATCACTACTTTGAATTGGAGATTTTGTCAATTGAACTTAATTTCATTCAATTTAATTACTTTGAATTGGAGATTTTGTCAATTGAACTTAATTTTACTCAATTTTAATTACTTTGAATTGGAGATTTTATCAATTTCACTTAATTTAATTTAATTAAACTACTTTGAATTGAGGATTTTCTCAATTTTACTCGATTAAAGTCAAATAAACTATTTTGAATAGAAGACTTTATCAATTTCACTCAATTAAATTATATATATAGTTTAAATATTAGAGTAATTTGATTTATATATATTTAATTAATTTTATAAATCTATAATATCAATAAAGACAACATTTCAAAATTTTATAAATTCTAGGATAGTCTAAACCCTGTACACAAACAATCATAACCCTATAGTGGACACTCCTAACCCTATACCCAAACAAACCCCACTAACTAAACCCTAATCTAATATACTCCCTCAAGCATACACACATATACATTCTCAATTTACATTCATGCATCGTTTTCTCGACCTCCTTCTCAAACCCTAGATCGTGCGTCGTTCTCTCAACCTCGCTCTCAAACCCTAGATCTAAACATCACACTCGCGTTGTTTATCTCAACATCATTCTTTCAAACCATTGCAGCCTCACTCCTCACCTCTCACTTTTGTCTTATTCAACCCTTTCTCTCCTCACGCCTGTTTCTGCCCCTTGAGCGACGATCGATGAAGGACAACCCAGCTTGCAAGGTCACTTTTGCTGCTACAAAGATCGATGTCCCCATAGGTAACATCCAATTCATATATCTATATCTATGTATAACCGATTTCTAATTTTATGCTTAAATTCTTGCTTCCATTCTATTTGTAGTTAGAATACTGAATATGAAGTAAATTATGTGAAACTAAACTATGTAAATCACATTGTAAGTGGGATATATATATATATTGCATATGTATAACCGATTTCCAATTTTATGCTTCAATATTTTTGTACGAACCCTAAAGTTTGTTTGCCTATTATTTGGTAAGCATCTTATTGTTTCCTGAGAGAATACTAGAAAATAGTAGTTGGATTTACATTTTTTTGTCACACTTCAATGTATTTTGCATTATAGATCTCTTAGGTTGTATTGGAATCGTTGAAAGTGTTCATAGTTTAATCTGGTTAACTTTTACACGCATGAAATAGTAAATGTACTACACAAAAAAGTACTTAACTTGGTTAAGCCTTTTTTATTTTTTGGAATTAATAGACATAGGAAATCTGAAGATGAAACAAAATATAAAATATTACTTCTTTTTCATTCGGTCATTCATATGGCAACAAAATAGTGTGGGAAGAGAATTATGGGAGTTTAGATGGTTTGCTTATCTAGCATTACATTGTTCTAACAGTTTTTTTAATCCGGAAAAAATGCAATCTTTTGGGCAGAGGAAAACAATCGGAGCCTTACCTAATAAAAGTTAACCAGATTAAAATCAAGTTTGTCCAGATTATTAAAAAAAAGCAATTGATGTATTTATCTAGATTATCTAAAAAAGCAATTGATGGAAAAATATTTTTTTTCCAGATGTTTGGTCCTTCACCAATTGATTATCTAAAAAGCAAGTTTCATGTATTTGTATTAAATTTGAGGGGACTTTGGTTTAATTTTCATGTCTGGAGTCTTATCCGATTATGTTATGTTAATAACATGATTTATTTTAACATAAATTGATTGTATTTGTTGTTTAGTTTTAAAATCAAGTTATAGAATATCTAAAATGTGGATTTACAGCAGTACAGGTTTCCTAACCTATATTTTTCTGGCTATTTTGTTCAATGTAGGTTGGAGTTGTTTTGGTTCAGATTTTTGGAAGCTGACATCTAATATTTTGGGGTTCAGATCTAATTTTTGGAATTCTGTTATTTTTTGGTTTTATAGTTGGGAAAATGTAACCAAAGTGGAAATTTGTATCAAGACTTTATGGTTGCAAACTTGCAGTTTATTGATTTGTTCAGCAGAGCCACCAATCCAAATATGTAGTGGTGAAATCAATAAACATCTCTAACACTGTTTTCAGTTTTAAATTTGTATCTGCTGTGAACTTCAATTTATGGAAATATGCAGTTTACACATATTTTTGGGAGCAGTTTATTGATTTAGTCTAAGACTTTATTTTTTTTGTAATGCTTCAGTTTGTTGATTTGTTCAGTTTATTAATATAACATCTGATATTTTGGGGTTCAGATATAATGTAAATGTATTATTTTTATGTATGTGTAGTGTATAGTGGATTTTGGATTTCATAATTGAATAAACGAGCCTGTCACGCCCCAAATTTCCTAGGACTCCGAAACCCGAGCCAAAGAGCTAAGAGAGTGAATGCGGAAGTAAAACAAAATGAGAACAAATGACCTTCAGTCATCAAACACCCACAAAAGCGTAAAAATTTCATTTCACCCCTACAACAAATGACCTTCAGTCATCATGCTCTGATACCGTGTTGTCACGCACCTAAAATTCCTAAGACTCCCGAACCGGGACATCCAAGGAATCCAGGATGTGATCCTTAATATGAACGATCAACTAAGATATCATTAACCATGAAAGCGTATGGAATAATGATAAAGATGATATATTTCATACCCAAATGAATGATAGAACAAAACAGCGAAATCTAACGAAAATCTGGCAGAGTTCTGTTTGTAAATGGAACATCCGGACACCCAACCACAACAGAATAACCTGCCAATAACAATTCAATAATATCAATGGCTCACAGGCCCAAAATTCATCAATCCTACTAGGGCCGAGGTAGTGGAAAGAAACACCGATACCTCTACATAACCCTCTATAATCAACAGAGCCACAAATGCTCCAATAAGAATACAGAAATGCACATGGCATTGCCGAATAGATATAATAACATCCTGAACTAATAAATACAGGAAATAAATGATACACCAAAATGGATATGCCACTGGCTCCCAAAAGAAATATATGACAATCCCATACAAAATGGGTAAAGAAACTGACAACAAATAACTATCATCCCCAAACTAGTCGCGCTGCAACCGTAATCGCATCACCCTGCGCAACTCCAAAACCTGTAACAAGGAAAATGAAAGAAAGCTATCATTGCACCGCATGCTGTCCGTAGCCGCAACATTTCCTGCAACCTGGTGTGGGAATACCAGGGGGCGATGAAATACCCCTGTGAGCAAATAAGCTCAGTGGGAAAAATGATATCCTAGCTACGCAACCCCACGGCACGTACTCGTATACTACCGTAAATAAGTATACATATCGGGAATATATATATATATATGTATATATAAATAAGTACACAGCATGAGTCTATAAGGTACAACTAAGACTCATACTTCAAGTACCAACACTAGTAGTCTACACTACTCTCACCAACGTACACTAGGTACACGACACCTAGGTCCAATCTAACAAATCATAAAGCTCTCACAACGCTAACCAGAAAATTTAAATAGAGGAAAAACACACTCACCTCTAATATCCACAGGGATCAAAATCCATCACTAGTACCAAGGAATACTCACAACTCACTCCCCGAGAACACAGAAGGAGAAATACTCACGTCCTTGCGTACTAACACAATCATCATCTATATATATATACATATATATATAAGAAACGTCATCTCATTCCTAGAGAAAATCTATACCTCAAGGATGGAATCACCTCATCATATCACCACACAAAAAATCTCAAAATACTATCTCCAACAAGGTCAATAAATCACCAATACTCTCACTATGGATAAGGAATGCTAAACGGTCGAATCTCGGAGAGTACCTGAACACTACTCTCATGAAAACCACATAAGAGTCAAGGAACCAAAGCAAGGAAAAATAAATCACAATGTTAACCGACAGCTAACCGAGACAACAACGTCAAGGTTAAAACACCACAAGTGTTTAGGGAGAACACCCGGACAAAAGAATCCAATCCCCTTGGAATCTATGCCCCTAACATGTGTAACAACTCAAATCACCTAAGTGGTGACATCAACAACCAAGAAGAAGGGAAGGCAACACTATATGTGTGCACTGAACAACACCAAGCCTCATACCCGAGACTTAGAAATGATCCGAAGCAAAGGTTAACACGGAAACCACCTTTCAAAATTCTATAGGGCGAGATCTTGAGAAAGAATTCTCAAATCTCAGAATCTCGAGAAGAGTAATAAAATAGTTTTCCTTTAAGAAACCACACAGTAAAAATGACCGTCTTGCCCCCGGTCTTTGTGGTGGGGGCCTCTCAAACCACAGAGCAGATTCTGCAACGATTGGTGGCCGCAGAAGAGTGATACCAGGCCTTGGAGAAGCAGAATGCTGAACTCCTGGCAAGAGTGGCCCACCTGCCTGCTCCACCGAGCTACATTTGATCGCCCTCAGGTTCTAGAAGAAGGCTGCGGATCGGAGGAACATGCTGAATCCTCCCTTCATATGAACAAAACTTCAGTTCAAGAAGGAGTCTTGACCACCCAGAAGTTGGAGGAGATGATGGACGAATTCCATAGGAAGGTCATGAGGGACCTGAAGGCTCAATCCACCGATGATTTAGCCAATCAAGCCTTTGTCGAATCTACCCAGTCACCATTCACAACTAAAATCACTCTGTGTCGTTCCTGAAGAAGTTCATCATGCCCAGATTCACCCCCTATGATGGTACGAAGGACCCTGAAAAACATATCTACCAGATCCATCAGAATATGACCATGTATGCTAAAAATGAAGCCCTGATTTGTAAGATATTTTCTACAAGTGTGGCCGATGCTATTTTGTTGTGGTTCAGGAAACAACCACCTAGGACTATCGAGAGCTGGCAGCAGTTGAGCAAACTCTTCGTTGCCTATTACTACGGTAACAAGAGGCCAAAAAAGACCATATCCAGCCTCTTCACAATGATCCAGAAGAAGGGAGAAAGGTGAATCCCTAAAGAGCTTTTTATCCAGGTTCAACGTCGAGTTCTCATCTATCGATAACTGCGATCAACACTATACTGTTGAGGCTATTAGGATGTCCTTGATACCTGGGACGAAGTTCCATCTGTCCCTAGTGACACGGCCTTCATCGGGAATGGGGGAGTTAAACTCCAGGGCACAAGGCCATCTATGGATAGAAGAAGAGGAAGCCATCCGATAGAAGAGGGCGGCCTTGGTCAACATCAAGACCCGAATGAAGGAGTGAATAGCTAACCACAAGAGACCAAGCTCTTCCGGTTCATCTACTCCAATCCCAGAGAAGCGCCCGAAGTATGAGGAAAAGGTGACCCCCCTAAGGGTCACCCTAGCCAAACCCTATCAGGAGAACAAGGTTAGGGGAATTTTTCAAATGCTAACACCCATCAGGCAACCCTTAGGCCAAAGAGAGAAGGCGAAATATTGTTCCTTCCACAACGATTTTGGTCACATAACTAATGAGTGCCGAAGCCTCAGACGTCAGTTGGAATCCATGATAGCCATAGGGGAGCTTTCGGATTATGTCCAAAGGGAGAGACCCAGGGCCGAACATCAAGCACCAACTGCCCCACGAAATTCCACAGTCGTATAGCCCGTAAGGATCATCAACATGATTCATGGTAGGTCCACTTCCCAGGGGATTCAGAGTGTCAGGAAATCCAAATTGCGCAAGGCCTAGAAGATGAGAAGGGTTGGTGAGGTCAATGAGATCCACAACCAAGCAGGGGATACACGAATCATCTTCTTTATGTCTGACTTACGCAACATTCATACTCCCCATGACGACCCGTTGGTTTTCACGCTGATGGTAACAAATTGTCTTATCAAGCGAGACATGATTAATCTAAGAAGTAGTGCCAACATCATCACTAGATGGGCTTTAGACAAACTTGAAATTGAACCCAGTGAAATAATGGCTTCTCGAAGCCCTATAGAAGGACTTGATGGGAAACAAGTCAACCCAATTGGGGAAGTTCAGTTGCCAGTATCAAACCCCCAAACTTACATATTGCTAGTCCCTTAGCAATAAACTCAGGGAACTTTATTTCGATGATTTCTTTTCTATCTATTCTAACTAATCTAACCTAATCCCTTGCTTTTGTGGGGGTCAACGATTACACTTAGCATGTGTAATAAGCCTTTTAAACCCCTAGGTTACCCCTAGTGGACGAGTGAAGTCTAATGAAGGTTTCTAGTGATGGAACCTATAAACATCTCAGTTCTCTGTAATCACGTAGTCATGAGTTCACACACAAGTTCAATTAAGTCATGATATAATGTAAAATACAGCACGTATGCAAATACTCACACTCACTACCGAACAATAATTGTACGAAACTTCGTGTCATGAATGGTTCCCACTAAAGTGAACGATTTTGCTACTTTCTACTCTCAATCTGGATAACCTTCCATATTTTTGTGAACATTATACCATGGTATTTCAATCTATCTTTCCTACTTCATTGATCAAATTTTGCCATTTTTCGTAAAAACTCATCTTTCCATTTTTATCCATTTTTTGTCTTTCTAAGTCTCCAGACTTTCCAAGGAGCATTTTTAGTCTCGACCAAGTGGTCCCGAGCTTCTTCCATGGGATTTATGATCATTAGTTTTCTCCCTTTTTTACGCGAATAATGATATTGGTGATACCAATGCCCGATTACTCAGATCGAAAAACTACTTTCTGCATTTAATTTTCTCAAAATAATTTTTTTTTCAATTTATTCCATTTCAACCCTAACATCTCCCCTTCTCCCCTTTTATTGTGGCAAAATTATTATTTTCAACTTCATAGTCAAAGATCAACCTATTTCCCATAGTGAATGTGTGCTTTTGCTTATAGGACAAAATCGTCCTTCTTGATTTTAATTTTACTAATTCACCCACCTATGTAAAACCGTCACATACTACTTAAACATCATAAACATAAATTCAATTAAATTGTAATGTAAAACATTCATGCGTGAAAACAAAGAACTGGTCCAAAATTTTAAAATTTCCTTTTTTTCCGAAAAATTTCATTCTTTGTAATCCTATACCTTCACCCCTAAACTTAAATGCGACCATGTTCCCATGGTCAAAAATAAAGTATGAGAACAGATACAATTACCCTTGAAGCTCAATTCTGATTCAATATAGAAGCACTTGATCTCCTCCCCCAAACTTAATTTGGATCACCCGTAGATATACGCAACAAAGCACAAATACCCACAATTATAGCAAGGGAAAAAGAAATTTCAAAAATATCCAGAAATTCACACAATTTTTTCAAGGAATTAAAAATTATCTTCTTTTTTTTTATTGATTTTTTATGATTTGGCCTTAAGGGCCTACAATCCTATAAAAATAAAAACAAATACAAAGACGTGGCCTTAAGGGTCTACCGTCTCTAAGAATTGAAATTGCAACGACTTGTCCTTAAATGACTATAGTCTCTAAGAATTAAAATTACATAAATTAAATGATATCATATTCTACAAACCTAGGCTAGAAATTAACTTTCACAACCTAGGACCAATGTTTAACGTCGTTGGCATGACAACTCCTCAAAGGATTATCCAACTCTCTTCCTCTCTGCAACACTTCTCATACTCATAGGACAACATGTAAGAAGTAACTCCCTTAGTGCTTTCACCTATGAACAATTAGTATTACCCATAACATCAAATATAGAACAATAATCACCATATAAAGTACCTCATGTATTACGTTCTAACTTCACCCCATGCACGGTCAATGTGTCTAACAAATCCTCCTTCAATACCTTATGTAATGTTTCCTTCACCAATTCACCATTTTCCATTAAACTGACAAATGCCATAAATTCCGGTCCCGGATCAATTTCTTCATAATATCTCAATCTTTGCCCATGTATCCCGAACCTTTTATAAAATCATATTTCTCCGCGGGGGTAAACTGATCTAACTCTGTGTAATCCGTCCCATCTTTGTCGGAATTTACCTAGAAACACTTTCAGCTTTGGATTACATTATTGTTTCCGGCCAAGCTCAAAGAACTTAAGACAAACATGCTTAGCATGATGTACTCTTGTTCAAGCTATGTATATTCGAGCATCCTTATACGCACAACTCCGTATCCCCTCACACTTATCTCTTAATCGCGGATCTTCCAAGGCATATAGCTTTTCTACCATGTGTGTACTTAATACTAGTTCATCTAGAAAGGTGTCCTTAAGAGGGGGGTCATCTTTAGTAGGTTCTTTAAAAGTTTGTGACAATTAATCATCTCTAACAACCTCCACATATTGTTTATTCGTCACTAATCTCTTCTCTCGGCCTTCAGTGTCGTCATACAACCCAATCTTATAAAGTGAGTTGTCGGGCACCAATGCCGCTGGTGACACAAATGGAGATTCAGGCGAATCTTTTGGCTCCTCCCACGTGTCAATTTACATTCGACCTTTCCATCACAACATCCAAGTCATTCCTTGCTCGACTTCTCTGAGGTACCACTTTTTCAACCATCTTATCAATATTAAAACACTCGAATGGTTCTGGTAATTGATGGTTGATATCAAATACATTCATCCTCATCTCTAGATTCCCAAAAGATATATCCAAAACCCCTATTTTGCAATCAACGCATGCATTTTCCGTAGCCAAAAATGGTTTTCCTACGATAACAGGGATATGTCTCCTTGATCTGTGGTTAGGTTCTATGTCTAACACCATAAAGTACACATGATAGTAAAAATTACCCACTTAAACAATGACATCCTCCAAAATTCCTCTCGGTTGTTTAATTGATCTGTTTGCCAATTGAAGCACCACCGATATAGGATTGAGCTCTCCCAACCCTAGTTGTTGATACACTAAGTAAGGTAATAAATTAACACTCGCACCGAGGTCAAGAAGATCTCTACCAATCTTTTAGTCATCAATGACACAAGAAATAATGGGAGCACCGAGATCTTTCCTCTTAGGTGGAGTATCACTCAGTAAGATCGAACTTACTTGTTCGGTCAACAAAATCTTCTTCAGGACCTTAGTTCTGCTTTTACGCTTTTAGGTACAGAGGTCCTTCAAAAACTTAGCATAGGGTGGTAATTGGTCTATAATGTCTAAGAGAGGCCGATTAATCTTGACTTGTCGAAATGTCTTCAACATGTCTGACTCTTTATTCTTACCATTTTTGGTTGGCTCTCTAAGACGTTGAGGGAATGGTGTTGCCTCCTCATAATATGCTCTATCCGACACTTCTGGTATTGTCTCATCCTATTCTTCCTCCTCTTGAGATTGATCTTTCTGAACGTTTTCAGCCTCTTTCTTCTGAGCTTCTTCTTCTGCCTTTCTTTGAACTTCTTAAGCCTTTTGTTTCTTCAGCCTCTCCTCATGCTACTCCTCAGCCTTATTTTCCACCTCTATTCCATTTCTCAAAATTGTGACCGCTTGATCTGTCTCATGATGGGTCTCAACAAAGGATTCAAGCTCCAGTGCTTGTTGCGACTTTGGGTTAACCACTAGCTGACTAGGCAATATTCTCTCTATCCTATCCATAACATTCGCTAGTTGTACGATTTGGGCTCCCATTTGAGCCATGAATTGGGAATGAGAGTTCACTGTTTGGATATTTACTAGATAATTATTGGATTGATCTTTTAACTGCCTCAGGGCACTCATCACCTATTCTTTAAAGCCAGGTGGTCTTGGTGGTGGATTTTGAGTTGGATTTTGATGTTGGAGATGATTTTGAGGATATGGAGGGTACACTTGATGTAGATTGAAACCCTGTGTTTGGTTTCCTTGAGGGTGAGTTTGATAATTATATGGATGGACATCCTGATTATTATTGAATGGTTTGAGAGCTTGAGAATTAGTGGATGACTGTCTGGGTTGGTAATTTGACTGTCTAAATTTGACTGACTGTTTGGATATGGACGGTACACTTGAATTGGATTGAAACCCTGGGTTTGGTTTCCTTGAGGCTAAGTTTGATAATTATATGGTTGGACAACTTGAGAATTAGTGGATGACTATCTGGGTTGGTAATTTGACTGAGAGTTTTGAGCCATGATTGTTGGTGGGGATTGATATGATTGTTGACTCTATTGAGACCTTGGCTGTGAATTATATGATTGTTGTTCCTGAGGGAACATTGATTCCACATTCGAAAATTGAGATGAAAGAGAGGGAAAATTTTGGATATTTGATGTGTATGAATTGGTGAAAGGAGCATTGTTTGAGTAGATCCATGCTACATTATCATTGGTAGGAAAGAATTCACCACCTTAACACTCATTGTGGGAATAATTGACTTCTACCTCCGACACTTCTCTTCTAGGGGAATGATTTCTCTGGAGAAGCTTTTCAAATCTTTCTAATTTTTCTCCTATCAACGTCACTGAATCTCTCACATCATTATGATTCACAACATAAGCTTTCTCAGATCTTCTATTTATCTAGTACACCTCTAGACCTCAACTTAGATTCATATTGAATTATATTCTCACTAATACGGTCAAATAAGTCTAAGAGTTCTTTTGTTGGCTTCAGGATAAATTACCCTTATGTTGCCACATCTATCAAATTCTTATGTTTCTCTAAGTCGCATGTAAAAATTCTTAGCTATATCATGTTCAGCAAACCTATGGTGGAGACACTTATACAAGATTTCACTATATCTCTCTCAAGCATCATGAAACTTCTCACTAGGCAATTCTCTAAATATTTTGATCGCATCTTATGCCTCTAAGGTCTTTCCTATGGGATAATGTTTTTCTATGAATCCTGATTAAAGGGCTTCTCAATCAATTTTAATTGCTTTATCTAATTTGACATACCATATTTTAGCTTTTTCTTTCAACGACCAAGGAAATAGACGTACTCACAAATCATTCTTAAATAGATTATCATACCTAACAGTCGAGGAAACCTCTAAGAAATCATTAATATGTTGGTATGGGTCTTTTATCCTGAGGCAAGAAAATTTTGGAAACATATTGATAACGCTCGTTTTGATCTCAAAGTGTTTCGTATCTTCTTCTGCTGGGAAATCAGTATAGGAATCATACGCATCCGGTGCGTATATCCTTTCAAAGATGTGGCTGGTGTTCTTGGTATATTGGCTCTTTGGTCACCCATCTTCTCAAAATCCAAAATATTATTTATTATTATTTTTTTCTATAATCCCAAAGTCGCAATTTTGAGGATCTAAACGACGTATTTAGGCCTAAAATCAACTGGGCTCACTACTTTGTAGTGATTTTTGTTCAATGGCCCTTTTCCACTCAAAAACCTCACCTCGTTTGCAAAAATTGAAGTTTCTAACAGTTTATACAAAAATTACAGATTTTTTTTCCCAGAAAATAAAACTAACTACTTCTGAACTCTTCTAACTATTAGCAGAAATAAAGCTAAAGTTATATGCAAAATTAAGATAAACTAAAACTCAAAAGAGGTCCAACGACGCAACTTTCACTACTCCGCCAAATCCCTTTATGATTCTCAGAGTACCTCGCAAAAAGACACAAATTCCAACTTTAGATACAATACAATAATGCAATGTAAATAAACTACTAAAGCTAATGAACAATGTTAAGTCCCCGATAGCGATGCCAAAAACATGATGTGCGTCAGGTGTGTACAAATTATGTGGTTAAAAACAACACTTTAAAGACGCCCTACGTTTTACCCTATGCAAGCGCACGTATCAATTGTAGAATAGTAAAGCTTGAGTAAGGGATATCGATCCCATAGAGACTAAGATTGTTCACTTTAATAGTTCAAAAACACGTAATTATATTTCTGAAAGTTGTTTATTTTGGTGGTCGAAAGACCAAATTATCTAATCTTAACTAAATTAACTAAAAAGCAAAGTTAATTGGGTTGTGATTCAATAGAGAGAGAAAACTAAGATTTTCATCACTCCACCACTAATCGCATAACATAGTTCTGTCAATGTAACAATTGTAACAAGGCGATCCATAAACTGTGAATCAGGTTATACCGCAAATAGCTAAATACAACCCAAAAAGGAGTACCATCAACCAGATTGCGACAACCAGTCTCATGACTGACCTAACTAGTACATGCCAATTATATGACTCTAATATACTCCTAATGCATGAAAATAAACTAAATCATGTATATATTAAATCGCCAAGGCACAACCTGTGTCAACCTAAGGTTTCAAGTTTCATTACCGCCATTGTGTAAAAAACCATAATTAAGCATCCGAGGTCTTCCTCATATTGAATAATCATAGTTGTTCAAAATAATACATTCATTCCATCTAAGACAAGAATTTAGAACAAATAGATAATTTTATATTACAAATCAGAATGGTCTCTTAACTGCTACAATCATCATAGTATGGTCAAAGTTTCCCCTCGTTACAATTGAAAACATTGAAAGAACTAAATTACCTGGCTAGGGTTTTGCTAGAAAACCCTAGATACCGAATTAGTTGATCATGGTAGAAGGAGACTGAATCGTTGATGTAGAATCTCCCTCCATGGTTGTCTTCTCCGGATCCCTAGGTTTTGAATGGTTCCTCCTTGGAATGATAGATGAATCTCCAAAAAATATTCTGAAAACTTATGTGTAGAGAAGTCCCTTAGATCTGTACCAAAGCTTGGTATTTATAGGCAAAGGTGAGGGAAACCCTAACTTGGAGAATAAGATTACCCTTTTTGTAATTTCACACCCAACCAATAAAAACCCTAATATATGATGTATAATATGTGTATATTACATGTATAGAGGTGTTGGGGTCAAACTTAAAGTCATCGGGGTCAAAACGTATCAATCCGGGTCAAAACAGGATTTTGGCCCGAATCTAAAATTTCCAGCTTTTTCTGCAGGACACCTCTCCCTCTTTCGATCATATCTGGAGCTACACATATTGGATGGAGGCTTATAATATATTGCTGGAAATCTGACTTCAAGCTCTTGATGATATCATCAAGAATCATCCCATTTGGACCCTTTTTGACTGAGATATAAGCTCCCGAAGTTGGCTAAAATGTTGTACTGAAAATACTGTTCACTACACTTGAAGCGTAGGTTCAAGCATAAAAATGTGTTTTCTGACCTCTTTTTGAAACTGAGAACGCAGGCTTAAGCGTAGATTCTTCATGAAAACCATTTTTCTCTGTAATTGTGCCAAAATGATCGCCTTGACTCCACAAGGCTTTTTGCTTGAAGTGACGGCTTTGGGAATGCGGTTTTTGCCCTCCATGAACCATTTATCTCTTGAAAATAGCTCTTTGACTCTCCTCTTGGATAGAAATAAACATGAATTTGGTTAATTAACCAAAGTTAGCTTTATTTCTTCATTAAGCTCCTTAAACATGCTTAAATACACAAACGACATAAAATTAGAAAATAATGGAATGAAAAGATGTAACAATAGTGAGTTAAGGGGTCAAAATGTCTAATATTTGACACCTATTAATCCCAAATGGCTGGTCAATGTCATCATGGTTCAGAAGAAAAATAGAAAGTGGAAGGTCTGTGTTGACTTCACCAACCTCAACAAAGCGTGCCCCAAAGACAACTTCCCTTTGCCAAAAATTGACTAGATGGTGGATGCTACTGCTGGGTACGAGTGATTGACCTTCCTCAATGCCTATTCGGGTTACAATCAGATACGCATGGAGCTAGCCGATGAGGAAAAAATATCATTCATCACTGAAACAGGTACTAACTATTTTAAAGTTATGTCTTTCGGACTAAAAAATACAGGTGCCATTTTCCAAAGACTGGTGAACAAAATCTTTAAAGGAATGATGGACACCGTAATTGAGGCATACATTGATGACACTATGGTCAAGAGAAGAAAAGGAAGCCACCTGGAGCACCTGGAACAAGTGGGGTCGTATTTAGCTATTTGTGGTACGAACTGATTCACAGTTTATGGATCGCCCTCTTACAATTATTACATTGTTGAACTATATTATGCGGTTAGTAGTGGAGCGATGAAAATCCTACTTTTCTCTTTCATTTGAATCACAACCAATTTACTTTGTTTTCTAGATAATTTGGTCTTTGGCCACCACAATAAACCATTCTTCATAAAATATAATTCATTGTTTTTAAATTGCTAAAGTGAATAATCTCAGTCTCTGTGGGATCGATATCCCTTACTCAAGCCATTACTGGTCTATAATCGATATGTGCGCTTGTGTAGGGTAAAACCAGGGCGTCATTAAGGAGTTATTTTTAACACTTATTTTTAGTACATTGACGGACATAAAGTTTTTGGCACTGCTGTCGGGGACTTAGCATTGTGCAATAGCTTTAGTATTTTATTTACATTGTGTTATTATAATTGTAGCTAATATTAGATTTTTATGTGATTGACAGGTACTTTGAAAAGCATTAAAGGAAAAAGCGGAGCTTCTAAAGTTGCGTCTGGAACTTTTGTGAGTTTTAGTGTTACCTTGATTTTTGCATTTAATTCTAGCTTTATTTTCAAGTTTTTAGTTAAAGTAATTTAGAAGTAGTTTATTTAGTTAATTTTTCTTTCATAAAATTTCAAAAAAATAAATAAAAAATAGTCGTTAGCGTAGCGTATGATCGATAAATCGACCCGTCTAATCCTAGTATAGAGTGTCAAGTACGATCTTGAGATCGAAAAGACTCTCCATTGTTTATGTCAAGCTATTGAAAAGCATCAGCGCCAGTCAGAGGAAGGCACCAGCCAAACTAGTGAAGAAGAAGCGATGGGTAACCAAAGACCCAACCAACGAAGGGCACCGAAGACGTCCTTGAAAGGATATTACGCACCCGATACGTATGATTCCTATGCTGATTTTCTAGAGGAAGAAAGTGCGAAACACTTTGAGATCAAGACAAACGTTATCAATATGCTTCCGAAATTTTCTGGACTTGGAATTGAGGACCCATACCAACACATAAATGATTTCTTAAAGGTAACATCTAATGTTAGGTATGATAATTTGTCCAAAAATGACTTGCGAGTGCGATTATTCCCTTGGTCATTGAAAGAGAGAGCCAAAAGATTGTACGTTAAATTGGCAAAAACAATTAAAATTGATTGGGAAGCCCTTAAGAAAGAATTCATAGAAAAACATTATCCCAGAGGAAAGACCTCAGAAGCCCAATATGCAATCAAAAGATTTAAAGAGTTGCCCGGTGAGCATTTTCATGATGCTTAGGAGAGATATAATGAAATCTTGTATAAGTGTCCTCACCATAGGTTTTCTGAACAGGATATAGCTAAGAAATTTTACATGGGACTTGGAGATGCACATAAGACTTTGATAGATGCGTCCACACAAGGTCAATTCACCTTGAAACTAGTAAAAGAACTTTTGGAGATGTTTGATAATATTAGTGAAAACATAATTCAATATGAATCTGAGTTGAGGTTTAGAGGTGGACAGGATAGAAGATCTGAGAAAACTTATGTCATAGAGCATGATGATGTGAAAGATACAATGAAATTAATATGAGATAAATTAGAGATAATTGATAAGTTTCTTCAGCGAAGTCATTCCCCTCCTAGAGAGACGTTTGAAGTAGAAGCTAATTATTCTCAAAATGAGTATCGGGAGATAATGGTTGTCGATGCCAATGCATCGCGGAACTATCCAAATAATGCCCATTTCACCAATTCATACACCTCAAATGCCAGAAATCATCCACTCATGTCTTATAAATCTACAAATGTGGAGAATCCACCATCATAGTTCCAACAAGGATAATCATTTAATCCACAACCACGGTTCAGTGAGAGACAATAGTCATACAACCCATAACCAAGGTTCTAACAAAGTCAACAACCATTTGACTCACAGCCAACAATCATGTCCCAAAATTCTCAGTCAAATTACCAACCCAGACAGCCATCGAATAATTCCCAAGCTCTTCAGTTATCCAATAATTCCCAAGTTTTTCAGCCATTCAACAATTCCCAAGCTCTCCAGCTATTTAATAATTCCCAAGATCTTCAGTCATTCTATAATAATCAGGTTGTACAACCATATAACTACCAAACCCAGCCTCCAAGAAGCCAAACTCCTCTACCCGGTTTCCAGAATAGCAGGCTAGAGCAGGTCATACTAGACATTCATAACAAGCTAGGCATTCATACTCAATCATTCGCGCAACTGCACCTCTAGATGGGCCAACTGGCCAATGAGAGGAATGTAAGAGAACCAGGAAGATTGCCTAGTCAGTTGGTAGCTAACCCAAGGCCACAACAAGCACTGGAGCTCGAATCATTTTTCAATGAACCTAATGAATCGGTTCAAGCAATCACGACTTTTAGAAGTGGAAAGTAGCGTTGAGGAGGAACATGAAGAGAGGTTGCAGAGAAGAAATGAGGCGGAACGAGCACAAAAGAATGAAGTTGAAAAAGAGCAAAGAAATGAGGCTGAAAGAGTCCAGAAGGATCAACCATCAGTGGATGATAATGTTGATCATACATTACTTGAAGAGCCAGAAATGGAAAGTTACGAGGAGGCAACACCATTCCCTCAGCGTCTTAGAGAGTTGGCCAAGTACGGGAAACTTAAAGAATCTGATATGTTGGAAACATTTTGGCAAATTAAGATCAATTTACCTCTCTTAGATGTTATTGCCCAGATACCACCTTATGCTAAGTTTTTCAAGGACCTCTTCACACAAAATAAAAAAAGCAGAGCAAAGTGTTCAAAGAAAATACTATTGACTGAGCAAGTAAGTTCATTGCTTTTGAGCGATACACCACTAAAGAGAAAAGATCTCGGTGCTCCCACTATTCCATGTATCATCGGTGAACAGGAAATTGGTAAAGCTCTTCTTGATCTAGGTACGAGTATTAACTTGCTTCCTTATTCAGTCTACCAACAGCTAGGGTTGGGTGAGCTTATTCCCACTGCGGTCATGCTTCAATTTGTCGATCGATCAGTCAAACAGGTAAGAGGAGTTCTAGAAGACGTCATTGTCCAAGTGGGAAAATTCTACTTTCCAGTTGATTTTGTAGTCCTGGATATAGAACTTGTCCCTAACTTAAAGAAACACATTCCGGTGATATTAGGAAGACCATTCTTGGCCATAACAAATGCATGTATCAACTGCAGAACTGGAGCCATGGATCTGAATTTTGGAAATATGAAAGTCCGGATGAATGTTTTTAAAGGGAGTCATCAATTGCATGAATCAGGGGAATGTTTACAGATTAATAAGTGTGATGAGCTTGATGATATCATAGAATATTTTGTGACTAAAATTCTGGAGAAAAATGAGATGGAGTCATTCATGACTTGAGAGTGGCGGGATGAAAAAGTTGATGATTGGGAGGCGCGGTTGAAGCTACATAATTAAGATCTTGATGAGATAAAAACTGCTTTATACATTCTACCATGGCGGGAGCCAATTGAACCACTTTCTATAGTCTTTAATATTCCACCAATTCCCTCCTTAACTACTCCTCCTACCTTGGAACTCAAGGAACTGCCCGAAAAGTTGAAATATTTTTTCTTAGGACCAGACGAGATCTTTTCCTGTGATTATATCGTCAGAATTAACAAAAGATCAATAATTGAGTTTAGTTGAGGTCTTGAGTGAGAACAAAGAGGCAATAGGATGGAGCATTGCAGATTTGAAAGGCATAGATCCCTCGATTTGCATGCATCGCATACATCTTGAGGAGGATGCAAAGCCATTGAGAGAAATGCAACGAAGACTAAATCCAAATATGAAGGAGGTGGTGATGAAAAAAATGGTGATGTTGCTAGATGTAGGTATCATCTACCCCATCTATTATAGCACATGGGTGAACCTAATTCAGGTGGTGCCGAAGAAGTTAGGCATCACAGTAGTGCCAAACTAAAATGGTGAGCTAATTCCGCAACGCATTACCATATGGTGGCGTATGTGTATTAACTACAGGAAGCCCAACTCGAACACCATGAAGGATCATTTCCCGTTGTCATTCATTGATCTAATCCTGGAGAGATTAGTCGGGCGGAGTTATTATTTCTTTTTGGATGGATATTTCGATTACAATCAAGTGGAGATTGATCCTGTTGATCAGGAGAAAACCACTTTCACTTGTCTGTATAACACTTTTTCTTATAGACGGATGCCTTATGGTTTATGTAATGCGCCAGAAACATTCCAGAGGTGTATGATGTCTATCTTTTCTTACATGGTAGAGAAATTTCTTAAAGTGTTCATGGATGACTTCTTAGTTTTTGGGGAAACCTTTAAAGACTGTATGAAACATCAGCACTAGTGCTAAAAAGATGCAAAGAGACGAATTTGATTCTAAGTTAGGAAAAGAGCCATTTCATGGTTCAATAGGGGATAATACTGGGCCATATTATATCGAAGCGAGGGATAGAGGTTGATAAATCAAAAGTTAAATTAATTTCAAAATTGCCTCCTCCCACATCTGTTAAACAGATACGCTCTTTTCTGGGCTATGCTGGGGAAAGGTTTATCAAATATTTTAGCAAAATCACCCGGTTTTTATGCAACTTACTGGCTAAGGATGCGACCTTCGTCTTTGACGAAGAGTGTCTTCATGCCTTCGAGGAGTTGCGTACTCAACTCTCAATAGCCCCGATTATTCATCCACTAGATTGGTCTCTGCCATTTGAGCTCATGTGTGACGCTTCTGATTATGCTATAGTAACTATATTGGGTCAGAGAAAATATAAGGTGGCATATGCGATATACTATACCAGTAGGACTCTGAATGATGCTGAGATGAACTACACAACTACCGAGAAGGAGTTGCTGACAGTTGTTTTTACCTTAGATAAATTTCGATCATATCTATTGGGCACCAAGGTTGTTATGTATTCGGATCATGCCGCGTTGAGGCATTTGCTAACTAAGAAGGACTCTATACCCAGACTAATTCAGTGGATTTTGTTGTTGCAAGAATTTAACCTGGAAATCAAAGATAAGAAGGGTTTAGAGAATGTTGTCGTTGATCATTTGTCAAAGATTATAGTCAAGTCTACAAAGGAAACTACTCCTCTTAAGGATTCGTTCCCAAATGAACATCTATTAAATGTGGCTATTGTGGAATAGACACCGTGGTATGTTGACATTGTCAAGTACAAAGCCACAGGTCAAATTCCAAAAGGATGGTCTAAGAATAAGAAAGACTGTACAAAGTCAAATTTTATATCTGGGATAATCCGCGATTGTACAAGTATTGCTCTGATCAAATTATCAGAAAATGTGTCCCAGAGAGTGAGGTGCAGAGCATATTGACCTTTTGTCACACGTTAGAATGTGGAGGGCATTTCAGAGCTCAGAAGATAGCTCATAACGTAATGCAGAGTGAATTTGACTGACCTACCATATTCAAATATGCTTTCGAGTATTGTAGAGCATGTCTGCAATGTCAATAGTTGGGATCCATATCTCGACGAGACATGATGCCTCTGACCCCAATTTTGATTATGGAATTGTTTGATTTATGGGGGATAGATTTTATGGGACCATTTCCAAAAGCAGACAAAAAGGAGTACATACTTGTGAGGGTTGATTATGTTTCGAAATGGGTAGAAGCTATAGACACCAAATGTTCTTATCATGAGGTGGTGGAAGAGTTTGTAAAATCGAACATTTTCTCACGATTTGGTATACCACGTGTTTTGATTAGTGATGGTGGAAGCCATTTTGATAACTAGTTTCTTCCTGCTTTGTGTAAAAAGTACGGTGTCAATCATAGAATTGGTATGCCTTATCACCCCCAATCACAAGGTCAAGTGGGGGTTTCAAACAAGGAGATCAAGAATATCTTGGAGAAAATAGTGCGTCCGGAATTGAAAGATTGGTCGCGAAGGTTAAATAATGCATTATGGGCATATAGAACTACGTACAAAACACCGATTGTTATGACACCGTATCAACTTGTATATGGTAAAGCATGTCATCTCCCTGTAAAGCTGGAACACTGAGCATATTGGGTTGTTCAAAGATTGAATTTTGGTATAAAAAAAGCCGGTGCTCAGCGAAAAACTCCAACTTCAGGAGCTTGAGGAGTTAAGAAATTATGCATATGAGAACTCTCGAATTTACAAGGCTCGGACAAAAGCATTTCACGATAAACATATTTGTAATAAAGTTTTTGAGCCTGGACAGAAAATGTGGCTGTTTAATTCGAGACACAGAAAATGTTGCTGTTTAATTCGAGACTCAAGTTATTTCCTGGTAAGATCTAATCAAGATGGGATGGGCCATATGAGATTACAAAGGTTTTCCCATATGGAGTTGTGGAGCTCAATGATCCTGATACAGGAAAGAAGTTTGTAGTGAATGGGCAGCGATTGAAACACTACATTAAGCTCTAACCAGCAGAGTGTGTGGTGGAAACGATTAATTTAACTGAACCGCCACTCGAGCTGGATAAGCTTGATTCAGATTATTCAGAGGCAGCAACGTCGAGCCAATGATGTTAAATATTGGTACTAGGTGATTAAGATTAGCTTTTGATCCTAGGTTGTACTTATAGATGGTAATTTAGTTCAGTTTTTGTGAGTTTTAGTTCGTATGATCGAGTTATAAAACCATCATCATCCAAGTCGGAAGGGTAATTTAGTAAAAAAAGGTATAAAGGAATGTATGAAGGAGCAGTGGGATAGCACGGAATAAGAGAAGACGAGATTTTAGAAAGGGATTTTTTCTCTGGACTTAAGTGATCTACACCTAAGGCGTAGCTGCGAACTGTTATAAAAACAGTTCGCGACAGGCCATTTCTTTCAAAATCCATTTTCCCCCTCATTTCTCCACCAAATCTCCTGAGACTTGTTTCCATCGATCACTTTTGATATTTCTCATCATTCCTTGGCAGCGGAGATTAGTGGTTGTGTTGTCCGGATTCGTGTGTAGAACACGAAAGGTCTCTAAATCTCAATTTTGGGAAATTCATCATATCGCTTGATTCAGTGAGTTTTGTTCCATTATTTTGATTTCTAATGACTATTTTAACTATTCTAAATTAGTATTGGCAAACGAGTCCGATTAAAATTGTGTTTTAATCCGTTTTTCAATAGTTGAGTTCTTCGACTTTGAATACTGATTGAATATCAAAATTTTGAGATGAGGGCTTTTTTAAACGTCATATTGGATATATTTAAATACAGTTTGAGTTTGATTCGTTGTTCGGCACACTATTGTTTACTTTTCAAAAAATCCATATTGTAGGCATGGCTAGAGTTAAGGGCACAGCGAAACGTGTGGCCGAGGTGGCCAATCCAGTAGAGCGCGTTGTTCAACAGAGGTTAAGATCATCATCTCCCGACCGGAAACCTTATTTTTGCCGGAGTACTCGTGCCCCAAGGCCTTAGTATTTTGACTCGACATCCTCGTCTTTATCATCTTTTGAGGTAGAGATGCCAGAGACCTCCACATAGGGCTTATAATGGATCCGATTATTCCACGGGCACCATCTCTACCATATGAGCCTAAGCCACAAGATGAGGAGATGGACGAGGATGTACATGATGACCCCGTGGTTCAAGAAGAGGAGCACGGTGATGTAACTGACTAGGATGATCATGTTGATCAGTAGGATGAGAGATTTCTTGAGCCACCAGCAGATGGTGAGCTATAAGTTTTTATTACTTTTCACGCAGTGCTGTCTACAACCTCGGTTTCTGATTTACTAAAGTAGGCGATGGCCAAGAAGTACCAACAGGAGCGTACATATTTTTTAGAGGTATTTGAGGACCTGAATCCTGGACCGACATGGACTATTGGTAGACTTAGGGCACAATGATTATTACCTATCCTTGCCCCGACTACTACATTTATCTGTGAGAGTATGATCCGTGAGTTTTGGATCAATATGAAGTACTACACTCGAGGGAAGCGACTGCAGACAGTGGTGAGAAGCATAGAGTTCGAGATTACACCACATTCCATTACTACAGCTTGGGGTATTCTCGATGAGTGCCCGACTGAGTTGATGGCCGAGTTCTAACTGATGTTGGATGTTTTTCCTCCGATTTAGTACATTATCCATTTACAGATAGCAGGACAATGGAGTGACAACCATAGAAACTGCATGAAGAAATCCAATTTCACCCGCTGCTATGGTTCTGGGACGTGGTTGTTCGTTCACAGATTCTTCCACATAGCCATCAGACGTTGCGATATCCTCTATTCTCGGCCTTCTACTATGTTGTTGAGTTTGATAGGTGGATTTTTATTCCGTAGATTTTGTGGGAGGGCTTATATATTCGTTATATCCAGCTCCTCAAGGAGACCAAGGTTGGACAAAGGAATTTATGATCCGGTTTTCCTACCTGGTGATGAAATTGATGTTTGATACGGATGTCAAGATGGAGTCGAGTGAGAATAACGAGTTTAAAAATGTGTCCCCGTACTTCGAAGGGATGTGGAAAGAAACTAGAAACGGTTACAAGGTAATGCAGTTTCATCGACGAGACCGGTGTTCGGTCCAGTTCCACCACCTGCTATCGACACATAGCCTGATACACCAGAGATTCCTCCATATGATGGGGATGGACTTGTTGCAGAGGAGCCACAGGGGTCAACTACTGAGGTAGATATTGCTATACCACATACACATGTTGGTGGTACTGTTGTTCTGTCTCAGGCTCAGTTCAATGGCATTATAGCATGAATGCAGGGCTTGACAACATAGATATTGGGATTAGAGCAGACGCTGTCATAGGAGAGACAAGCCCGACAACTTGAGATAGTGCGCCGGAGGCGTGATCAGAGGCAGATGTTCCATTGGATTTATGGCAATAAATAGTATATGGATTTACAGTTTCCGCCTACACCACTGGCCTCAGATGACGAGGCATAGCATAGTTTTAGTATAGTTTTTGTATTCTTTAAGTTTATTTTTGTACATTAGAGATGAATCTTTGGGCGGATAGACTTTGTGATAGGATCTTTCCATGTGCCCGCTTTAATGATCATACTCTAAATATTTTTGATATTTTATTTATAAAATGACAACTTTTGTACTCAGTTTTATATTATTATTCATTTCCCGAATTTTTTTATGCTTACACTGAGTGTGTGATTATTTTGAGTTCTTTCGAGCTTTTAAACATAACACTATGAGGACATGTGTGCATTTAAGTTTGGGGGTGCGTAGTTGTCATTGAAAAAAAGAATTTGTTTTTATTTGGCCAGACCTACGCCTTAGGCGTAGGGCTCTATGAGGGAGATTTTAAAAGTTGAAACTTTTAACCCGTTTGCGGGTTATTTTGGCTTGAGTTGTATTTGTACTTGTACTAGGACTTAGTATAGGGTATTTTTAGGAATTTTTAGGCTTTAGATAGGAGGTTTTAGAGCAATCATAGTATGACAAGGAAGTGGAATGTGAATACAGGTTGGAGTTGGATCATGAGTTGTTTCCACTTTTCCATTCAAACAAGGGTTCCAAATCCTTTTCCTATTTGATCCTAAGGCATCCATCTATTAATACACCCATAGAGGAGGCACAATTCACAATTCACAATTCACAAAAGTTGAGCAATACGGCTAGATTCTCTTATTTTATTCTTTCTTCTTCTTCTTCTTTCTATCTCGGTAGGGTGAGTATGGATAGTGATCATGAGATATATTATGACCTGGAGGTGTTAATGTAGAAGGAAGAACCATATGTAGATGTGTAGAGTTCAAATGAAAGAGCCACAAGTCGAAAGGGAAAAAGAACCACACCGATTTTGTTTTTGAAGTGTAGACTGCAATTTGAAGTAGAGTTTCATCTGGAGAGGATGAGCCAAATATTGATTGCACCCGGGAGGCGAATTCTTAGGGAATGAGGATTGCAAAGTTTAGAGCACCCGACTGGATAAAAGGTATATCCGGGCTTGGTTCGAAATTCTATGAAAATATGAAGATTTTAGGACCGGCAGGATTTGAGGTTATGATAGCTAAAGTGGTTAAATGGAGTGCACCTATAGTGATAGGAAGGAGAAGTATTGTCGATGCAAGGAATATACCAATTGGTTGTTCGACACACTTAGAAGGCAAACTAAATGAGTACTCTCTGGTATGGCCACATACGAATGATGAGATGGTTAGGAAGTTGTGTACCAGTCAGATCCATGAGATAAGACTTGTGAAAATTTGTGGTTGAGATCGGATATGCTATATTTGGATTGTGTCATTGCGGCTCAACTTCGACCAAATACTTGGACCAGTGTGAGGGAACACACAATGCTTAGAACGTTGTATGCCTTAACTCATGGGTATAGGGTGTGTATTTTGACGTTGATAATGGCCGAGATGTCGATTGCCCAAGCAATTATGAGTAGAGAATGGGCTGGTGCAGATGAATTTGAACATTACCTTCCATACCCATTTCTGTTATCAAATATCATTGCAGAGCATTTGGGTGATAGGATAAAGGAGATGGGTAATATGCGGTGGAAATTTATGAAGATATATCCAGAGGAAGACTTTGCTAAGTTGAAAGAGAAAGAGGACTGCCGGATATGGATAAAGAGAGCCATGGCTAATGATGAAGAAAATGAGGATGATGGATCCTAAGTAGGGTTAAGGTTTCGAATTAGGGTTTTAATTTGTTTGCTTTGTTTTGATGTTTTCTTTTAGAGACGGTAGACCTTTAAGGCCATGTCTTTGTATTTTAAATTCCTAGAGATGGTAGTCCCTTAAGGCCACGTCGTTGCAATTTCAATTCGTAGAGATTGTAGGCCCTTAAGGCCAAATATTTGTTATTTTATTAATAACAAATTTCTTCATTCCTTGAGCAATATGATGATGATTTCTGGATAGTTTTGATGCAATTTCTTCTCCCTTGCTATGATATTGGGTATGTGTATTTTGTTGAGTATATTTACAAGTGCTCCAAAGCAAGTTTGGGGGAGGAGATTGAGTGTTTTCTTGTGGTTATTCGGAATCACGCTTCAAGGGTAACTATACTATTTCCTTTGTTTTATGAACCATGGGGACATGATTTTTTTTAAGTTTGGGGGAGAGGATATAGTTTAGGAATGAAAATTTTTGGAAAAAAAAAGTGAAAAATTGAAACGTTTTAGAGCAATTCATTGTTCCCAGATATCGAATTTGACTTGGCTTAGGAATTGATCTTTCTCATTCTTAAACCATCCTTTTGGAATTTGACTTGTGGCCTTATAATTGACAATGTTAGCATACAACATTATCTATTCTACAACAGCCACATTGAATAGATGTTCATCTGGGAAAGAATCCTTAAAGAGGAGTAGTTTCCTTTGTAGATTCAACAACGATCCTCGATAAATGGTCAGCAACAACATTTTCCGAACCCTTTTTATCTTTAATCTCCAAATAGAATTCTTGCAACAACAGAATCCATCAAATCAATCAGGGTTTAGAGACATTCTTAGTCAACAAATGCCTCAACGCGGCATGATCCGAATGCACAACGACCTTGGTCCCTAAAAAATATGATATGAATTTATCCAAGGCTAAAACAACTGCCAACAACTCCTTCTCGGTTGTTGTGTAGTTCATCTGAGCATTATTCAAAGTCCTACTAGCATAGTAAACCGCATATGACAGCTTGTCTTTTCTCTATCCTAACACTGCTCCAAAAGCATAATCAGAAGCGTCACACATGAGCTCAAACAGTAGAGCCTAGTTTGGTGAACGAATAATCGGGGTTGTGGATAGTCGAGTACACAACTCCTCAAAAGCATGGAGACACTCTTCGTCAAAGACAAAGTTTATATCTTTAGCTAGTAAATTGCATAATGGTCGGATGATTTTACTAAAATCTTTGATAAATTGTCGGTAAAACCCGGCATGGACCAGATAATATCTTATTTGCTTAACAGATGTGGGAGGAGGAAACTTCAAAATTAATTCAATTTTTGTTTTATCAACTTCTATCCCTCGCTTTGATATAATATGGCCCAGTACTATCCCCTCTTAAACGATGAAATGGATCTTTTCCCAACTCAGAATTAAATTCATTTCCTTGCATCTTTTGTGCATCAGTGCTAGATATTTCAAACAGTCTTCAAAGGTTTCCCCAAAGATCGAGAAATCATCCATGAATAATTCTATAAATTTTTCCACCATGTCAGAGAAAATAAACACCACACACCTCTAGAATGTAGCTGGCGCATTACATAAACCAAAAGGCATCTATCTATAAGCAAACGTGTCATACGGACAAGTGAATGTGGTTTTCTCCTAATAAAAAGGATCAATCGCCACTTGGTTATAACTGGAGTATCCATCCAAAAACCAGTAATAGCTTTGCCTGGCTAACCTTTCCAGGATCTGATCAATAAATGGCAAAGGGAAATGATCCTTCCTAGTGTTAAAGTTGAGCTTCCTGTAGTCAATGCACACATGCCACCCTGTGGTCGTGCGTTGTGTAATTATCTCACCCTTTGAGGTTGGTACAACTTTGATGCCTGACTTCTTTGGAACCACCTGAGTCGGACTCACCCATGTGCTATCAGAGATGGGGTAGATGATACCCGTATCTAGCAATTTCATCATCTCTTTCATTACCACCTCCTTCATATTTAGATTCAATCTTCATTGCATTTCTCTTAATGGTTTCGCATCCTCCTCAAGATGTATGCGATGCAAACAAATCAAGGGATCTATGCCTTTCAAATCAGCAACACTCCATCCTATTGCCTCTTTGTTCTCACTCAAGACCTTAATGAGACTCGATTCCTGTTCTTTTGTGAGTTTCGATGATATAATCACAAGAAGAGTCTCATTTGGTCCCAGTAAGACATTTCAATTTTTTGGGCAATTTCTTGATTTACAAGGTAGGAGGAGTTGTTAAAGATGGAATTGGTGGAGTACTCGAGACTATAGAAAGTTGTTCAATAGGCTTCCGCCATGGTTGAGTGTATAAAGCAGTTTCTATTTCATCAATTTCTTCATTGTGTAGCTTAAACTGCGCCTCCCAATCATCAACTTCTTCATCTGGCCACTCTCTAGTCATAAATGACTCTAGCTCATCTTTCTCCAGAATTTGAGTCGCAAAATCCTCTATGATGTCATCAAGCTCATCACACTCATTAATCTAGAAGCAATCCCCTGATTCAGGAAATTGGTGACTCCCTTCGAAAACACACATCCGGACTTTCATATTTCCGAAGGTCGGATCCATGGCTCCGGTTCTGCAGTTCATACATGCATTTTCCGTGGCCAAGAATGGTCTTCCTAATATTATCGGGATATGTTTCCTTGAGTCAGGGACAGGTTTTGTATCTAGAGCTACAAAATCTACTGGAAAGTAGAACTTGCCCACCTGAACAATGACGTCCTCTAGAATTCCTCTTGCCTGCTTGACTGGCTGATAAAAAAATTAAAGTACGACCGTAGTGGGACTAAGCTCACCGACCTCTAGCTGTTGATAGACTAAATAAGGAAGCAAGTTAATACTTGTACCTAGATCAAGAAGAGCTCTACCAATTTCCCGGTCACCGATGACACATGGAATAGTGGGAGCACCGGGATCTTTCCTCTTAGGTGGTGTATCGATCAAAAGCAATAAACTTACTTGCTCGATCAATAGTATTTTCTTTGGCACTTTGCTCTGCTCCTTCGCTTTTATGTGCAGGGATCCTTGAAAAACTTAGCATAAGGTGGTATTGGGCAATAACATCTAAGAGAGGAAAATTGATCTTAATTTATTGGAATGTTTCCAACATATCAGACTCTTTAAGCTTCCCATACTTAGCTGGCTCTCTAAGACGTTAAGGGAATAATGTTGCCTCCTCGTAACTTGCCTTTTCTGGCTCTTTGAGTAATGTCTGATCAACATTGTCATCCAGTGGTGGTTGATCCTTTTGAACTCTTTTAGCCTCCTTTCTTTGCGTTTCTTCAAATTCCTTTCTTTGTGCTTTTTCGGCCTCCTTTCTCCTCTGCAGCCTCTCTTCATGTTCCTCATCAACTCTACTATCCACTTCCATTCCACTTCTCAGAGTCGTGATTGCTTGAACTGACTCATGAGGATCATTAGTGAAGGATCCAAGCTCCAGTGCTTGTTGCGGCTTTGGGTTGGATATCGGCTGACTAGGCAATTTTCCCGGTTCTCTTATGTTCATCTGATTAGCTAGTTAGCCCATCTGGATGTGCAGTTGTGCCAATGTTTGAGTATGAACACCTAGCATGTTATGAATGCCTATTAAGGTCTGGTCTAGCCTATCATTATGGAAATCGGGTGGAAGAGTTTGGCTACTTGGAAGCTGGGTCTAGTAGTTATATGGTTGGATAACCTGGTTATTATTGAACGGCTGGAGATCCTGAGAATTATTGGATGGTTGTCTGGGCTAGTAATTTGACTGAGGATTTCGAGCCATGATTGTTGGTTGGGAGTCGAATGATTATTGACTTTGTTAGAACCTTGGTTGTGGATTATATGATTGTTGTCTCTTAGTGAACCTTGGTTGTGGATTGGCCGATTATCCTTGTTGGAACCTTGGTGGTGGGTTCTCCACATTTGTAGATTTATAGGACAGAAGTGGGTGATTTCTGGCATTTAAGGTCTATGAATTAGTGAAAGGAGCATTATTTGAATAGTTCCACAATGCATTGGCATCGGCAGCCATTATGTCCTGACACTTATTTTGAGAATACTCGGCTTCAACTTTTAACATTTTCCTAGGAGGGGAATGACTTTTCTGAAGAAACTTGTCAATTCTTTATAGTTTATCTCTTATCAATGTCATTGAATCTCTCACATCATCTGTCACGCCCCGTTATTCCTAAGACTCCAATCAGGAGAATCAGCGAATTCCGGGGTATGACGTCACAGAAAACGACAACCGGAATCAACAACAACACCGAAATACATGGAATAGGAATGAAAATGAAGTATTCCATGTCACCCGAGTGAAAGAAACTCAGTAAGGAAAATTCTAACGAAAATCCGGCAGAGTTCCGTTTGTAATTGGAACATCCAGACAACTCAAATTCAACACAATAGCACAACCTGCCCAGAATAACAATATAAAAGCAACGGCACGTAGCCCAACATTCCAGAAACCTACTAGGGCCGAGGCAGTGGAAAAGAACACCAACACCTCTTCAGACCCCTCTAAAATCAATAGAGCCCCAAATGCTCAAATGAAAATAGAAAGAAAAACATGTGGTGATGCCGAAAAGATATAAAGGCACCCTAAAACAACAAGTACTGACTGAGCCACCAAGCTCAAATAAGAATACATAAAATTAAATGGTAGTGCCGAACAAATACAATGGCACCCCAAAATAATAAATACATTAACTGAAAATACAACATAAGGGAATTTGCCAACAACCTGGCTCCCAAGAGAATAAAAGAATAATAAATATGATTACGGAAGGAGGAATGAATCTACCGTCCCAAATCCCCCGTACCATCGCCGCCGTACGCGCCGTGCTGCATCCACCTGCAAACCTGAAAATGTTGTGTGTGGGGGGTGAGCAAAAACCACGCGCTCACCATAATATCAAAACATCACACTAATAGCCGTCTAGAAAATGCTAACCATCCCGTGTGCATGCATCTACCCTAAGTCAAGCTATCGTCTACCGTGGCACCCCCGCTAATCCGAGATACCCAACAATAATCTCTCAACTAATCTCAAAACTACTCAAAAGTCGTAAAACAGCACAACTCATAAAATATATCTACCACTCGTATATACGCATGTCAAATCATCATATATATACATATATATATATATAAAAGTCCCGTAAACAGCTAATCCTAGCACCTGGTGTATAAAAGCACCCAGTCGAATACACCTCTCGTCTAGGGATACAACCAGAACTAACTATCTATTATACCGTACACTGAGCACGCCACCCAAGATTCTTAGGAGGTAAGATCACTCACTAGGACTACCTAATGGGAAAACCATAATCATGTCCACAAAATAAATTCATAATTCTTACACATCACCTCTATCAGATCATACCTGGAGAGTCTCACTCTCACAATTTCTATCCTCAATACAGTCCAATGGTATCCTCAATACAAGTTTTGTTTTTATTACAATAATTCGTGAGCTAATCCATTTCCCCAAAGAAATACACAAGGAAATATACTATCACCACACTAGATTCGGTAACCAACCGAACTATCTCTAACTCACTGCCTATCGAGGCACTAAAAAGGGTACAGATCAACAAGGTCACCTCTAACCCATACCGCCTATCGAGGCGCAAGAAAGGGTTACTGGAGTCATTTAGTCCCAAACATATGCCATGGCCCTCGGGTTTTTTAAATAAAAATGTTGAACCCCGAAGGATTCAACCGGTTTTTAAGAAAAAGTTAGGGCCCGGTCAAATCATACTTGGTTCCAATGCCTCCTAACCCAACCAAACAGTAGGAATCGCACTATGTACTCTTAACTTAATCTCACTTCTCTTACCTGATAAGATCCACAGACAAACACAAATGATCATATTTCTTACCTTAAGGAATGAAACCTCAGAAACACATGTTCGGGTTAAAACCCAAGAAACTATAACACAGGGAAAAGAACTACTAGAGTTCAATCAAATATCACCTCAAAGTCACATTCAAACTTATTTCGAAACAGGTTCTAAGATCTTCAACTTAATATAGGAATTTATAAACAAATCCTCAAAGGTTACCAAACTGACACCAGGATTCAAGTGTTCCTCAGAACAACTAGGAGAAATCTGAAACCATCAATCTTTAAAAACATATCTAGATCTCAGAACTGACCTCGAATCTTACCCAACCTTTAACCTGAACAACTCTCTCCACTACCAAAGTGGTCTAATAATCATCCAGTGATAACCCTAATCTCCAATCACAAAGGCCTATTGTGGCCAAAGGCACAACCACAACCAAGTCTCAATATACAACTATCCAACTCAACTCAACTCCAACGCAAGGGGAAAACAATTAATTATCTAAACCTCTTTTCATCTATATCCACGTAACCACCTAGAACACATGCCAACCATGGCTCTACTAATACAGGTTTTTAACAATCATTACATTTCCTTTCTTTTAGATTTTAAAATCATTAACTTTTATTCACATTGAGTTAATTTCATCATTTATAATAAAGCTACAATTTGCATCAGTTTAATAACAGAAATTTTCAATAATATAAAAGAATAAATGCTCAATGCGAATACAATGCAATGACAATGCAAACGACACCCTATCTAGCATGGGACCACCGGGTATAATGTCGCCATAGTAACACAACCACGAGGATCATATCAACTCGTGAAACAGAACCAACCGTGTTCGGATCGAATCCTCCCACGCCTCCCTGATTCCCGGATTACTAGTCCGCCGGTAGCGAGAGACACCGCCTGGCCAGTTGTTGCGACGACCCGGAAGACTCACTTGAACCAACGATACATGAACGAGACATGAAACCATACATAATGCAATATAAATGCTCAATGTAAATAAAATATGTATAACATGTCTCAACAGTGAGTCAAAATCAATATAATAATATTTTCAAATGACAAATATGTCTCAAAATCCATTTACACAACCAATTCACCATATATAAACATTTTCATTTTTCTTTAAAAATAAGCTTTAATATTCAACTATAACAGCAAATCACTTTAATTTATCTTAAGATCATCTGATTTCTCAATTTCCCAACCCTAATAAATTCTTATAAACTCGCATGCCTTTACTTCAATTCTCATAAATTAATTTCAAACTATTCCACCTCAAGAACAATTAAAGTCGCCATTTAACTTAATCATAATTCACGGGAAAAATAAACTAGAAGGGGAACTAAAGCTATGTCTACATTTTAACGTTCCTCGTCCTCGTGAATTCCCCTATCTTATTTTCAATTTCGATAAAATATAAATAGCAAGGGATAATTTATTCGTCGGCTCTACATCCCTCAATATCCACTCTGTCCTTACTGTAGCTCAATTTCAATCACATAATTCTACACAATCCTATTTTACGTCCAGGGGTACTAGGCCACCTATTTTAATCCAATTTAAATAGGATTTAATTTATTATAATTTTTCATGGAATTAATTTACTTAATTTCCGCAAGAATTTCCAATTTCATTCTCCTTTGATACATTTACGGGTACTCCGAAAATTCTATAAAATTCCTAGCTATTCGTCTACCACTAGGAATTTAATTTCATGCTTTTATTATCCATAAACATACACGGGACTACTTAGCATTTTCTAAGCACTATTAGTGAGTGCTAGATAAATATATATATATATATATATATATATATAAATATATATAAAATTCCCCACCTAAATTAAATGCTTACAAACAGCCCCGCTTTAACCGACAATAAACAGTGCCGTCACCGGAAATAAGCTCGCCGAACGAAGTTGCGCTAATCCATTTTCGAATATGGAAAAATATCCGCCTCGTCAACCTAATTAATATACCCGAAGCTCATTAATTATCGATAAGTAATTTTGAATAAATCTACAGAAAATCAACCGAAAATTCTTACCGAAAATCTGAAATTCCTGGCAAACCGCTCAACGGTTTCGCTCCAATTTCGGATATATCGTACACGGTACCGAGGCCGAGCTACCCTCAAAGTTTCGTGCCAAACCGAGCCCAACTCGGCACTGAGTCAGCCCGACTCAGTCCGACTCGCTACTGTTCATCGTCCCTGCTCCACCACTGGCCGTCATTGGTCATCGCGCCACCGCGGCATGAACCACCCTCGTCACCACAGCGCCGTCGCGCAACCACCAGCACCGTCGCACGACCACCAGCATCAATCTCAGCCATGGCCGCCTCTACTATTCGACTACCCTGCTCCATATCGCTCAAATCGCAACCCAAACTCTCTCTCCCAATTGCGGTCTGTAGCTCCGCCGTGAACCACGCTGGCCGTCGTCGACCTCCAGCTCGCCGTCACTCCGGCGAGCTACCCACCACCTGGGTCGCCATGTTCGGCGACCAGAACATCAAACCAGGTCGTGCCTGGTACACGACCTCTCGGTATCCCTCTCTCTTCGACACCCCATCTCTCTCTCACTCTCAATCGGCCATGATGAAGACAAGAGAAACAAATTATGATTGTAGAGGGATGATCTAGTTGGTGTTCGTCCAAGAGCAAGGAGGGCAAGTGATTGATCTGGACACTTCTAGATTCACACGGGTATATATATATATATATATATATCTATTTATCACACATATATTTTAAATAAAATAAATATATATATACCCAATCAAATGTATATATGTGTACAATATATACCGAAAATATACCGGGAATCCCTGAATAAAATCACATGAGCCCAAAAATATAAACGGGATGCCCAAATATTAATATAACTAAAATAAATAATCTAGGGTATGAAACCCATATATATTTAATCATAATTAAATTCATATAAATAGAATAAGTCCCGTAAAATATACCGGGGACACGAATAATTCCACGTGAGCCCATAAAATTCACCGGACTCCAAATAAATAATATCGGCCCAAATAAAAACTCCGGGCCACGAAAATCATCCACCAATTAAATCACCGAAAGCCCCATCGGACTCTGAATAACTAATAAAATCCGGAATAATTAACTTGGTTACAAAATCGGATATAAATATTGATATAAACAAAATTAAATCACTAATCGCCTAGCGGTTTATATCATGCGCTCCCCATAAACTCTACGGATAGTTAATCAATAATAACAACCAAATTAAATATTTCAGTACGAGACTCAACTATCGAATCATCGGAGTCGTCGCTAATCCAAACAACTAAGGCACGTAACTTATTCGAACAGTAATCAAATAAAACCACTTCAACCCAAATTAATCCACTAACACGTATCATATACATATAAGCACGAAAACGAACAAGGTCATACAAATACACGTAAACACGTAAGTCCAGCAACTAAGGCACCTAATGCCACATCAATATACAAGGCACTAACACACAGAGCACGTATATACAAACATAAATAAAACGAGCGAAAGGACTATCAATACTCCTAAGCACGTCAGAGAAACAAAGCACGTACTAACCCCATAACCAGGGGAAACAAAACGTCGACCCCTAAAGCACTAACTACCGAACTCAAATCACTGAGTCGAAGTCCTAATCGTCAAGCGTAGAAACAAACTCATTTAGTCGATAACACCATCTCAAGTAATCGTAACCACAAAAGAAACCCCACGAAGTCACCGAAGAGACAATTGCAGCGTTGTGTCATCGAATCCAGAACTCAAGTCAACATTTAACTAGGTCCGAAACACTACCGTCACGTCAAGTCACGTAATGACCACAGAAGTCCACGAAGAGAAATCGCAACGCCGTCCAGTCGAGTGTAGACGTAAACGCGAAAAATTTACTCATAAATTACACAGAGTAACCATGACGTCATGAACAAGTGACGTCATCACCGAAAATAAATCGGGAATAATTCAGAAAAAAGGAAAATGAAACGGGGTGTTACATCATCGTGATTCACGACATAAGCTTTCTCAGATCTTCTATCTTGTCCACCTCTAGACCTCAACTCATATTCATATTGAATCGCATTCTCACTAATATTGTCAAACATCTCTAAAAATTATTTTGTCAGCTTCAAGGTAAATTGACCTTGTGTTGACGCATCTATCAAATTCTTATGTGCATCTCCAAGTCCCATGTAAAACTTCTTAGCTATATCATGTTTAGAGAACCTATGGTGGGGACACTTATACAAGATTTCATTATATCTCTCCCAAGCATCATGAAACTGCTCACCAGACAATTCTCTAAAACTTTTGAATGCATCTTATGCTTCTGAGGTCTTTCCTATGGGATAATATTTTTCTATGAATTCTTTTTTAAGGGCTTCCCAATCAACTTTAGTTACTTTAGCCAATTTGATGTACCATCTTTTGGCTCTTTCCCTCAATGACCAATGAAATAATCGCACTCGCAGGTCATTCTTAGATAAATTATCATACCTAACAGTATAGGCTACCTCTAAGAAATCATTTATGTGTTGGTATAGGTCCTCAATTCTAAGTCCATAAAATTTAAGAAACATATTAATAACGCTTGTCTTGATTTCAATATGTTTCGTACCTTCTTCTTCTGGAAAATTTGCATACGACTTATATGCCTCCGGTGCGTAGTATCCTTTCAGGGACGTCTCTGGTGCCCATGGTAGGTTAGTTCTTTGGTCACCCATCGTTTTTTCTTCAATGATTTGGTCGGTGCCTTCCTCTGACTGACGATCACGCTCTTCAATAGCTCGACGTAAATGATGGAGAGTCTTTTTTATCTCAAGATCGTACTTGATTAATGCAATGCTAGAATTAGAACAAGTCGATCTATTGGTCATACGCTATACATTAACTATTTTTTTTGTTTTTGAATTTTTATGAAATAAATACTAACTAAATTAACTACTTCTAAATTACTTTAACTATGAGCATAAAATAAAGCAATAATTAAATACAAAAATCAAGGCAAAACTAAAACTCAAAAACGGTTCCAGACGCAACTTCAGAAGCTCTGCTTTCTCTTTTTATGTTTTTTAGAGTACCTGTCAATCACACAAAAACCTAACTTTAGCTACAACTACATTAACGCAATGTAAATAAACTACTAAAGCTATTGAACAATGCTTAGTCCCCGGCAACGGCGCCAAAAACTTGATGTGCATCAGGTGTGTACAAAATATGTGGTTAAAAACAACACCTTAAAAGCACTAGGTTTTACCCTATGCAAGCGTATGTATCAATTGTAGAATAATAATAGCTTGAGTAAGGGATATCAATCCCATAGAGACTAAGATTGTTCACTTTAATAGTTCAAAAATAATGAGTTATATTTCTGAAAAGTTGTTTGTTTTAGTGGTCAAAGACCAAATTATCTAAATTAACTAAATTATTCTAAAAGGAAAAGTAAATTGGTTTGTGATTCAAGAGAGAGAAAAACTAGGGTTTTCATCGCTCCACCACTAAATGCATAACATGGTTCTATCAATGTAACAATTACAAGGGGGCGATCCATAAACTGTGAATCAGGTCATACCGCAAATAGCTAAATACGACCCCAAAAAGGAATACCATCAACCGGATTATGATAACTCATCTCATGACTAAACGGACTAGTATATGCCAATTAAATTACTTTAATCTACTCTTAATGCATGAAAATAAACTAAAGCATGTCTATATCAATCCTCCAAGGCATGACCTATGTCAACCTAGGGTTTCAAGTATTATTACCACCATTGTGTAGAAAATTATGAATTAAGCATCCGAGTTCAAGCCATAGTGAATAATTATAATTGTGTAAAATAATATATTCATTTCATCTAAGACAAGAATTTATAACAAATATAGAATTTTGTGTCACGAATAAAAATGGTCTCTTATCTACTACAATCATCACAGTACGGTCACAGTTTCCCCACGTTACAATTAAAAGAAAAGTTAAAAACTACATTACTTGGCTAGGTTTTTGCTTGAAAACCCTAGATACCGGTTTAGCCACTCATGGTTGGAAGAGTCTGCACTACTGATATAGAATCAGCCACCATGGTTGTCTTCTCCGGATCTCTCGGTCTTCTATGGATTCTTCTCTTCAAAATAATGTATAACTCTAGAGGTTGCTCTGGAATTTTCAATGTATGAAAAAGCTCTCTTCAACTAATGTGAAGTTCGGTATTTATAAGCAAAGGCCAAGGAAAACCCTAATGGTTGCCCTTTTTGGTCATTTTATACACAAACTCATAAAACCCTAAACTCTTATATATATGTGTATATATTCACGTGCTTTGCAGTAAGAAGTTGCAACTGCCATGTAGAAAACAAGTCAGGGACAAAACAGACTTTTCAGCATCTTAAAATCACCAGACAACTATGCGTGGCCCGTAGATACTCTACACGTAGCGCATACACAGGGACTACGGGTGGCGCGTAGCTCCTTTTCCAAGGTTCTTAGGTAGTCCGTCAAAATAGTTTTTTCTAGCCACTTTTAGCTACTTGGGTCGTAGGTGGTTCGTAGGATTTTTCATGGAAATCACTTTTCTTGGTAATTGTACCATTTGGACCCCCTCGACTTCATTAGAGTGATTCTTGAAGTTGCGGCTCGAAAAAATACCATTTCTGCCCTCCTTTTGAAAAAAAATGAACACTTCTCTAGTTAATTCACTAGAGTTAGCTCTTTTTCTTCATTAAGCTCCTGAAACACGCTTAAACACACAAACAACATAAAAATACCAAATAACAGAATGAAAAGACGTAACAAATGTAAGATAGGGGCTTAAAATGGACAATATTGAGCACCTATCACTATACTACGCTCAGGCTTATAATTCAAAGCTTGAGAAGGACAACAGGGCTCTCCGAAGTCAGGTTGAGCTCATCTAGTTGAAGGAGGAGGCCAGGAAGAAGGTGTATGCCAGGTTAGTTGCTTGCAATGAAGAGTTGACAGCTCAGACTACTCGGTCTATAACTGATGAGGAGAAGTTTTGGGAGGCTGAGGAGAAGCTTAAGGCAATGGAGGAGAGCCAGCGAGCCTTGACAGCTCAGAACCAGGATTTGTTGGCTCGGAATAAGGGTCTGAAGGCTTCACGTCAGAAGCTTTTGGAGGAGAAGGTTGAGACAGGGAACCTTCTGGCTGTGGAGAGGTCTAGAGTGGAGATGTGCCATCAGGGTGGCAATCAGATGTATCAGTGCTTCTCCGAGACCTCTAAATACCGGGTTGGATTTGGCTGGAGGATGTGCTTTCAGGATTCCCACCTTCCTATTGAGGAACGGGAGTTCAAATCCGTAGAAGAGTTGGATGAATTCCTTAGCCTAACCCCACCATATACTGATCCAACTGGGGGCCCTAATGATATTATCTTCAGTGAGTTCCTTTCCAAGCTGCTCCATAGCTCTGTTCCTGATCATGCCTTATTGCCAACTTCAAGCCAGACTCATGATCTTGCAAGTACAGAGCTAACCGGCATAGAGGGTGGCACTAAAATAGTAGATAGATTTGATCATGAGCTCAACAATCAGGGTTGTAAGATTTAGATTTAGATTTTATTTTGTGCTAGACTTTGATTTTGTTTTGTGATAAATTTTGTAAACCTTGGCCATCGGGGCCCAAATTTTAATAAAAATCCTGACTTTTCTGATCTGATTGTAGTGCCAACTCTTAGTTCATTTTGCAAGAGTTGGATGTCCTGATCACATGTGGGTCAGTGTTGAATTCTTCAGGCTCTTGTGGCTTTGAGAAAGACATCCCATTACTTGGTTTATTTTTGAATAAAAATACTGATAACTTGATCACATATGGATTGATGTTAGGTCATTCGGGCTCTTGTGGTCTCGAGAAAGGTGTCCCAACACTTGGTTTATTTTTGAATAAAAATATTGATAACATGATCACTTGTGGATCAGTGTTGGGTTTTTCGTGCTCTTGTGGCCTCGAGAAAGGCTCATAAGCTTAGTTTCTTTTACAACCATAACCCATTGCAAGTTTTCTTTACCAAGAAGAGACATTTTTACTGATGCATACATAGTTCGTCGGGCACTGGTGCCTTTTTACAGAAATAAATAAATAATATGAATGAAACTAAACGGCCCAATTACGGGTAGTACCTCTTTGGTCGGGAGGCATTTTAGGAGTTTGGTTCCATCCGTCCATCCTTATTTTTTTAGAGGCGATAGATCCCATGCCCGATGACTTTAGTGATGGTGTATGGGCCTTCCCAAGGTTCTCTAAGTTTTCCCACCAGCCCGATCTTTCGCCTAAGGACCATGTCCCCGACATGAAATTCTCTTATTTTAACCTTTTGGTTGAAGTGATTCTGGACGCGTTGTGGTAAGCTACCAACCTTATCCTTGTTGCTTCCCTCTTTTCATTTAGTAGATCCAGGTCATGAGCCAGATGTTGGTTGTTATGTCCCTCCTCCTAGGCCTGGCTCCTTAGGGTTGGTACTTTGACCTCCGTGGGGATCACGGCCTCTGCACCATATGTCATGTTGAAAGAAGTCTCTCTGATGGGCTACCTAGGAATTGTTCTATATGACCACAGTACCTCGGGTAGCTCTTCCAACCAAGCACCCTTAGTTTCTTCAAGCTTCTTCCCACGAGTGTCAAAGATCATTTGGTTAGTTCTCTCAGCCTAGCCATTTCCTTGCGGGTACCCCACGAATGAAGTGTTTTTATTGATACCATGCTCATCAAAGAATGCTCTTACTTTCTTGTTTTCCAAATTTCTTCCATTGTGTATCATAATTGTTCTGGGCAACCTAAACCTGCATATTATGTGGCTCCAGATAAATTTGATGATGTGGTTTATCTTGATTGTTGGATAAGCTTCAGCCTCTACCCATTTAGTGAAGTAAGCCAACAACACGTGGGTGGTTGACTGTACTGCCTTTGGGAGAGGACCTACAATATTCATACCCCATCGGGCGAAAGGATGATGGATCACGGTCGGATGCAGGAACTCTGGTAGTTGATGGATAGCGTCCCCGTGCGTTTAGCATGATTTGCACCTTCAGACATAGGCTTCAGCGTCCCGCGATAGGTATGGCCAGAAGTACCCTTAGGAAAGGATCTTGTGAGCAAAAGACCTGCCCCTGGAATACTTCCTGCAGGCCCCACTATGGATATCTTCCATTACTTCCCGAGCCTTAGAAGGAGTTACACATTTCAGGTATTGTCCTGAAAATGACTTTCGGTAGAGTTGCCTGCCGATGATAGAGTATTTGGCTGACCTCATTCGAATATTACCAGCTTTGGGTTTGGCTTCCGGGAGAGTCTTGTTCCTCAGATAATCCATCAAGGGGTCCATCCAACTAGGTTTCCATGGGATGAGAATCACCTGTTCGGGCTCCTGAATGCTGGGTTTGGTGAGGAGATCAACAAGCACCACTCGGGCCGAGTCTTCCCTAGCCGATGATGCCTGATTGGCCAAATGGTATGTTGATGTGTTCTCACTTCTTGTAATTTGATTGAAGTTTAGCCTTTGGAATCCCCCGGCCTCTTTGAGTACAAGTGCCTGATAAGATTCCATTTTTGGATCCTTGGTCTCATACTCCCCAGTTATCTGCTGGATGACAAGCTGGGAGTCACTGTACACCGAAAATGCCTGGATTTGAAGGCTTTTGGCCAGCTATATGTCATATATGATTGTTTTGTATTCGGCTTCGTTATTAGTTGCCAGGAATTGCAATCGTATAGACATCTAGAGACCGGTTCCATTGGATGTTTGAATCTCAATACCGACCCCGGACCCGTGTCTGAAAAATTGGTGTCTTCAGTCTCTTCCTATAGCGAATAGTCTACCACTATTTGACCTTGGATAGAGACCAGAGGAACATAGGTGATGTCATAGATGCCTAACTCGATGGCCCACTTTGAGATCTCGCCCGAAAGGTCAGGTTTTAACATAATGACCCGGATGGGAGTAGTGGTCAGGACAACGAATGGGTGAGCTTCAAAGTAGTGCCTGAAGTGTCGTTTTACATTTACTAGAGATAGTACCAGTTTTTCCTACTTGCTGTAGCAAAGGACTTAGTGGTGTAAAAGACTGGCATCTGGAGATTTTTATCTTCCCTAATGAGGGTTGCGCTGGTCGGAGCTACATAAATTGCTAAGTATAGGTACAGGACCTCATCGAGTTCCGGAGTGGCTAGGATCGGGGGTCTGGTCATGTATTGTTTCAGTGTCAAGAGGGCTTCAGTCTACTCAGGGCCCCAGACTTCACCTTTCTTTTCTTGATTGCTTGGAAGAAGGGTCTGTAACGATCGATAAGTCTTGCAATGAACCTACTGAGAGCGACCATTCTTGTCACGCCCCTAAAATCCTAAGACTCCCGAACCGAGACATCTGAGGACTCCGGGGTGTGATCCATAAAATGAGTGACCAACTAAGAATATCAATAACGATTAAAACATATGGAATAATGATAAAAGTGATATATTTCATACCCAAATGAATGATAGAAATACATAGCAGAATCCAATAAAAATTTGGCAGAGTTCCATCTGTAAATGGAACATCCCGAAAACACAACACAACAGATAACCTGCCAATAACAAGTGTTATAATATCAATGGCTCACAGCCCAACATTCGTCAATACTATTAGGGCCGAGGTAATGGAAAGAAAACCACCGCTACCTCTACACAACCCTCGATAATCTACAGAGCCACAATGCTTGAATAAGAATACAGAAAATCACATGGCAGTGCCGAAGAGATACAATGGCACCCCAAAATAATAAATACATGGAATAAAATATACACCGATAGGGATTAAGCTAACAGTCTGGCTCTCAAGAGAAATAGATAGCAATCCCATATAACATGGGTAAATAAAGTAAATGATGAAAAAGACTGTAGATCACTGTCGTCCCCAAATCCATCCGCGCTGCAACTGTAACTGCGTCACCCTTCGCAAATCCAGAACCTGCAACGAGGAAAACAAAAAAAAATGTGTCGTTGCACCTCATACTACACGTAGCCGAAATATTTCCTGCAAACTGGTGTGGGACACCAGGGCAAAATAATGTCGGGGTGAGCTCATCAAAGCCCCATAGGAAAATGTAATATCATAACCGTCACATCCTCTAACTGTCCAAGTAGTTTTAACCAACTAGTGTACATGCATCCACCCTAGGTCAGTCCGTCATCTCACATGGCACTCACGCCACTACAAGATCCCAAATAACCCAATCATGTATCAAGGAAGCACGATAAGGCACGAAGCATAAAATACAATGCTAACGATCAATCACTATCACATACCCATGTACAAAACACAGTCTAGTATATATATACCCTAAAGGTAACTAATCATATCCCAATATATAAGTACATATATATATATATATATATATATATAAGTATACACATGTATATACTCAATTGAAATTAATTGTAACCTTAATTACAAATGGTCCATGTGACAATAAGGATGTGACCAAAAGAAATAAAAATAAAAATGTGTGACACTATACAATTATCTATATGTATATATATATATCTAATTAATATATATATATGAATTTAATAAAACCCACCTCTATATAATTATAAATAATAATCTATATAGGCATAATTAATCCCGAAAAATAACAAATCAACTCCTAAACAAAATCACGCGAACCAGAAAAATAAACGGGATGCCAAATAACCAATACAAATCGAGTCGAAACCTTAAACATCGGACAAATAAAATGTGTCGCCACCCATTCGAAGCACTAAACGCAATTGTCGAAACGAATCTGCATAATCGGTAATAATAAAGTCCATAAAATCTTCAAGGAGAAATCATAAATTCATCTAGCCGACTTTAAACGTAAATGCAAAAAATTTATACGCGAAATACCAAGAATAACCAGGACGTCATGAACAAGTGACATCACAACCAAAAATAAATCGGAAAGAATTTCAGGAAAAGGGAAAATAACACGGGGTGTTACAACCCTCCCCGTCACGAACTGAACCTCCTTATGCGTTCGGGGTTCTTTTATTTCCAGCAGGGCTTTGACTTGTGTCAGGCTGCCTTGTATTCCCATTCGGTCCACGATATGCCCCAAGAATTTTCTGGACAACACACTGAAAAAACATTTGGTTAGGTTGAGTTTCATGATATGCCTCCTCAAGGTGTCAAACATTTGTTGCAAATGCCCCAGATGGTTCCTCTTTTCTCTATTTTTTACTACCGTGTCATCGATATAGGACTCAATCATTGTGCCAATCATCTCCTTTAAGATCTTGTTTACTAACCTCTGAAAGGTGGCACTTGCATTCTTTAGTCCGAAAGGCATAACTTTAAAGTAATAAGTACATGTCTCGGTGATGAAATAAGCTTTTTCCTCATCTGCTGGGTTCATATGTATTTGATTGTAGCCTGAATATGGATCAAGGAAAGTTAGCCATTTGTATCCAGTCGTGGCATCCACCATCTAATCGATTTTTGGCAATGGGAAGCTATCCTTGGGGCAAGCTTTGTTGAGGTCAGTGAAAGTCTACACAAACTCTCCATTTTCCATTCTTTTTCTGGACCACAACAACATTAGCAAGCCATTTAGGATACCTTACCTCCCTGATGAACCCTGCCTGAAACAAGCGTGACACTTCCTCGGCAATGATCTGGTTTTTATGGGCCCCCATGCGTCTCTGCTTATGCCTGATGGGCTTCACATTCGGGTCCACATTGAGGGAATGTTGGGCAACAGTGGGATCAATATAGGGCATGTCCATGTGCCCCCACGCGAAGACGTTAAAGTTGTCATGCAAGAATTTGGACAGTTCCTTCAACTCACAAGGAGTAAGTTTGTACCTGCATAGGTGATTTTCTCGGGTTGATCGGGTATATAGATATCTCCTGTAAAGGTTCTACCACGATTAGGGGACCCAAGTCCCCTTCCTTTAAATTATATTTGGGTTCGGGGTCCGGATTCCTGTCACGAATCTCCCCTTGGTCCTGCCTTTTCTTTATTGCCTTCAAGGTAATAACATAACACTCCTTAGTAGCTACCTGATCCCCTTTAATGTCAATGACATCAAACCCGTTTGGGCCCACACACCTCATCATTTGATGCAGGGTTGACGGTACTCCATACATTCGGTGGATCCAACCTCTTCCCATGAGTAAGTTGTATGATGGCTTCATATCCACTATAATGAAAGTCTCTGGAAAGGTTCTTTGGGCAGCAGATACTAGCAACTGAACCTCCCCGATTAGCTCGACCTGCCTCCCGTTGAATCCCGCATAGGGCTCTGGAAGGTCACTATCTCCTTTGGGTTGATTTCAAGCTTCTCGAAGGCCCATTTACTGATGATGTCGGCGCTGCTCCCCGGGTCAATCATGACTCGCTTGATGATACAATTTGACACCATCAAGGTGATGACCAACGAGTCGTCATAGGGGATCAGGATGTTACGGAGGTCGGCCGTGGAGAAAATGATTTGTGCGTCACCTGTCCGATGGTGGACCTCATTCACCTCACCGACTCTCCTCATTTTTTGGGCCCTGTGTTGCTGAGACCTGTTGACCCCTTCTACTTCCTTGGAGTGGGACCACCATGAATCATGTTGATGATTCTGATGGGCTGCGCAATTGCGGGATTCCATTGGGCATTACATGTTTGTTGCTCGGTCCTCGGTCCATCATGTTGGACGTAATCTCAGAGTTCTCCCCTTATTAGCATGGACTCCACCTGACGCCTGAGACTTCGACATTCGTTGCTACGTAACCAAAGTCACTGTGAAAGATGCAGTGTTTTGATTTGTCTCTTTGGTCTAGGGGTTGCCTGATAGGTGGTGGTCTCTGGAAGATTCCCCTAGCCTTATTCTCTTGGTATAGCTTCCCTAGGCCGACCCTTAGGGGGGTCACATTTTCTTCGAATCGGGGGTGCTTCATGGGAAATGGGGTGGAATGGCCTAAAGAGGTGGATGGACTTGAAGAGTTGGGTCGCTTAAGATCGGCTATCCAGTCTTTTGTACAGGCCTTCACATTCACCAAGGTTGCTCTCTTTTACCAAATAGCCTCTTCCTCTTCTAACTGTAGGTGGCCTTGGGCCCTAGAATTCAATTCTCCAATTCCCGATGGTGGGCGTTTTACCAGAGATTGTTGAAACTTCGTTCCAGGTATCAGAGCCATCCTGAAAGCCTCAATAGCAGAGTGTTGGTCACAGTTGTCGATGGAGGATGACTCGATGTTGAACCTGGACATGAAGTTTTTCAAGGATTCACCCTTCTCCTGAATTATCTTGAAGAGACAGGATATGGTTTTCTTTTGCCTTTTGTTCCCCTAGTACTGGGCAACAAATAGTTTAGTCAGTTACTGGCAGCTCCCGATGGATTTGGGCGGCTATTTCCTGAACCACAACAGGGCGGCATCGACAAGACTATTGGAGAACACTTACAGAGTAGGGCCTCATTTTCGGCGTACATGACCATCTTCTGGTAGATGTGCTCCTCGGGGTCCTTCGTTCCATCGTAGGGGTGAACCTGGGCATGACGAACTTCTTCGAGAAGGGCTCTTGGGTGATTTCTGGGGTGAACAATGACTGGATTGATTTGGTGGAGGCCTGAACGGCCAAGTCATCGATGAATTGAGCCCTCAGGTCTCTCATGACCTTCTTTTGGAACACAACCATCATATCATCCAGCTTCTGGGAAGTCAATACCCCGTCAGTGGTGGGGGTCTTACCTAGATGGTGTGAGGACTCGGCGTGCTCCTCCAATCCATCACCTTCTTCCTGAAGATGAAGGTGAGTTAGCGCAACAAGATGAGCGGTTAGGTGAGCCATCCTTGCCACAATTTCAACGTTCTGCTTCTCTAGGGCCTAACTTCGTTCTTCCGTGGCTTGACCTCGCTCTTCGGCAGCCACCAGCCATTGCAGGATCTGCTCAATGGTTTGAGAATTCCTTGCGTAGCTGTCACCGGTGGTCGACACCTCCGTTTGGGAGTGGGTGACCGACATGGTTAGGTGAGGAAAGGAAAGGTAAGCCTAAAGGCAGAAGAAGAAAGGTAAGCTCAACTTTGAGAGATAGGAAGATGATCAATGGTGATCTCTGCATTCCCACAGATGACGCCAATGTGTAGATGCAAAAAAATGCACAACACAAGAATGAATTTCTTTATTGATATTTTTCATCAGTTTATATACATTTTCCTACGGGCTTTTTGGCCCATTAGGGTTACATTACTGGCCCTACAAACAATTCTTCTTTTACCCATACTCTTTACTTGATCTTCAAGTTGTTCTAGAACATCTTGGAAGGCGGGCCTAAAATGGGCCCTTATTTTCAAGCCTGGAGCGAGCTCGGGCTTCTGGGCCTTAGTGGTCATTGCTGGGTTGGCGAGCATGATGGGTTTCATAAATCCACACGTACAATATATATTTTTTGAAATATATATATATCCGAAATATATATATTGAACAGTTAGTGTGAGGGGGAAAGGTGATTAAATTGATATATATATATATATATATATATTTACGAAATATATATATATTTTTCCCGAAATATACATATATATTTTGAAATACATATATTTTTCCCAATACATATATATTTCCGAAATATATATATTGAAATGTGAGGGTGAAGGGGTAAGGTGATGAAATTGGAAAGTATAAGGGGCAATCCGGACATAGGAGATGTTAGTTGATTAAATTGGAAAGTAAATGAGGCAATCCGGACATAAGATGTGTTAGTTGATTAAATTCAATAGTATAGGGGGATTTATTGAAATTAACCCTTATATTAATGTATGAAGGTTAAATTGAGAAAATTGTTAATTTCATTTACACCCCCTTAGGCATGTCATAACTTCAATCACACCCCTTCACATTTGAGTATCTTCTATAACACCTCTTGTGATTTGAGATTCTCATTATTTACACATCCTAACCACTTTTGGGACTAAAATGCCCTTACCCAAACACCCACTATCCCTATTCTCAAACACCCACTATCCCTATTCCCAACATCCACTATCCCTATTCCTAAAAATATATATAAAATTTAAAAAATATATACAACTCGAAAAAAAAAAATAAAAATTCAAAAACAATATATAAAATTCAAAAATAATATATAAAATTTGAAAAATATATATAAAATTTAAAAACAATATATAAAATTCGAAAACAATATATAAAATTCGAAAATAATATATAAAATTTGATAAATATATATAATTCAAAACATATTTATAAAATTTGAAATATATATTTAAAATTCGAAAATAATATATAAAGTTTGAAAATAAAATATAAAATTCGAATAATATATACAACTCGAATAAAATATTTAAAATTTGAAAAAAAAATATAAAATTCGAACAAAATATATAAAATTTGAAAACAATATATAAAATTCGAAAATAATATTTAAAATTTCAAAAATATATATAAAATTCGAAAAATATATATATAAAAATGTTTTTTAAAAAATAAATGGTGATGGTATACAAGATGCAACATAGAAAGGATGTGTGATGCTACAACACTTAAGTTTCAACTAATGGTATCAGGTGCACATATAAACCATGGAGGCTTTGATTCCTTGATGGCATATGATGCAGTTGTCCCTCAACTACCTTTATTTCAATACAACACCAAGCAATCATATAAGATATATTGGCAATCTAACTGTTCTAGATTGAACTTCTCAAGTGACACCTTCATATCCTTCTCCATGATCCCCATGATGGCTTGAAAAAATAAAATTTATATAAAATTGTTCAAATTATATATATATATTTGAATTATATATATATTTTTTGAATTTTATATATTATTTTTGAATTTTATATATTATTTTCAAATTTTATATATTTTAAACAATTATATATATTTCAAATTTTATGTATTATTTTCGAATTTTATATATTATTTTCGGATTTTATATATTTTTTTCGAGTTGTATATAGTTATCGAATTTTATATATTATTTTTGAATTATATATATTTCAAATTTTATATATTATTTTTGAATTTTATATATTTTAAAAAATTATATATATATTTTTTGAATTTTATATATATTTTTCAATTTGTGTATATTTTTCGAATTTTATATATTGTTTTCAAATTTTATATATTATTAGAATTTTATATATTGTTTTTGAATTTTATATATTATTTTTGAATTATATATATATATTTCGAATTTTATATATATATTTCGAATTATATATATTTATATTTTTAATAATAGGGATAGTGAGTGTTTGGGAATAGGGATATTTTTAGGAATATGGATAGTGGATGTTTGAGAATAGGGATAGTGAGTGTTTGAGAAATGGCATTTTAGTCCCAAAGGGTGTAAATGATGAGAATCTCAAACCAAAAGAGGTGTTATTGAACATATTCTAATGTGAAGGGGTGTGATTAAAGTTAGAACATATATGAGGGGGTGTAAATTAAATTAATCCTTTGATAAAATAATAAAATAAAATAATTTGAGTTTTTTACACTTATTTTGAGAAAAGATTAACCCTTAAATTGGGAAAAAGGGAGTAGCTGATTTTGAGAATGGGGAGCACGATTCCTACCCCAACCCTCCCATTGCCGTTCCTTCGTGTAAGGTCTGTCTCTCATCTCGAAGTGCCATCAATAATTTCTAGTAAGCACACTTAGATTTTATGAGTTATTGTGAATTAATGCGTATTGGTCGATAGTTTTAACGAACTTGGTCAAAAATCAGCAAAATGTCGAAGTATTAAATGGCAGTTGTATATGGACTTTCGTTTGAAGCCCACGTTGCACTATTTGTTTGTCTTACTACATATAATGGAGTTGTAAGCTTGCACGCAACAAAAAGAAAAAAGAATAGCGGAAACGTTCGAAAGAAGGATGACGATGATAAAAAATCCCACGGGGAAAAGCAGGGTCAACCAACCTACTACCGGAAGTATAAAAATGGAAAATAAAATATACATATGTATATCTATGTATATATACACGAGCACAGAGGGAAGGGCTTTGCAGATCACTTTGAATTTCATTTCTTCATCCCCGGTCATGATCAGGTAAATTTCTCTCTCTACATGTGGAACTCTCTTCACACACCCACACACATATATTCTAACATAGATGCTTGCTATACATGTTTACATTGACCAATCACTATATATATATATATATAGTCCGGATGTATCTTGGATCCCATTTATGGGAGTGATTAGAATGAGTAGCTTCCAGAATTTTACAATTCTTCTTGTTTTAGAGGATAAATTTGCCTGTTTGCCAACGAATTAATGAAACCAATTGAACAATCTATACTTTCTTACTTCTGCGAATTGTAGGAAGTAGGAGCAATATGTTTAGTTGCTTAATGATTGCCGAAACTATGAGATCAAAATTTGAATCTGCAATAATTGATCAATTAGTACTTGGGAAGACAGGAACACTTCCCATCTGTGCTTAATGCCATTTGGCGGTTTTAAATGTATTTATTTTTTTCCAATTAACTGGCGTATCTAGGGCTTTCGTCATCCACGGGGACGGTGCAAAACTATCCCAATTTATGAGATCCATTTAAAGTGACCCCGTACGAATCGGGTAAGGTTCGAATGATGTCGGTAGTGGGGTCCCCAACGAACTATTTGCACCCAATCACCAACAAACTGTTTGCACCCTCTAGGATTAGAATATGAAGCTGATGCTACATGAGGCACCAAATCCCAACTCTTTTCTTACTAGGCTAACCCGAAAATTTTATTTTTTTCATTTAGTGGAATAAGAAATAGGCCAAACCAGGAGTAAATTTTTTTTTTCCGTGACCGAAAAAAGTTAACTAGAATTAAGGATTCGTTGATTGAAGTGAATAGAGGAATGTGGGATGGAGAGTTAACTATAAACTTGATCTCCTAGTCTCTCGCACAGCCTTCTCCTATTCGTTCCAGTGAGGTCGTGTTGTGCCCTATAGGATATATATACTGGATTACTTCAGGGACATTGGTTAATCTTTAGGACTATGAAGTAAATTATGTAAGATTTCTTGGTTTACTTTATTTGAGATTGCATTATTTGGGGCATCGCAATTGATGTACACAATCCTATTTGCTGGAAACTAGAACTAGGGCTTTGCGTTTCATTGATTGTCTGAACTAACTCTGATCCATATTGGTAGGTATGGCAGAATGTCACCAAGTTCTATAAAAAAGAGCTAAATGCTGATGCTTTCATAGTTAAGTTAGGAAATGTTGAAACGCCCTATTTTTGCAAGTTTTATGGGGTAATTACAAATAAGAACAGTTGAAGATTGAATTTTTACTTATTTATTTATTTCGTAGTGGTTGGAGATTCAATATGAATGGAGGATAAAGTTGTACATGTTAATGTTTTGCCTCGGGCAGTACAGGTAATTTGGGGATCTGAGGCATTTGGAACTCACCGTGTTTGGGTTGTTTTTTATTCTCTGTACTAGTATATGCTTTGCTCTTTTCAGTTGAGCTTTTACTTCTTAAGTGAGGGTTCGCAGTCTCTCTTGCTAGACGATTGATTCCTTCTATTGTGGAAGTGATTTTTCTACTGCATCAATCTCGATCTCCCAAAGCTCTTTAGGTGCTTGGAGATGGACAATTTGGGGGCCTAACTTCTAGTCAAGAAGGGAAAGATTCCCAATAGTGTTCCTTAGAATGTAATGCCTGATTATTTATTTTGTGTTTTCCAATTTTGTCTGTGGAATACGTCTTGTGCTTCTGAGTTTGAAGTTGTGAAGTTTTCACTGTAAAACTTAGTATATACATCTTCTCTTTTAGGTAAATTGTTTGTTTTGTATACCAAACCAGCTGTACATTTTACGACAGCACATAACCCGTAGGACCACTGTCTAATGCCCTTTGCTGTTAGAAAATGTTGTTTAACTTTGAATTCTTACTGATATATTTTTTCCTATTGTATTATGGATATAAAACAAACAATATGGTAGACGAGCGATAGAGAAAGCATAACAAAACTGGAAATGTGAAGTGAACCAAATTACAGAACAACACTGAACAGTAAAAGAAAACAGACTCAAGGACATAGGGCCTGTTTGGATAGGTGGTTTTGGGCCTGGTTTTGGTTTTGGTCTTTGATTTCAAGACCAAACCATGTTTGGTTGGTGGGTTTTGGACTTGGTTTTGGGCTTTTTAAAACCAATCACTAAAACCATGGTTTTGGCCTACCAATGTTGACTTTTCTCTCTCTCTCTCTCTATATATATATATATATATATATATATATGGCCGAAAATATGAATTATTTTGAAAAAAATAATTTTATTCTCAAAAAATATTAATTTTCGGAAAAAAATTATTTTTGGGGAAAAATAATTATTTTTCGGAAACAATTTATTTTTCCCCATTTTATATCCTTTTTTTTCTAAATTTTAAAATTTTTTCAGTATATAATAAAATTATTCAGAATTTTATATTTTTTTTGAATTATATATATTTTTTCGAATTTAAGATATATTATTTGATTTTTATATATAATTTTCACATTTTAAAATATTTTTTTCGATTATATATATATTTTTTGGAATAAAAAAAAATAAAAATGTCAAATGTTTTCGGGAATTTTAAATATTTTTTAATTATATATATATTTTCCTTTTAATATTTTTTTCCAATTTTATATATATATTTTTCATATTTATATATTTTTAATACATATTAGTATATATATATAATTATACCAAGACCAAGACCAAGACCAACTCCTTACCAAACATTATATATAGGTTTTAGATTTACCTAAAACCACTCAAGACCACCAAAACCAAAATCACAAGACCAAAGACCAAAACCAAGACCAAAACCAAGTTCACAAACGGGCCCATAGAGTGTCGCCCCACGGATCGAGTTCCTTCCAAACAATACTTTATGCTCTGACCTTCATGGAGTATAAAGTTTATTTCTATTCAAACATTCCGTGAAATCAAAGGAAACAAAACATCTAGTCAGCTTGATTCTTATCCGACTTCGTGAAGGAAGTTTGGAAATCAGATCAACAAAGATCTGATATCTGACTTCTGAAGCAACCGATCCCAGTGACCAACTAGGTGAAACCACAGACAAATGTCATTACTAGTGGACATGACCAAAAAGAAGAAAAAAACGTAATTTGATGTCTTGACCCTTAAAGCAGTTGTCTCCACCGTAAGAAATTTTTATTTCTCTTTTAGATTACGAAAAGATGGGAGTTTTTGCACAAGTAAAATGATTGTATGAGAAACTATGGGTCTGTGATGATTCCACACCAGATGGAAATGTGGCACCTTCTTATTTGTCTTACCAGATTTCTCCAAAGCAGATTTGAAACCAAAATTTCCATCCTTCCAGTCTGTACCCTTTGAAGTGATTTCTTAAGGAAGTAAGATGAGGAGTTGTCATTCCCCAAATCTGGAGACCTAGTGGGTGAAAAAAGAAAAGAGAAAACTGTAGAACGACTCCGGAACCCAACCATCAATGTCATTAACTTAACGTTGAAGCTAACCAAGCCAAGTGCAACCTACACTTGGAAACCATAGAACCGAAGCCACTGAGCCCCCCGCAAAAGCGCTACTTCAATGCATCCTTAATATGAAAGCTCCACCAATACCTACTTATAGAGCTAAAAATTACCATTGACAGTGACTTTGAAGGTCATATTCTTCGGCTCTGGCTTCAAGGTATGCTTCAATAGTTGAATCCGCGAACTCAGATGCTTTATCCAATCCAATTCAACCTGTTCGTGTCAGAAAAAAAGAATGATAAGAAGAATCATCCTACTCAAAAACTAACCATCAAACTCACTAACACTAACGCATAAGCAAATGGCACAATGGCCAACCTCACTTGGAATGCCCATGTTCCATTCAACACCTACACGGATTAGTAAAATATCCTCACCTATGTCTGAAGAGGGAAGGCAAAAATAGAAAACTGAATTGTCCTGCTTTAACTCTTCAAACAAATGGATTTCCCTTCGTAATAGATCGACTTTCATGCTAGTTCTTGCTCCAGCATGAAAGTTCCATTTCAGGGAACGACGGTCTCTTAATAAGAGCAAGGCTAAAGGCTACTGATTGGATCACTTTAGTGCTTTGGGTACTACATCAGAATGAGAGGGTAGAGGAGCCGATAAGGATTGACGGAATTCTGAAACAGAGGAAGCTGAAAAGGAGGAACGGGGTTTGGGTGCATCCAACATGCTGAAGTTTTGGCTTTGCTTAGAGAAAAAATCCCAGAACTTCTTAGGAAGTTCCAAGTGGAATCACCAAAACACCCCCACAGAATCCACCGAGGGTTTCCTTAAACAAGTTGAAATGACCCGGAATAGACTACTTTATACGGTTCCAAAAGGTTTTGAACTGGTTCAATCCACCTAATCTAGTACCAAGTTTTTGAAACCGGTTCAACGTGGAAGTATGAAATTTAAGCAGCCTCACAACAAATTTGGATTGGGCCACTTATGACCTAAAAAATGCTTAATGGCTAGTTTGGACCTCGAAAACAATCCAAAAAGCTTAAAACTCACCCCAAACACTTAAGAGACAACAAAACAGACTAAAAGGTAAGAAAGTATGCTCTCTCTTTATCGGATTCCATGTTCGGTGGCCAAGAGGATTGAGAGCATTCAGCGACAGTTTCTGTGGGGAGGGAGTAGGGAATGTTCTACTAGTCACCTTGTGCGTTGGGATACTGTTTGCAGGCCTTTTCAGGGTGGTGGTTTGGGTATTCGCAGGTTAATCCCTTTCAATAAGGTGTTGTTAGGGAAATGGTTATGGAGGTTTGGGAATGAGAGGAACCGGCTATGGAGGAGAGTGATCTCTTGCCGGTATGGGGAATTATTTGGTGGCTGGTGCTCCAGGCCGGTGGTCTCTCGTAGAGGGATGAGTGTTTGGAAGGACATTCGGAGGGAATGGGATCCTTTTGCTTCTTTTATCAGATTCAGGGCGGGGGATGGTCGCTCTGTCCGCTTCTGGTTTGATCGCTGGTGTGGGGAAAAGACTTTGGCTGCGTTATTCCCTCTGCTTCCGCGTTATTCCCTCTGCTTTTTAGGATTACTTGTGACCGACACATCTCTGTTACTGACTGTTATCACCTTGATACAGGGAGGATTGTTTGGGATGTCTTGTTCTCGCGTCCTTTTTCAGGATTGGGAGTTGGAGGAGGTTTCAGGGCTGCTGGAGCTGTTGTATTCATTGACGGGCATTGGTGTTGGTTCTGACTCTTTGGTTTGGTTTCCTCCCCCCCTCAGATGCTTTACGATATCTTCTTTTTTCCATTGCTTGGTGCCTCGGATTGGCTAGGTGTTCCCCTGGAAGGCGGTATCGCGCACCAATGCCCCTTTCAAGGTTGCTTTCTTTACGTGGTCGGTGGCGTGGGGCCGTATTCTTACGTCGGATGTTTTGAGACGGCGGGGTATTGTGGTGGTCAATCAGGGCTTTCTATGCAAGAAGGACGGTGAGTCTATTAATCACCTCTTCTTACATTGCTCGGTGGCTTACGACTTTTGGTGTTTGATTTTTGGGTTGTTTAGGATTTGTTGGGTGATGCCGACCTCAGTCCAAGAGGTTCTTCTTATGTGGAGGAAGGGGTTACTTGGGTCCCATGTGCGCTCTTTTTGGCGGGTGGTTTCGTTGTGTTTATGGTGGTGTTTATGGCTCGAGCGGAACCGTCGATTTGAGGGGATTGAATCTCCACTAGGGGTTTTGAATGACGTTTTTATTTCCTCTTTATTTTATTGGGTGGAGGGCCGCTACTGTAAATCCGTAGATGAAAAAATAGATTTTTTGGGTTCTCTTGGCCCGTAGTGCCTTTTTGTATTATTTGGGATGCACTCTCCGCTTGAGTGCTTTTTATACAATTACTTACTTATAAAAAAAAAGTAAGAAAGTATGCATCAGAAAGTCCTTTAAGCACAAAAGGACACATTTGTACAAAATGGAATACACTACAAGGGCCCTTGTGTAATTTACATGAGAACTTCAAAGTTGGTTCTCACATCTATTGTTCCCTCGCGGAAGTAGGTTCGTATACAAAATGAACTACATAACTTTATTATTACATACATGCCCAAAAGGAAATACAAGTCTATGGTTTGACATCATTACATTAATACATAAACATATCCGAAGTGTCACAATTGTCTCATTGCTTCGGCAATCAACTAGGACACAAGTTGAAGCTTGGGACAGTAACTAATCTCTGCTCTGTACAATGCTCATTCCACACATATGAAGTGCAATCCATGCATGTAATCGCCAAGTTAACGTCCTGATTACTCATTTACTCATATCATGCTCATTTAGGCTTCTTACAAACATGTAGAAAGTTATGTTACATGGATTCGGATACGTGTGTTGAACTCAGATATGTATCCTGGTGTCGGACGTGTGAAATATCTAATAACAGGACATGTGGACACAACTAAACCCTTTTATTTGAGATTTTTTTATTTTATTCTCAAGTGTACAATAATGTTTTTATGAACTAGAGTGTTCAAACTAGACGTTTCCCTCGTTTGAAGTAATAAAATAGCAATATGGAATTACTGAGATCTAAATTTAGACAAATGTCCTACCAAAAGTGTCGGAGACATACCCTATACCCATGTCTGAGTAATATGTGTCGTACACCGGTACTTTAGCTACTTTAGAAGAGTACTTTAGCGCTTTGATCCATTAAGAACTATGGCTAGAAACAAACTCCATTAACAACTATGCCTTTGAAACAAATGGTTGGCTGTCACTAATACACACCTTATTGATGGTTCTATTGGAGCCGCCTTAAGGCATGTCTAATTGCTAAAGGGTACACAAAAATATATGGCATTGATTACTAAGACACATTTTTCTCTTACGGCTTTTTAAAATTTTGTATGGATTTTAGTTAATGTTGCTGTAAGGTGTTTTTTCCGTTATACCAGCTTGATATAAAGCTTGCATACCTACATGGTGATCTTCAGTAGGAAGTATAGATGGATTAGCCCCTGGCTATGTATTTGCTTGTAGTGAGCATCTTGTTTGTTGACTGCGAAATGCTGTGTGTGTGTTTATGTGCATACTAAATTGTTCATTCATTTTTCTAGGGACTTCAAAAATGTTTGATATAAATTTTGAAGACTAGGTCCTTAATTCATTTTAAATTCGTAGGGCGGAGCTTTCCAATCAACACACAACATGAATCTCTCTACGAAAATTCTAGCTCTCACAATCTCCACAGCTACATGGTCTTGAACTTTCTATTCAACACACTAAGTTCTAAATTGGCTTGTGCATTATACCATGGATATACTTGTAGTTGTGTTTATCTATATTATCCAAATTAACCACACTCAAGTAAGTAGGTTGTTATTATCAAAACAACCAAGTTGACTTAGTTGTGAAAGCCTGGGTGAACAATGTGCTCCAGAGTGAAGAGGATGTATGGTATAAACTCTAGAGTGAGTTAGTCACTCCTGGATTATATTAACCTGATTTTATTATTGTGTTTGTCTAACCTGTGATATCAACATATGACAAGGTGAAGGGGCGGATGCCAGTGTGCCCTAAATATTTTCTGTGATCATTTTTTCTTCCTCTTCTCATCTAACCCTAATTTTTGGTATTTTATACTAACTGATTGAATTTTATTCTTAGAACTAATACAGCTTTGGTGACGAGAATCTCTTGATAATTTGTGCTTCCGATTCAATATTTTGCCAGGTGATTCCCTTTTAAACTATCATTCAAGCAATTTTCTTTCCAGGTCAAAACTCGAGAGAATAGTTTTACTAACAATGTTAAATTATTCTGCAATTGTCTAATGATGAGCTTTGCTGTTTATCTTCCATTTTATAATATCGAGTGTTGGTGAAAAAAACAGCCATGTAAAAATAACCACACTGTTTTAGAATCTGTAATGTGCGTCCACTTCATTTGGCATTTAGGAAATTTTCGTTAGGAAATTCTGTTGGAATCACCCAACCACTTTTTTATGACACTAAAGCAAATTCGTTTTGTTAATTCAGTTGAGAATTTTTCGATGTTAAATTTGACTACCTCTTCTACTTTGGACACCATTTCCAGTTCTGGCTGGAACTTTGAAATACCAACTTCATTCAGCTCATATTATATAGATTTTATGAGAACAGAATAAAAATCATACATTCTTTCTGATTGGAATAATAATAAACACATCTCTTTTAATAATTTCCCAGCCTACGTCTTGCTACATAAGCAAAAAGTTAGTCATTCGGAACATGTTTCTTTTTCAATTAAGAAATAGTTTTTTGACGTGTGTTTCCCACTCTGTTTGCAGGTATTTTAGTGACAAAAGTAACAAGCACCTTATAATAATGGGGAACGTTGAATCAACGTATGTTGATACTTCTGAATCAACTTCATATGCAGGAAGTTCAATGGATCGTAACTCTCAGGGAAAACAGCAATCCATGTTCATAGCTGATAATTTCAACTCCTTGGATGAGGTTTGTCATTCCATAATATTCTGCTAATTGTTTTTTATTTAAATTATTTTGGTTGTAGAAGTTTGCTGGTTCCTTTGCTCATTAGCACAGTTGTGTTGAAAGATTGAAATGGTTTAGTAGAAGGTTGTTAACCTAGTAATAGATCAGGGTAGGTCCGGTTCAAACCTTGCCATCACGCTCATTTAAAAATTGAAAACACGTGTTAAACCAGAAGAAGGCCACAAAAAAGTGGGCTTGTGGAAGGATATGATTATTTAACTTACACCCTCTCTAAAAGTAGCTCAAGGTTTTAGAGAAGAAGATTGTCAACAAGTTGTTACCATTTGAAGTGCTTTTCATGACCTTGGATACTATCAAGTAGAATATAATCACATCACTCAGAAATGAAAGATCGACGATAAGTTTATAACCACACAATTATTGTGAAATAAAACTGGTTAATTGTGAAATGAAAGATCGACGATTTTATAGTCTTTAGCTGAATTTGGATTTGTGAAGTTTAATGGTTTCTTCTAAGATGCTACTGGTTTGTCTCCATTTTGTATACCCTGATCCAATTTTCTAGTTATATCACCATCTTTCTCTTCCCTTTTGGTTATCAATCTTAAATAGCAAAACTGGTTATTTGGAGTAATCTTCTGGTTTTCTAAGTGTTATCGTTACATTACCCAGAAACGAGTTTTTATTAAATTTGGCCTCCATATATTGTTTTTTCTTCAGGTACATACCTAGTATGTTCTTTATTATCTGCATGGATAACCAATAAATGTCGGAATATTGACATGCACACACACCTATACACAGGTTTATATATAGTATATAAATTAGTTAAGAAAAATGTTCTGCTGAGATGGGTATACAAATATATTTCTGTCATTGGGTTTATTTGTGCTGAAATCCTCTGCTGTAAAAGCCTAAGTTGTTAGAGGGTGTAACTTAAATATTTAATCTTCTTACACTGTCCTCAAGTGTGGTGTGAGTTTTGAACTCAGAATCCTGCTTGCTCGGGTATCAAGATTAAGGGTCAAAGAGTAGGAGATGGAGATGGGTGAATGAGGGAATTTTTTTGTCGCAGACAAATTAACCTTTTCCTCACCTATACACAAATTTTTTAATACTAAACAACAAACACGCCCTTGTAAGAAATACAGAATCCAATACATCTATTTTAACGAGTAGTTACAGTACCTCATCCCGTAATTTTCTTTTATTACACTTTCCCTAGAATTCTAGGTAGTCTTGTTAATGCTGTAGTTGAACATATTACTATTATTCCAGGTTGTCTCTGCATTGAGAGAAGCTGGCCTTGAATCATCTAATTTAATACTTGGAATTGACTTCACGAAAAGCAATGAGTGGACAGGTGATCCATTCCCCCCCCCCCTCTCTAGTTATCTAATATGTAAACTGTAATAGATTGAGACAATTACAGTATTTTGACTTTCTAGGCAGGTATTCATACAACAGAAGAAGCCTCCATGCGATCAGTAACAGACCTAACCCGTATGAGCAAGCCATCTCCATAATTGGTCAAACTTTGTCCCCATTTGATGAAGACAACCTGATACCTTGTTTTGGATTTGGTGACGGTTAGTTAACATACATGACAGTAAAACTTTCTCTAGCATAGTGCTGTGGGTTTACGTTGGTTCTGTTGCCCAACCATTGTTTGTTTGTAGCATCAACACACGATCAACATGTGTTCAGCTTTTACCCTGATCACCGATGCTGTCTTGGATTTGAGGAAGCTCTTGCACGATATCGAGAAATTGTTCCTCACATGAAGTTATCAGGTTTTTATGACATTATCCTTTGCTTGCCCTTCTTATATTCTTCATGGCAGTTAACAGCTCATTTTTGAATCCTTTTCTTATTAAAGTTATGGCTAAAGGGATTTCGGCTTAAAACTCTTCTTGTTACTTATTTGCTTTTACAATTGAAAAAGTGAACTCAAATAGGCTGGAGCCTGGTTGTAGCTGATAATAATAAATGTAGAATGCTCTATTCACAGGGCTTATAGACATGGTAGATATGGTGACAGAAACACAAAACACACAAAACACTTTTTTTTTTTTTTGTATTATTATTATTATTTTTTTTTTAACTGTCATAGCAAAATTAATCACTAACCTGCCTGCTACACATGCTTAAATGAACTTTCAAATATAATATCTGTTGATTGTTATTGGTTAGTATTGTTCTATGCCATGATATTTTATACCAAAATCTGTATATAAGGATTTCTATGTCAACTAGGACAGCATGAATTGTTTTAACAAGTATTTGAGCTTTCAAGCCTTTAAAGAGTGAAATAAACCTTTTATCATTACTAGATGTTCATGATACAGATCTACCTCCTTGGGCCAAAAACGAGCATAGATATGCATAAATAGACATATTATTTTCACAAGTGACAAAAGAAAGCATAAGAATACAAAATATATATTACTGGATGGAACAATAACACATCACCCAAAACCACCTTTGTCAAAATCTTTTCTTTTCTACGGTGAAGTGAAATATATGCAGCTAATTTCGATAAACCTTATCGTTAATTGTTGCACCCGTCTTGAGGCATTGAAATGACAATATTATCACTTTTTCACCTTTCCATAACTGAATTGTCCAAGTCCTGATTATCTGTCAAAATATCAGAATAGCTTATAGGTGCAAGTATAGTTAGGGGAGTGAGCACAAATTCCCATTAAGAAACAAGATCTTTATGTCCAAGTTCATAATAATAAAAGAAAATTTATAATTCCTAGCCATTTACAACGTTCAAGATCACATCAAATTGACATAAGGTTAGCGCATCATATCAGTTAAGCCACTGAAAGGTTGTTTGACTTGAGCAATACTTCTTTTGGACCAGATCATTTGGTTGTTGTGATTATTGTTAAACTGCAGCCCTTTTCTCATTTTAACCTATATGCACGAGATCATTTACGAGATATGATTTTTTTTTTTTTTTTGTAGGCTCTTTGCCTTTTTATTTTATAAAATTGACTTAATTTAAAAAAAAAAAAAACTAATAATCTGTTAAAATACGAGAGGATATGCATGTGAGGATATGCTTAATACACAGGGGAGACAAGGGTACTTTTATAATTACAGGCTTCCTGAAAATATGAATATGCAGGAGTATAGAAAGAACTAACTCTCTATTGAGTAGTGCTTAGGGTCTAAGAAGCATGGAAACTGTTACGGACACGACAACACAACAGATTCTAAAAAGGTAGGACGCTGATGCGGCAGGGGCCTGACAAAATACTGCTCTTTAGGAAACTAAAAGTAGTATTTTTTTTTATCAAAAAAAAGAGGAGCCACAAAAGGATTTTGTTGTGAACTGAAAAATGGTATCCAAATTGCAGTATCAAACACATTTACTCGAATTAGTACTAAATTTATTTCTAAAGCAAGTGCTAAATTGAGTTATAGTACTGTTGGAGGATATAAATATTAGCGTGACACCCTCCCTAACAGCTCAAACTTTGACGGAATTGTTTGATCTTTCCCTTCTCAAACTAGAAGTTACCAAGGACCCATGTGTTGTTCATTTAGTTAATAAGTCGTAACTTGCTCAGACCCACCGCATACTTTCCAGGAATCAGTCACTTCAACAGTCTCTGATGAGACAAATAGAAACCGGGTGACGAAATGATGCAAAAAAGACGTCGGGTGGATTATGGCCCAAAAATTATTTCGCAAAAATAAGCCATCTTTTTTCCTGCATCCTCGTGATCTGCGAATTCCTGCTGAAAGATATTTATATTAATGGGACATTAAAACAACATTAACAATAGTAGATATAGATTATTTTTGTCAGTTTAGCACGTATGAAATATTGACGGAAGATAGGTTCAGCTGCCTATTATGCAGGAATTTGTGTTCTTTCCAGTTTCTCGGATTCTTTTTGTGTGCTTGGATGAGTCTCCTCCACTTCACCTTCTTTTCCTTTCCTTCCTCCTTCTCTTTCTTCCTTTATTCTCTTTTTCATTCTATCTTTCTCGTTATTTTTTTTCATCTCTCTCCTCTCCTCTTGCTCTCTCTATAATGGTCTGCTGGGGGTGGGGGTCGTCTTATCATGGTACCATGCTGCATTGGAATCCTCCGAGTCTGAGGCATCTTTATTCTTTTTCAGCATAAGCATGCTTGATTGGCCAAGGAACTATGCAATCAAGCTCCACTGTGTCATGTTAAGTGGCCCACCACTGTGCTAGTCAATCTATTGAGTGCCGAAACTAGATTAATCCAGCTCCACAAATTTGAATGTATTGTCAATTTTGCTACTACAAGAGTTGCTCTTTCTTTCTTTCTTTCTTTCTTTAATTGTTTTCTTTTTCCTTTGTTTTGTTTTTCAAAATTCCATTTTTTCTTTTAATTAAACCTTGATTAATCTAGAATAACTGTTTACTTCTGAAGAAATATTTTAAATAGAGAATTCTATTAATTTCCTTCAAAATTTATAAAAACAATTTCTTCTCTAGTTTTCTTATTTATTTTTATCTGTTTCTCTTTCTTTGATTTAGATTCACTGGATTCTATTGTGTTACCAATAGTGTGTATTTTACACTAGATAAAAAATGTGAGTGTGTTCTGCTGAAGTGTCCCCAGTCCAAGATCAAGCTATGTTACCAGCTACAACTTTCACCTATTATTCCAAAGGACAATACCTAGGTCCTACCCCATGAGGACCAAGTTCGTCCTCCCCGTTGATGTAATCCAATACAAGTTGGACATGTGGCCAAAATTTTTTTCAAATGGAATTGACCTTGATTTGTGTATTTATGGATTTTATGTCCAACTTCCTTTTTAAAATTATTTTCTAACCACATGTCCAAATTGTATTGAACCACATCATTTGAGAAGACAAACTTGGTCCTCATGGGGCAGGACCTAAGTATTGTCCTATTCCAAATACCTGAGACATAGAATTTTGAATTGTTGTGTCACAAAATTTTTGGTTTTATTTTTTATTGATGAATATCTACTTAACAAATAGGTCCCACATCCTTTGCCCCAATAATTGATGCTGCTATTGACATTGTGGACAGATGCAATGGGCAGTATCACGTCCTCGTCATTATTGCAGATGGACAGGTTCATAAATCACATTTTATACTACTGCTTCCTTTATTTTTCATTTTCACAAATTTCAATGAAATCTTTTGAACTTATTTTTTCCTCTAAAAAGTTCTATGATTGATAAATAGGTTACCAGGAGTCCGAGTACACTACCTGGTAGGTTAAGCTCACAAGAACAAGCGACTGTAAACTCTATTGTTGCTGCAAGGTAAAGAATTGGCCATCTTGTGAATTTGAGTTATAATGGTATTCTTGTCTTTTTGTTAATCATTGTAAGTTTTATAAGCAGCCAGTATCCTCTTTCAATTATTTTTGTTGGAGTTGGGGATGGGCCGTGGGATGCAATGGAACAATTTGATGATAACATTCCACATCGTGCATTTGACAATTTCCAGGTACTAGACATATAAGTTGTTAGGTTTTGCCTTTAAGTTATGTTTGATGAGCCTCCAATTCCATATGGGATTATTAAATTTGTGACTAAATCAGTTTAGACTTGATCATTTTATGGTTTATTGTTAGAGTTTCTAATGGATTTGTTAAGCTAATCAAGGATGAGTCTTTATTCCAAATAATAGGAACCTCAGTTTCTTCTTTGTCTAGGTTTTATTCATTTTCTGCATACAAAAGTCACAGCATAGTACATACACAACGATTTGTCCTATAAGATCTCAAAGGACGCACAGACCAAATAACAACAACAGCAAAAAGAAAAAAAAATAAAAAATAACCATCCCAGAAGGTCACTAATAACCGTCTTTTGATATAATAAGGAGATGCTAAAACACAGTATCATATCACTACTCAAAGTACACATACGTAGAGGTAAGGGAAAAATATTGAGTCAATCCTGCCTGAACGGAGTATATGTTGTAATTAAGAGAAAATCAAACAAAAATAAAGATGAAGAAGAAAAGAAGAATAGGAAAAAAGGAAGAGAAAGAGAGAGATTTGGGGAAAGAGGGAAATAATGAATTGAATTGTATTCATCATTCCACTATACTTTGTATCTATTAATAAGTTTTAAAAATACAAAAGTACCCCACGTTACATAAATAATAACAAATAAGTCTCTTGCAACACTCCCCCTCAAGTTGGGACAAAGATATCTATCATGCCCAACTTGGCTAACATATTTTGCAAGCAAGCCTTGCTCACACCCTTAGTTAAAACATCAGTCACCTGATCTTGTATATTAATATATGTAGTACAAATTAACTTAAGACAAAGCTTCTCCTTGATAAAGTGACGATCAATTTTAATGTGTTTTGCCCGGTCATGTTGAACAGGATTGTGAGCAATGCTAATAGCAGCCTTGTTGTCACAATCAAATTCATTGGCTTGCAAACAGAATAACTCAACTCTTCCAACATAGTCTGTAGCCATAACAACTCATAAACTCCATGTGTCATGGATCTAAACTCAGCCTATGCGCTAGATCTACTGACTGTTTCTTGCTTTGCCATGAAACAAGATTACCCCCAAAAATGCACAATATCCTGAAGTAGGTCGTCGATCGGTCAAAGAAGCTGCCCAATCATCATCTGTATTGTCCTCAACACGCAAATGACTATGACAATCAAACAATATCCTCGTATCTGCTCCCCAGAGGTAATGGAGAACATGATGAGCAGCCTGAAGATGAGGTGTGCGAGGAGTATGCATAAACTGACTAATCACACTAACCGCGTAGGCAATATCTGGGCGTGAGAGATACGTAAATCAATCTCCCAATCAATCGCTGAAAACTCCCCGCATCATCTAATGGGTCACCGTCTACATCATTAGGCTTATGGTTGTGCTCAATGGGCATCAACAGGTTTTGCTCCAAGCCTACCAGTTTCAGCCAACAAATGCATATACTTCCGCTTCGAAATGAATACCCTTTTCTTGAATCTACACACCTCGATGCCAAGAAAGTATCTTAATAAGCCGAGATCCTTAACCTCTAACTCTGTCCCTAAAAATTACTTCATTCGATGAATCTCTTTTGGATCATCCCCCGTGATAACAATGTCATCCACATATACAATAAGGGCAGTGGTGCAGTTTTTGCACTTCTTAATGAAGAGTGTATGATTTGCCTGACTCTGTATGTACCCTACTCTTTTCACAGCAGTACTGAATCTTTCAAACCAGGTATGCGGTGACTGCTTTAATTCATACAAGGCTTTATTCAATTTGGACACTAAGTTCTCACCATTGGCAAGTGTAAACCCCGGTGGCATAGTTATATACACCTCTTCTTCCAAGTCACCATGAAGGAAAACATTATTCACATCCAACTGATGTAAATGCCAAGACAAACTAACTATCAAAGAAAGAAGAATACGTATAGAATTCATCTTGGTAACTGGAGCAAAAGTTTATTCCTAATCAATTCTATAAGTCTGAGTGAAGCCCTTTACAACTAATTGGGTTTTATATCTCTCAATCGTCAAGTATCATTTTTCTCAAGAGCCTTCATTTCCTTAAGCATAGCTTCCTACAACGGTGGTTGACTGAGTGCATCTGAAACAATAGTTAGAACAAAAACAGAAGAGATAGACAAAGTATATGATAGAGATAAGGCATCATAATACACAAACTGAGATATAGGATGTTTTGTACAACTATGAACACCCTTACGATAAGCAATGGGGACATCAAGATCAACAAAGGTGCTATTGCGAGAAGAATCAGTAATAAGTACTGAAGAGTTACTTGGATCGAGGGAGACTTATTGGTCTTGGGGTGAGTCAATGACTTTTTTTTCCCTCCGAGTATAGACAATCAGTTGTTTTACCTGTTGCAAATCATTGGATTTGATAGAAACAGACATCTCTGTTAGAATCTCCCCCTGAATGGGACTAAACAATAGAAAGGGACATTCCCATTGAGTAAAAGAGGATTTCTCTACACGAGTAGGAGTCCCCCCTGTAGAGAATCCTTAATGGTGGAAAAAAAGGAACAAACTCAAAAAATGTAACATCCATATTGACAAATCGATGCCTAGGAGTAGGGTGTTAATACCTATACCCTTTCTGAGTGGCAGAGTAACCAAGAAAGACACACCGGATTGTCTTATGATTCATTTTGTCCTTGCAATGATGAATGTGAACATAACAAACACAACCAAACACTTTCGGAGGGACTATGAACAAGGCAGTGTGACGTTGTAAGATCTGACAATGAGATTGATGACCAAGAATCCTATAAGGCATGCGATTTATAAGGTATGTAGCTGTTAAAGCTGCATCAACCCAATAACTTTTGGGCACCCTCATTCCAATGAGAAGAGAACGGGTAACCTCTATAATATGATGATGTTTTCTTTCAGCCACACCATTTTGTTGTGGTGTATTAACACAAGAGGTTTGATGAACAATCCCATTTTCAGTAAAAAAAAAAAAAAGGCGAAACCGCCATACATAAACTCTCTGTCATTATCAGATCGAAGGATTTTGAGAGGATGACCAAGCTGAGTGCAAACCATCTTGTAAAAAGTTTTAAAGATGGTATGAACTTTATCTTTGATCTTTATAAAACAAAACCATGTATAACGATTAAAATCATCAACGAACACAACAAAATAACGAAAACCAAATAAAGAAGTAGTGGATTCAGGGCCCCAAACATCAGAATGAATAAGCTGCAAATGAGATGTACTTTTATTAATGTCAGTAGGATAAGAAACACAACATTGTTTGGCAAGAACACATGTTTCACAGTTAACTCAAAAGGTTCAACAGACGCAAACCGGTGAAACATATGCTTCAAAACCAATAGAGGTAAATGACCAAGTCTTCTATGCCATCGCATTAATAGATCTTTACTAATAGGGACCGGTTGGAGTGTTGGAGGCCTGGGCTGGATGGTCTCCCTTTTGATGCTATTGGGGTGGCTAATAGGGACCGGTTGGAGATTCCTTTCACTGAAGATGAGGTTCTGAGGGCCTTGAAGCTGTGTAGTGGTGATCGCGCGCCTGGCCCTAATGGCTTCACCATGCGGTTCCTCTTGGAGTGCTGGCCTACTGTTCGGAATGAGGTGATGGGTACTTTCATGGCTTTCTTTGAGGAGGGTTGTTTTGTCAGGTCTCTTAATGCTTCTTTCATTTCTCTCATCCCCAAAAATGGGGAGCTGAAAGACATTAAGGATTACCGTCCCATTAGCCTCCTGGGTTGTGTGTACAAACTTATTGCTAAGGTGTTGTCCTTTCGGATGAGTGGTGTGTTGAATGGGGTTATTTCCGATTCTCAGAATGCTTTTATTGGTGGCCGTCAGATTATGGATTCTTCTCTTGTTGCGAGTGAGGTGGTGGATGCGCGTCTTTTGAGCGGTTCTCCGGGGGTGTTGGTTAAGCTGGATGTGGAAAAGGCTTATGATCATGTGAATTGGGATTTTCTTCTTTACCTATTGAGGAGGATGGGCTTCGGGGAGCGATGGTGTAGGTGGATTGATTTTTGTATCTCTTCTGCCCGGTTTTCGGTTCTGGTGAATGGCTCGCCTATGGGTTTTTTTGGCTGTTCCCGGGGATTGAGGCAAGGTGATCCACTATCTCCCTTACTTTTTTTGGTTGTGATGGAGGCTTTTAGTCGGATGATGTCTCGGGCTACTGATCTAGGGTTGATCCGAGGCTTCCAGGTTGGGGATGCCGCGAGGCATGTTGTGGAGGTCTCGCACCTTCTGTTTGCGGATGATGCTCTTGTGTTCTGTGATGCGGATGTGTCTCAGTTGAGATTTCTTCGGTGCATTTTGATTTGCTTTCAGGCTGTTTCGGGGTTGAAAATCAATACATGTAAGAGTTCGTTGATTCCGATTGGGGCGGTGGATGATATTCATGGTATAGCCTCTTCTCTTGGCTACAGGGTGGGCCAGCTTCCGACGGCATATTTGGGGTTGCAGTTGGGCTCTTCTGGTCAGAGGCAAGCCTGCTGGGATTCTGTGATTGATCGGGTCGAGAAGCGGTTGGCGGGTTGGAAGCGTCAGTATTTGTCCAAAGGTGGGAGGCTCACCTTGGTCAAGAGTACGTTATCCAATATCCCCACGTATGTTCTTTCTCTATACCGGATTCCTCGTGGAGTGGCTCAGCGGATTGAGATGATTCAGAGGCGGTTCTTATGGGGGGGGAGAAGAGAGGGCCACCCGGTGTCTTTGGTTCGATGGGAGAATGTTTGTCGTCCTTTTCGGAATGGTGGTTTAGGTATCCGTAGGTTGATCCTGTTCAATGAAGCGCTGCTGGGGAAGTGGCTTTGGCGTTTTGGGATGGAGAGGGACCGGCTATGGAGGAGGGTTATTGCTTGTCGGTTCGGGGAGGATTGGGGTGGTTGGTGTTCTGGGGGGGTACAGGTTCGGAGAGGTGTGGGGGTTTGGAAGGACATTAGGCGAGTATGGGATCCTTTTGCCTCGTTCACACGCTTTGGGGTTAGGGATGGCCGCTGTATCCGATTTTGGTCTGATAGGTGGTGTGGGGAGGCTTCTCTTGCTGTCTCTTTTCCTCGTTTGTTTAGGATTGCTCGTGATCGTCTTGCCTCAGTAGCTGACTGTTATCATCTTGATACCGGCAGGCTTGTGTGGGATGTTCAGTTTGTGCGATCTTTTCAGGATTGGGAGCTTGAGGAGGTTTGCGGTTTTCTGGAGCTTTTATATAGGCAGGCTGTGGGCTTTGGGTTGGACTTTTTGATCTGGTCTCCTTCCCCTTCACGGATGTTTTCAGTGTCTTCTTTTTATGGTTGTTTGACGCCTCAGGTGGTGGAGGGCTTTCCTTGGAAGGCGGTTTGGCGCTCTAAAGCCCCCCTTAAGGTTGCTTTCTTTACTTGGTCTGCTGCTTGGGGGCGCATTCTTACTCTTGACACTTTGCGTTTGAGGGGTGTCTATGCGGTTAACCGGTGTTTCCTATGCAAACTGGATGCGGAATCCATTGATCATCTCCTTCTTCATTGCCCTGTGACTTATGATTGTTGGTGCCTTATTCTTGGTCTGTTTGGGGTCCCCTGGGTGATGCCGGGGTCGGTTCGTGAGGTGCTATCTATTTGGCGTGTGGTTCGGGTGAAGTCTCAGGCCCGGCTTTTCTGGAGGACCGCTTCCCTTTGCCTTTGGTGGATCATTTGGTTAGAACGGAATTGCCGTTGCTTTGAAGGAAATGAATCTACTATCGAGGCTATCAAGGATCGCATCATTTCTTCTCTGTTTTGTTGGGTTGAGGGCCGTTCTTGTATGTCTATTGTTGAGAAAGCAGACTTTTTGGCTTCTCTTGGCCCTTAGTGGCTTCTTGTAATTGGGATGCGCTCCCTGGTTGAGTGCTTTTTAATTCATTTCTTACTTATCAAAAAAAAAAAAAAAAAAAACAATACTATGCCTAACATTAGATTTATTTGCAACATGAGAAGTAGGTCTCTTGTCCAATAAGTACAAGCCATTGTCGTCACGTCCACTTCTAATCGTCTTCCCCGTCTCCAAGTCTTGAAATACACAATGAGATGGAAAAAATGTCACACTACAGTTCAAATATTTTGTGGTATCACTAACGGAAAGGAGGTTATTGGTTAACTTTGGGACATGAAGGACAAATGATAATGTAAAGGTAGGAGTGGAGACACATTGCCTTTTCCCGCAATGGACGTGAATGTGCCATTAACCACTCTTACTTTATCCTTACCAGAACACAAACTGTACGAAGAAAATTCAGATGCCATACCAATCATGTGATCAGTGGCTCCTGAAGTAATGATCCAGGGTTGTTTGCTAGATAATATGCAACATGATGTGCAGAAGGAGGAAGACCTGTCTTAAACAAAATTAGAGGCAGAAGTGGAGGCATTCTGAAGTAACAGTTATCGAAGAGCATTAACTTCAACCCTAGACAAAGAACCCTATGGTTCGGAGTAGGGATGACTAATAGAAGCAGTCTCAAGCACCGCAGCATGCGCCGTTGATGACCCCCCCTTAATGGACCAAACTTTAGCCTACCATTCATTTGAACATGAGAGGATACTGGTGCAGGGCGGCAATGTAGATCCCAAAATGTTTCCCCTAGTGTGGCGCGTACACCCATAATGGTCACACCTTAACTTACTCTTCACATTTTGCTTCCTCCTTTTATTGGATTTGTTCGATTGTTGTGTGGCAAGAGCAGACCTATCAGATAATGGCACCTCTGGCTTAGACTTGGTGTATGTAGATGCAGACATAGTCTTCATTCCACTCTCCTCGGCCTGGATATATGAGAACACCTCTCTAACAGAATTAGGGGCTGGATATCTGCCTAACACTTGTACTCTAGCATGCTCATACTTCGAATGCAGACCACCCAAGAACTCATAGATTTGGTTCCTTTCTACCATAACTCGAAACGCTCTAATATCAGTTGCGCACACCGGTACATAGTCTTGGTAATGATTTAACTCTTCCCATTTACCACGTAGAGTGTGGTAATATGTAGCAATAGTTTGGTCATCCTGCTTGAACCTTGCAATCTCTTGTTGAAACTCATACAACTTTGCAAAATTACCAACTGAAGAATACGTCTCTTCCACAGCTTTCCATAGCTCCTTTGCTGTTTTCACAAACAAAAAAACCCTTGCTGATTTGTGGTTGCATTGATTGCAACAACTACGTCATAACCTGTGCATTCTTTGCACTCCGCTCATTGAATTTAGGATCACCCTGGGAGGGATACTTCACAGTCCATTCGATATGTCTGAGTATCCTACGACTTGTGATATGCACACGAGCAGAGTGAGTCCACTCCATATAGTTGGTCTCATCCAACGTAATTGTGGAATACACAAGCCGGGATGGTGATCACTAGTACCACCCAACACCGGAGTCACACGAGAGGAAGTTATCTTTGAGCTAGACATTGTATCAAACAGTTTTTGGGCACACTCCTTACAAACCGAACAACAAACGTATAGAGAACCACCTCTCTATAAGAGAAACCACAACTACTATGGAAACAATCTTCTGAGAAATATACAAGAAAGCGATCACATGATCACCAAATAAACACTAGAAAACAACCCGGTAATGTACCAGAATCTGAAACGACAAAGAAAAGGAGCATGTTGCAAAGGGGAACCACGCGAACACCAAAACACCAACAATCGAGTGATGTGAACACCAAAAAACTACAAATCAAGCACGCGAATCTTCAAAATTTTTTTTTAATTATATCTAGGATTCACTTCAAAACCCTCACACCAATTAGGGTTTACACAAACTTGCCCTAGGGTTTCAACCACATGCCCTAGGGTTTAGATTCCATGTTGTAATTAAGTGAAACTTAAATAAGAATAAAGATGAAGAGGAAAAAAGAGAGAGATTTGGGGCAAAAGTGAAAGAATGAATTGAATCGTATTCATCATTCACTATACTTTGTATATATTAATAAGTTTTAAAAATACAAAAGTACTCCACTTTAAATAAATAATAACAGGTAAGTCCCTTGCAACAATACATACATAATGGAATATAACATATCGTCTCATATATATCATCATGCTTCATAAAACGACTACATGTCCTTAATAATTAAAACTACATTTAAATGTCCCATCAACGTCGTGTAAAACAAGATCCATAACGTTCTCCTTGCCTGAAAACATCGGGGTGAGCAAACCATAGCCTAGTAGATGATGGAATAACTTGCGCACCTTGTAGTCATACAAGTCATGCAAGACATAACAACCTATCGATCATCCTTTTTATTTCTTTATTCTACTATCATGCTTTTCTCGTCACGTATATCACAATATCCACATAATCGCAAGCTTAAGTAATTATGCTATGCACAATGATCAATGAGACCAATGACCATTTCAATGCTGATCATTATGCAATCACACACGATGTATGCGACTCCTCTACAATTGGATCAGACACACATTCGTGCCTACACACAATGAATCCAATCTGGATTTCAAAATCAATTACTCACACAAACCGAATTTATCTGACTCTATTCCAAAAACTAGTTTTTCTCCCTTGTTTGATCGATTCCTATAATCAAATACTTGCGCGAGGTGGAACCGATCCTATTTGACTCGATTCCAGAATCAATTCACTCTCACAAAATGAACTATATCCTATCCGACCAATTTTCAAAATAAAAAATTCATGCGAAATAGAGTCGACGATATCTGATCGATCACCAAAATCAAGTGCATGCACGAAGTTAATCCATTGCCTAAAGCATGCATCACAACCATTCCATGGCATGATATGCAACCCTTAGATGTTCATCCTCATTCTAATAACTATCAATATCCATTCTTCAAAAATTCTACCCATATAGGCATGTCATCAAGCATTCAAGGAGCATATAATACATATAAATGCCATCATGACATTTTACACCAATCATAGTAATCCTAAACATGAAAAGCATGTACATAGTTTTATTACTCATGTCATTTACATGTAAATAACATTATCATTTATGCATATTCATATACATGCAATCTCATATAATCATTTTAGCGAGCTAAATATCAAACATCAAATAACATATAACATACTTGTAAATTTTACTTAAAAGGGCAAACCTTCGAATTCTTCCAAGCCCAAAAGGCACCGAACTCAGATCATAGACTTTAGATGCTTGGAGAATGGCAAGGAGAACAAGCTTTCCTGTTAAGGCTCATCGCAAAGCCCAACTCAAGATATATTCACTGGACTCAACATGAAGAAATCCTAGAAAGAAGGTAGAGAGGGTTCTAGAGAGAGGGAGTGGAAGACTTCATGAGTCACATAATTCGGTCACGAGGTCATGCTCCCACGCTCTTCACATGATTGGAGAATTGAGAGCGAATTCACGAACTTAGTTCTAGAATTTCCAAATTAAAGACGAATCGTCTTCTGCATGTTCAAAGTTGCGGCACCTATATGATTGAACCTAGACCTATTGTTGAAAACAAGAAAACCAGAAGCTAAACTACTACCGAATATATTACAGTTCACTCAATTAATAACCATAATAACAATTTTTTATGTAATTAGAAAACCAATAATTCATAAGTATATCATTTCTCCGAAACATATTATAAAAGAATAGTATTTGGTAAACGAAAATAATTATTTTGAAGTAAAACAAACACATATAAATAAATTTACACACTCTGAAGGCGCCACAACTTTGTTTAAATTTGACACTCTCGCTCCCACTACCGCTCCTGTTCTCGAATTATGCGAGTGATGTATGATATCCAACTTCTGGTAATCGCAAACTGACCCTCACTTTTTCATAAATTACGCCTACACATGATACTATTCACCAAATGTCATCTTGACCCATTTAATGTACAAATCCTACCTTTGACCCATGAAACTGACCTCAGACCTACAAAATTAATCACTGGCCCAGATGTCCTGCTAAAAGGGAAAATCATCCTAAGAAAGACATAGACTCAAACAAGTATCTCCATGACAAGAAACATGCCATCACACACTAAAAAGAAAAAGAAAATTCAGGTCTCTACACATCTACTATCATTTCTAGTTTTGGAAGAATCTTTTCATATTGTTTTCGTCTCGTTTTAGTTTGTTCTTACTCTTGTTTGTGCATCAGTTTCTGCATTCACTCGATTCAGAATAAGGATGAGGATGAAATTTTTTAAAACCCTTCGTCAATCACACAATACACTTAACTAATTTCTTGTACATTCCTGTTGTACAGTTTGTTAACCTTACAAAAATCATGTCTGAGAACAAAGATGGGTCAAAAAAGGAAGCAGCTTTTGCACTAGCAGCACTCATGGAGATACCATATCAGTACAGAGCCACCCAAAGCCGTCCTTTCATTGAGTAATAATGGGATCTTCAGCTTCTTATGTTTCATTTCAGTAAAGAAATTTGGTAAATATTCTAATTTCTTGAACTTCTGTAGAAATGCAGGAGGTCCAAGGATAAAGCCGCTTCCTCCTCCACCTGAAGTAATAGAACATGATAATTCTGCTAAATCATTTGCACATATCACTAGCTTTGAATCAGCCGTGCAAACAGCACCAGTGGACATAGTAGGTGTTCTATAATCTAACTTGTATACTTCTCTGGTAGGCATAAGGTGTTGAGAGTTGTTTTGGTTCTGTTTTACCAGGTTTGTCCCATATGCCTCACAAATCCAAAGGATATGGCTTTCGGGTGTGGTCATCTGGTAAGCATTTTTTATAGTTTCATTTGTCAGCATTATGATCAGCATGTTGCTTATATTTGGGATAAAATCGGGGAATTCTTCCTACTAAAGTTGCGATATAATTATTTTTCGTTTCAACCAAGTTTATTCTTTATTTTTTTGCAACAAAGGTAAATCAACATATTTTAGGTAGAGGTCAAAGGGAAATAATTTGGTGGTTGATTGAGCAATATTCAACTAAAATTGCACTGTTTTCATTTTCACTGTTCCTCACTTGAACTGAAGTCGAACTTTTTAGCTATGGTTTAACACTATTTAGACTATCTTCTTCCTATCCTTGTGGTATCTCTTCAGTGGATGCAAATCTCGATAGAGGCAAATAGGTATGTGAAGTTCTTGCCAAGGGAAAAAAACTAGTGCGGGATTTTCTTGCCAAGGAAAAACACTAATCTTCTTCCTAAACTTACGAAATACATCTTTTCCTCGACAATGTTTGTGTTACTTGTTAACAGGGTAACTCTAATTTTTTTGGGGGAGAGGTTTTGATGAACGAGCTACATGGGGCAAATCCCCAGTATCTTACGAGAACAAATCAGAGAACCTCAATACCACCAACCAATTAGAAGCCAACTGCTTTTTCCAAAAGCGATGAAGGAGTTAACAGCCCAAAGGATATACATGAGATAGTTTTATGTAGACAGTCCGGGTAGGTTATACCTCTGTACTAAAATTTATGGGAACAGTAGTTGGTGACCCAGATACTGATATAAATTTAGGAAGCACGGATTGAGAAACGGGACACGAGACACGGGTACGACACAATATGAGCTTTGTGATATAGAAAATCTCAAAGAAATAGGACATGGACAGGACATGAATACGTCAAAGAATAATAGTGTTATGACAGTTATGAATAAAATCACAACTTTGGAGCTTAAGAGCTGCATGTATGTTTATCTTCTTAAAGTTATGTTACTTATCCTATTAGCGCATAATATATTTTAAATTGCATTAGGTTTCAATTATTGTAAATAATAATTTGAAAACCACCCCATTAATCCTGAAAGTGTCCAACACTAGTCATTTCCGTGTCAACAAAAACCAAATCAAGACACTTCTGGCAGCATTTGAGCAGAAGTGTACTTGATATTATAAATAATAATTAGAAAACCACCCCACTAATCCTGAAAGTGTCCAATACATGTCATTTCCATGTCAACCAAAAGCAAATCAAGACACTTCTGGCCGCGTTTGACCAGCGTCCCACACATGTTTGAGTGTCTAACATCACCACGGCACCCCTTGATGAGGTTTTGGTTCATAGGTTATAATAGACAATTGAGGCTTTGAGAGAAGTGGGAATGGACCAGGCACAAATCTTGATCCTGGTGACCATGGATCTCGAGAAAGGAAACAGACAGGAAACAACAAGCAGGGAGGAGATGTAGTCAACTCCATTTGAGGCCAGGACACGGCTGGAGAACTAGAGAGGATAAGAAGCAACATTAAAGATCATACATAAATTTCTGATGAGTCTTCACAGGTGTTTTATAGGTTTAGCTCATCATATTTTTTGTTGCGACAGATAAATGTGCTTTTCAACAAAATAACAAAGTTGCCCAAATTTTAAGTTAGAAAGTTTGAACTAGATGACGAATGAGAGTTTGAAGGCCCTTACTATCCCTCCTAGTAATAACAAGATCCAATACCATTCTGGTTTTTCAAAGAATACTGAAGGATCAACCCAACTTCAATCATTGCACAAGTAATCACAGCTTCGCTGAAATTGTCAAACCATGCTAGTAGAGCTTGTTTGAGCTTATAAATAGATTTGTGGAGATGACAAACATACTCCCCCTGGACTCAGACCCTATGTTGCCCTCTTAACATCAAGTTGATGTAGGGGCCTATCAAGCTTTGTAACAAGAGAGATAATAATCCGAAAGGAGTTTAGCTTGGTCACTCGAGAAAAAATTTCAGTGTGGTGAAGACCATATGTTTGGGCGAAGCCCTTAGCAACGAGGCGGAGCCTATAAGTTGTCAAGAGTATCATCTGGATTTTGCTTCACCGTGAACATCCAATGATAACCAATTATATGTGCACCTACATACTTGGAAACAAGTGTCCAAGTATTATTAATAAGTAATGGAGGCATATACTGGAGACAAATAGTCATACGATACAAAATAAGAGATATAGTGCTTCGTATAAGACTTCTATAGTTACAATTAACAGTACGAATTTTGGACTAGATGGAGGAGAAGAATTCGTAAGCACCGAGGAGACTGCGGTTTACAAACATAGACCTTAGGATATTCAAGAATGATAAAAATGCATCATACATTTGCCAGAGATCATTAAGAACATATTACTAAGTCAAACGGGAATGATCATCAATAAAAGACATGAAATAATGGGCACCAGCAGCCCTAAACATCAGAGTGAACCAACTAAAAAAAATGCAAACAAGGACCATCAAGTTTTCAAAAGTGCCTCGACTTACCTGTTTCACAATTAAAAGTAAGAAATGAAGGAAAAGGACTAAAAGATGAAGATTGGCAGTTCCAAGCCGACAATGGCATTGCAATGAGAAGGCGCGGTAAGAAAGGCAGAGGAAGCTGAGATGGAGAGTGTTGGAAGTAGTAGAGACCATCCTTCTCATATCCCCCATCTTCGTCCTCTCCGTCTTCATATCCTGAAAAACACAAGGGAAAGGATAAAGGTGAAGGAACAATTTTAAAGCAGGTGTGATTCTATGAATAGAAATTAAATTAAATGTAAATTGAGATAAGTACAGAACAGAAGATAATGCCAGAGATGAGGTGGTAAAGATGCCAACCTCCTGAAATGGAGACTTAGAGCTATTATAAATTGTTACAAAGGAATGAGAGAGAGTGCTTGAAGGACTAGAAAGAAAAGAAGGGTTACCAGTTTATGATCAGAGACACCGTAATAGATATAAATTGCTGACTGGGTGAGAAATGGAGGCGTGTGTTACCTGAAGTGTCACGCCCCGAAAATCCTAGAACTCCGAAAACGGAAAATCCAGGGATCTCGAGGGTAATGAATGATAGAGCTACCTGCTACAACATCATCAATAGAGAAATACATGGAACGATAAAGTCCTCAAAGGATCTAGAGTTAATACATCAAGGTACATAAGGCATATAGCGGTGCCGAACAATATACGAAAGTACATACAACATTACAAAGAGATGACATGCCAACAAGCTGGCTCTAAAATACAACAATAAATAGAGAACACGGGAGGTGGAACACAACAAAATAATAGGGTTGGCGAGTCCTCCAAAGCTGACGTCGTGTCGCGTACCGTCCGTCGTCCGCCTGGAACCTGAAAGTGGTGGAGAGGGGGGGGGGGTGAACAACGCTTAGTAGGAAAGCCCTAACCGCCTCATACCTTGTTCGTACAAGTAATGCTAACCCACCTTGTGATGCATGCTGGTACCCTATGTCGGTCTGTTATCTCACATGACCCTCACGCTAATCCGAGAACCCAAAGGTAAACCTCTACTCCCCAATTACACATACAAAGATAAAATCATGTAGCAAGTCTCTATCATAAAGTTACAAGATACACACACATAAATATAAATATATGTAAATGTATATAGATGGCCACCAAGAGCACGAATAGGCCTCGTACCCTACACACTAACTAGCCCCGAAGACAAAGTCAATGACATCAAGAAGGCAGAGAAACACCAGCAACTATGCATCGGACGTAAACCTCAAGACTAGTGCTACGCTTAGTAGGAAAGTCCTAACCGCCTCATACCTCGATCGTACAAGTAGTGCTAACCCACCCTGTGATGCATGCTGGTACCATAGGTCGGTCTATTGTCTCACATGGCCCTCACACCAATCCGAGACCCCAAAGGTAAATCCCTACTCCCCAATTACACATACAAAGACAAAATCATGTAGCAAGTCTCTATCATAAAGTTACAAGATACACATATAAATATGAATATATGTAAATGTACATAGATGGCCACCAAGAGCACAATATGGTCGTACCCTACACACTAACTAGCCCTGAAGACACATTCAATGACATCAAGAAGGCATAGAAACACCAACAATTGTGCATCAGACGTAAACCTCAAGACTAGTGCTACGTCCACCCCTAAACACCTAAAGCCAAAACCAAGATCCAAGAGCGACCCACGGGCCACGCCCGAACACCTAAGAATAGGTGAAACACCACAATACGTACACATGGAAATATACATACATACATATATATATATGTTAGTGGAGGCGTGTGGCATCTTGGGCCACATGTGTATAGTAAGCCTAATAGGGTCTTTTCTCTTATGTAACATAATTTACCATTATAAATTAAGAGTCTCTCTACCTTGAGAGGTTACGGCTTATTCTAAACAACATGGTTTTAGAGCCAGATACCGAAGTTTGAAAAACTCTCTCCTCACAAAACCCTAACCCTAATCACCATTCTCCATCCCTAACCTTAATCCAAACAAAACCCTAACCCTTGTTCATGAAATCCTTATTTTTTCGTGATTTCGTTGATGAAACTCTAGTATTTGTTTTTTTATAATTCTTCCTGCTATTGTGTGTTTAGGGTTTTCATTTCCAACAGTTCAATTCATGTCTTTATGGTTCATTGATTGAAACATTATCTGGATATATAAAGGGGTGCGTATCCCTTTCTTTGTAATGACTCTTGAGGAAGTTGTGTTTCCCTCTTTGTTATTATTTTGTCAGATACTTCCTGCCCTAGTTGATTGTGATTATGGGTGACTCTTCGATATCGAGTGGGCTTGTTGAGCCCAAACCTACGATCTCAGAGATTTTTTTATCGAGTTCCAAACTTATTGAGCATAGTTTGGACGATATAAATTTTCAGAGTTGGCGTAAGCTGGTTTTATTCGCTATTCAGGGTATGGGTAAAGAGGAACATCTTAGCGATGATTCCCCTAATCCTCAAAGTGATCCTACAGGCGCCAAGATCTGGTTACCTGATGATGCCAACCTATTTAATCAATTGATAAACTCTATGGAGTCTCGGGTGGCTGATTTGGTGACCCATTGTGATACAGTCAAGGAGCTATGAGAGTATCTCAATGTCTTATACTCAGGTAAGGATAATATGAATCGTTTTTATGAGATATTCCAGTCATTCTTTCGCTTGGAGCAACAGACGACTCATAACAGTGACTATTTCACCTCCTTCAAGAAGATTTATGAAGAATTCAATGTCTTGATGCCTCTTACTACAGATATTCATGAAATTCGTCAGCAGCGGGAGCAATTAGCTATAGTAGCATTTCTCAGTGGCCTCCGACCGGAATATGAGTATGCTCATTCTCAGATTTTAGCTAGTCGGGAGACTTCTCTTACGGAGGCCTATTCTCGAGCACTTCGTTCTATTCGTTTGACTTCTGGATCAAGTGATATTGGTGAGAGTACTGCTTTGGCGAGCAATACGCAGACTGGAGGTCGTGGTGGAGGTCGTGGTGGTTGCAATTCTGACAACAAGTTTACCTGCTTTCATTGTGGTGGTGTTGGCCATACCCGTGATAGGTGCTGGAAGCTACATGGGAAACTGCGGTCTGCTAATGTCTCTTCTAGTGAAGAATCAACAGTGCAGAATCTTGCATTTGTTCTATTAGATGATATGACTGTTTACCTTTCTGCTGTAGAATATTCTCGCCTGCTAGCAAATCAGGCCCCTCCATTTACTGCTCTAGTTCAGTCAAACCCTTCTACACCATATGTTTCATCCTCTTCTCGGACATGGATTGTTGATTCTGGTGCTACTGACCATATGATTGGAACAACAGGTATTTTGCAGGATTATTCTCCCACATCCTCTTGTCCAGATGTACGTGTCGCTGATGGTTCTTATATACTAGTTCGGGGGATTGGGACGCCATCACCCACCTCCATTATCACTTTATCATTTGTGTTACATTTACATGCACTTCCATTCAATTTACTATCTGTTAGTGCCCTTACTAGACAACTGAATTGTCGTGTTGTTTTTTCTGATGCTTCTTGTGAATTTCAGGATCTATTGACGAACAAGACTATTGGTAGGGGTCGTCGCACTTCCGAAGGGCTCTACGTGCTGGATGAAGAACCAACTTTCGTGGCTTGTTCCAGTCTCTCCTATACACCTCTTGATCTTCACTATCGACTTAGTCATTCTACTCTCTCAAGCCTGAAGCGTTTGTGTCCTGGAATTCAGTCTTTGTCTGAATTATTTTGCGAGTCTTATCAGTTTGCTAAACACCACAGGGTCTCATATGTGCCTAGGGTTAATAAACGAGCATGTGCTCCTTTCGAGTTAGTCCATTCTGATGTCTGGGGACCTTATCAGGTCCAGTTCAAGTCTGGTTTTCGGTATTTTATTACCTTTGTGGATGATTTTTCACGGATGACATGGTTATATTTAATAAATCTCGCTCCGAAATATTTTCTATCTTTTATGCTTTCTATACTGAAATCAAGAATCAATTTTGTGTTTTTGTTCGTACCCTACGTAGTGATAATGCTCGTGAGTACTTTTATTCTCCCCTTGTGTCATTTATGACTCAGCATGGTATTATTCACCAGTCCTCATGTCCGGATACCCCCCAACAGAATGGTATTGCTAAACGAAAGAATAGACATTTGATGGAAGTTGCTCGAGTTCTTATGTTTCATATGCAGGTTCCAAAGATGTTTTGGGGTGAGGCGGTATTGATAGCTACATATCTAATTAACCGGATGCCCTCATTGGTTCTTCAAGGGGAGATTCCTCATTCTCTTCACCCTCTCCCTCTGCGTATATTTGGCTGCACCTGTTATGTTCGTGATATAAGGCCTCATGTTACCAAACTGGATCTGAAATCTCTGCGGTGCATCTTTCTTGGTTATTCTTGTACACAGAAAGGGTATCGGTGCTTTTCATCAGAATTGGGGCGGTTTCTTGTGTCTGTTGTTGTAGTTTTCCACGAGTCCTCTCCTTTTTCCTCCTCTGTGTCGTCCGTTGACCCACCTTTGTCTTCATCTCTTAATCACTTTATGGTGTATGACTTGATTCGGATCACTTCTGTCCCGTCCGCTCCTCCTCTCCAGACATATGTTTGTGGACCGCGTCGGGTGTTTGGTTCTTCTCCTGTAGATGCTCCTAAGCCGGCTCCTGTTACATTTGGTCTCCCGTTTTTCGATCCTCCCACACCTGCTTCAGATTCAGACTTGGATGTTCCTATTGCTCTCCGGAAGGGTAAACCTGGTTGTGCTAATTATCCTGTTTCTGCTACTATTTCTTATGGAGGTGTCTCACAATCATTGTAAGCCTTTATCTCTGCCCTGGATTCTATATTTGTTCCACGAAATCTCTCAGAGACTATTTCTTCGACAGCCTAGTTGACTATTATGAAAGAGGAGATGTCTGCTCTTGAGTTTAATCTAACATGGGATTTGGTTCCTTTGCCTTTTGGCAAGAAACCTATTGGGTGCAAGTGGGTCTATGCCATTAAGATGAATCCAGATGGGACTGTTGCTCGTCTCAAGGCTCGTTTAGTTGCCAAAGGTTATGCTCAGACTTACGGTGTTGATTACACTGATACGTTCTCGCCTGTTGCTAAATTGGCTTCTATTCGTCTTCTTATTTCTTTTATTACTACTTCTGATTGGCCATTACATTAGCTGGATGTCAAGAATGTCTTCCTCCATGTTGATCTTCAGGAGGAAGTCTATTTGGAGCAACCTCCCGGGTTTGTTGCCTAGGGGGGGTATGGGCTTGTTTGTCGTTTGAAAAAAATCTCTTTATGGCCTGAAACAGTCTCCACGGGCTTGGTTTGGGTGCTTCAGCGAAGTTGTATTGGAATTTAGTCTTCAAAGAGCGGGCAAAGATCATTTTGTCTTTTATCGCCATTCCGCTGCAGGTAATATCTTTCTGGTTATCTATGTGGATGATATTGTCATTACAAGGAGCGATGATACATGTATTTCTTCGCTGAAAATATTTCTCCAGAGTCGGTTTCAAACTAAAGATCTAGGCCATCTGCGTTATTTCTTGGGTATTGAGGTGGCTAGATGCAAAAGTGAGATATATCTTTGCCAACGAAAATATGCTCTAGATCTTCTACGGGATACAGGAATGATGAATGCTAAACCAATCGATACTCCGATGACTCCAGGGGTCAAGTTATCCGTGGAGGATGGTGATGAGTTCCCTAAATTAGATCGGTATCGGCGTCTAGTAGGGAAACTCAATTACCTTGCAGTGACTCGTCTAGATATTATTTTCTCTGTGAATGTGGTGAGTCAATTCATGTCTAATCCTCGGACTTCACATTGGGATGTTGTGACACATATTTTGAGATATATTAAAGGAACCCCGAGTCGTGGATTACTCTATAGTAATCGTGGTCATATGCTGGTTGGGGGGTTCTCCGATACTGATTGGGCAGGATCTCCTTATGATAGGAAATCCACCTCTGGATACCGTTTATTTGTAGGTGGTAATCTAGTGTCATGGAAAAGTAAGAAGCAAAATGTAGTGGCCCGTTCAAATGCTAAATCAGAGTATTGAGCACTAACGCATGTGACTAGTGATGTGACTTATTTGCTTCAACTATTATACGGACTTTGTTATCCTTCTTCAGAACCTTCTCAGTTGTGGTGTGATAATCAAGCAGCAATACATATTATTTCCTGAAGTACAAAGTCATATATTATTTGTATATAGTTATTATTTCCTGTGTCTGTGTTGTGTACTATCCGTTTTCTGTATTTGTTCACGTGCTTCTTCGGAGTTTGACATTAAGAAAGAAATAAAGAACAACGTATCCATGTAACCGAAATAAGGATATTGAGGTGGATAAGTAAGTTAGAGTTACTAACACGAGCATGAAAGATTCTGGGATGCATATTGGTGAGAAAATAAGAGAAAATCGACTTGCGTGGTATGAACGGATACCCTTGATGAATCCATCAGTTTTAGACGAAAGTAGTTTGCTTAGAAGGTAAGACGGTGGGCTAAACTAACATGAAATGAATCAAGCAAAATGACTTCAGAGCATTAACATACTAGAAGAGACTTGATATATACTTCAATAAGATGTAGAAAGAGAATCCATCTGATGTGGCCGACCACATTAATTTGGAAAAATGGCTAGGATGATGATGATCTTAGCATTGTCTTTCGTCGTTGTCCTTGTCAAATTAATTAAGTCAACCACCTTTTTGTTAGTAGGGTTACAAATTGGAGGGGTAGTAGCGGTTTCTCTATCATTGCATGGCTAAAATCTATTAGGCAAGGAAAAGCCAGTGGCGAGGGCACTGGTGATAATTTAGTCAGCAATTATGCATGTCTCTCCCTTGTCACTGCAACAGAGGTAACGGTCATGTACACAACAGCTACAAATGATACTCCTTTGTTAATCACACCAGTGGGAGTATTAAACAATTATAGGCTTGCCGAGTTAAGACTTCTTCCATTTCTTCTCATCCTCTTGACAGAGTGTTTGCTTTTGGCGATTTCATGTTTAAGCTTAATTCAATCACCTGTTAGATCTCCATTGGATTGGGAAATCTATCATAGTAAATCTTTGTGTAGTGAATATTAAATCTTTTTAGATAAGGGCTTCCCTGAGATTAAATGCTTTCAGTTCAATAGGGAGAAACTTTCCATTGATATTCGATGTGGTTTAGGATATGTTTTTTGTGTGAGACCTATAAGTTTTATTTCCTCTGTAATCTCTGTTTGGATGAGGTGTCATGTTTGCACAATGAGTGTATCGTATTTTTATGATTTTCGGAGAAAAAAATGTTGATTCTAACTATTTGAATATTACCTGTTCAAGACTTGCAAGGAATGTGGTGTGACCATTTCATCTTGCCCCCTTTGCCGGAAGCCTATAACGACACGCCTGCGATTATATTCTTGAGCGGATGACTTGCCCCTGAAAGCGTCACGAGCTTCGAAGTTCATCAAATATCATGATCATGGGGGACCAATAATGTTGTAATTTGTTCAAATTTGAACATATACTGGGGTCATAGATCTTAAGTAGCTTATATTGCATCTGTACAAGTCTGCATTTATACTTCACTTGCTTTTGGTTGGTTTTGATTACTAGAGAAAAATGACGAAATTGCAATTTCCTAAAGGATGTGAACTTTATGTAATCAATAGAAACAACAGATTTGGTGAAACACACAGCACTTTTTGTTCAAAAGCATTTATATTTGTCAAAAGAAATATGATGACAACGCACATACCAAATTACGAAACTGTCCAAGTAATAGGCCTGCAACATGAGCGGGCCGGGCCAGCCCAGCCCAAAAATTTTGAGCTTGGGTTGGGTTCTTCTGGGCTTGAGGTTAATTTGGGTTGGGTTCGGGTTTCACCCAATCCAAAACCCGAATTAAGACACCAATAAATTTGAACCGTTCCTTAAGTGATCCAATGGCTAATATTAAGCCATCTAAATTAAATTAGTGTAAACCCTAAACTTTTTTCAATAAGCTGCTTCATGATTTGGTCTCTTATATCTATCTATCCATCAATTCTCTCTCCATATATATCTATCTATTTATCCCTCATATATATATATATATATATATATATATATATATATATATATATATATATACTAGTAAAATGTACGTGTAATGCACATGATAAAAAATTCAAGACATAGTTTTTATTGGAATTCTGAAGTATAACTTTTTTATAATTTATATTTTGATAAAAATATATATTAAACAATGTATAAATAAGGAGTAAAATTAATAAGAATACACAAAATAATAGTAATATACAATATATAAATAATTAGATATACCAAATTAAAATTAAAAAATATGAAAAAAAATTAAATAAACCAACTATATATTAGCGTAAATATGTAATGGGAATGACCGTGTTGGAATAGAACAGATTCGATGGTTACTAAAGGAGTAATGTAAATTATTTTCTCATAATTTTTTTAACTACTAATTTAAAGATCTTTATTGGGGAAATAAACGGAGAAAATTCTCTAATTTGGTATATGGGATAATCTTAGTGTAGCGTCCGTTATCTTACGTCCTAATTTTGTTAAAAAAATTAACAATTAAGTGCTTATGTGATTATGTGCTTAATGTGTTTATGTGCTTAACATGACTTACATGATTTATTTGAGATTAAATTTGTAAGTTGCATGTTCTATTTTCATTTTGAGAATAATGAAAATTGTTGAAAACGATTTCGGTAAATAAATGACCATATGGTAAATTGGTATTTTCATATTAAGAGGACTTGGTGAAAATTATAGAGATTTATCTAAGTGTTGGTGTATGAGTGGTATGGTGGTAAATAGAGAGAAAGATATGGGGCAAAAGGGTAATTGAGTGTCATGATGACACTCTTCTAATTAATCATAAGTTGAGAAGGATTTGGTATTTTCACACTTTGAAGTGTTGTCTCATTCTCAATCCTTGGATCATAAGGCCTTGTTTGACAAACAAATGGGTTTAATGTGTGTTATATATAGTCTTCCACTTTGTAAGACCAACTTTGGACCCTTGGATCCTTCCTACATTTTCTAGCTTTAATGCGCATCATTTGATTGTGAGAGGTGTGAGTGGAAAATCTCTACACTTCATAAGTTTTTCATTGCAAGACTTCTCTAATTCTCTACAAACCATTCTCTCTCTACACTTCTCTTTTCATCTTCTCCTTCATCACTTCTTCATTGATTTTATCTCATTACACTTGAAGTTTGAAGAAGTGTTCAACATGGGAATTGCTTGGATTACTCTCTTCTTCAATTTGCTCTAAGTATTGGTGTAAGTTTCTAGCTTTCTTGAGGTTTCTAACTTCAAACCCTAGAATTTCCATTCTTGAAGTATTATGTTCAACTTTTGATTTTTGGTTTCCTTCTCTCTTGAATCTTGTTAAGGACCATAAGTTGAACATTTTTACCGATTTTCGGTTATTGAAGGCCTGAGTTCATCTTGTGATTTTGAGCTCACTTTTGGGTTGGAGATTGTGGTAAGTGTCATAACTATCTCTTTTCCTTTGAGTACTTCACTCATGAAACCCTTAAAATTAATTATCATTAGGGTTGGTTTAATTCTTATGGTTGGAGTCGCTTTTGATGATTTCGGTTTATTGTGACACCATTATAATATTGTTATTCATTAAATGGTGTGTTGCTAGTTGGAAGATATCCTTTTGAGCACTTGAATTGATAGTTTGCCTTGGACCTCTTTTGGGCATCCTTGTGTTAGCTTGCTTGGATTGAGGTAGGGAAAAAATGAGTTATTTTAGTTTTTGTACGAAGGTGTGTGCATCTATGTGTATATATGTCGTATATATATGTATGTATATATATATATATATATGCGAGTTCAGTCCTGACAACTTAGATGACAAACTAGGCCCTTGAAAAGTATAATTGTGTGATATTAATGCTTGTTGTGAATTTATTGCTTATAAGTGTAAAATTGTAAGCATTATGATAAATTGAGTACATTATCTTGCATAATGAGATAAACATGTATTGTGATAGAGAATGTTGTGAACTATTGCTTATAAGTGTGAAATTGTAAGCATTTTGGTAAATTGAGTACAATATATTGCATAATTAGAAAAACATGTATTGTGATTGATAATGTTGTGAACTATTACTTATAAGTGTGAAATTGTAAGCATGATGATAAGTTGGGTACAGTATAAACATGAGATAAACATGTATTGTGATGGAGCATGGTTGATGCATTTTGTGTACACCGTGTAGTGTCAAGTACATGGGTATTGGTTTATGCAAGTTTTGTAACCATATGTGAGTAGTCTTGTCTCCACTCATCGCAACAACTGACCAGGAGGTGTCCCCTACCTATGGAACTAGTAACTCAAAAAATTGTGAGATAGGTTGGGTTGTCTCATCCTCACTGTTGCGAGTCGTCTCGTGCATTCGATCTACGAATCTTTCGTTATGGGTCGTCTCGTGCAACCGCTCTTCCTTGTTGAAAGTGAAAGTGTCAAAAATCATTTGGGAAGAATCGGTGCGGTACTCTTTCTCATTGTGAATGGGTAAAACGTATATCCGTTAATCATATCGAGCAAAGTGTGTACCATGAGTGGGTTGAGTCACCTTGCATTTAAATTGTCATATATGTAATTGTGATATCTATATTGATAGTACGCCATAATTGTGAATAACTATGACGTTGGCATGTTAGGGAAATTGTTTGTTGGTTTCGATGGGATCCCGGATTGGCGTGAGAGCCATGTGGTGCAAGAGACCGACCTAAGATTAGTAACATGAACCTTGGGTGGGTGGTACCACTCGAACTACCAAGATTGAGGTGATGATGCTTCATCTACTGGCTAGTGAGCTCACCCCATGACATGTTATATTTTTCAGGTGATGATCCCACTATGGGAGGTTTGTAGCCCCTCCATGGATTATGTTGTTTTGTCCGTCCTTTTGTGCTTATAGATATGGACTTTAACATTTTGTGAAGTATAAGTGATACATGTATTCACATGTTTTTTTTTTGCAAACTTGTAATCTAAATGATGAATTACCTTTCTTTTATCGGCTAGCATGTTAGCCCGGTGAATCGTATTTCAATGTACGTCCCTCGAAGCGCTATGTGCGGGAATTCTATTCTTTTGGTGCACTTCTGTGCCAGAAATGTAAAACTATGTATTTTGTTCAAACTATAACATGTTTCTCCTTAGAGCGCTTGAATGTAGACTTTAAATCCTTTCATTTGGAGTTGTGAAGTGGATTATTGTTATTGAATGTGATTATTAGGAGTTTGGCCGAAAATGACATTTTTCTAGATTTTCAAACAAGCCATTTTCGTTTTGAATGGAAAACCTCGTTTTCGCCCACCCCCGTAGCCCCGATAAATTATCTTGTTCTAGAAATGATGTTAATCATATGTTTATAAATATTTTGAATTTTAGAAGTCGGCGGTAGTTAAAACAAAAACCGGGGGCAAGACGGATAATTTTTGTGGAAAATTCCAAACGTGGGATAGATCCCAGTTTTTTGGGATAGAAGCTAATTTTTTTTATGTTCACATGGGATCGATCCCAGTTGATTGGGATCTATCCCATTTCGCACTAGTGGCGACGTTCGATTTTCAAACTTTCATATTTTCCTACTCAGACCTTCGAATTAGGTCTCGTTTGTTTCTATGGTTTGTTCTATGTCCAAATATTTAAGATAAATTTTGAAATGTCAGTTTTACCTTTGAAATGACTGTTTTACCCTTGGTGAAAGTGGGGTACTTCAACTTTCGATTTTTGTCGAGTTGTCTGACACCATTTTCAAAAATTCATATCTCTCACCTCGTTGCTTAAATCTAGGTCCCATTTGTTCATATGGCTCATGTTAGGTCCAAACTTAGTAGTTGCACTTTGAAATTACTATTTTACTCCTAAATTGACTATTTTACCCTTGGGTAAGCATGGGGTGTTGGAATGATCCGTTTAAAGTGTCATTTGAGTCGTTTCACCTTTTTTTCGATCCCGAGTGATGTTTTTGGTATCTTTTAGGTATGAAATGACCTTTTTACCTTTGTGTGGTTGTCACGCCCCGAATTTCCTAACTCCCCAACAAAGCTTAAAAAGTCCGAGGGTGACGTAAACCGTACGCAAATCACGAAAATAAAAAATGCGGAATCCGAAAGATGGATCTATACCGATCCTTCGCCCTAAAAAATATCATCCCCAAAGGCCACTAATCAATTCCCCAAGCATAGTAAAATAAGTGGTGAATCATAAAGGAGAGAACGAAAATAAATTGGAAAGAGGTGCGCAAAACAAATTCCACCGAATTGTACACCGAGTACTCGGTGACCCTTCCACCGAGATGTACATCGAGTACTCGGTATCCTTACAAATGCACAAAACTCTCTGGCCTTTTAAAGGCTTTTGCGCAAGTGCGCCCACTTACGCACTCACTGAGTACTTGGTGGAATCAGTACCGAGTACTCGGTGGCCCCCAGTTTGAAAGGACAGTTTAAATGCTTTAAAATGTTTTGTAAATTCTTCATTTTTTCCCCGGTCTCCGTTTATGAATTTTCGGGTTTTCAAAGCAAATTTCACACCGAGATAGATTCTAAAACCATTTCTAAAATATAAGATTTAATTCAAATGGCGGGTGTAGGTGAAAACGGGTTTTTCCGGAAAATTATCAATTAACAACAAAAGCTCTATTTCAAAGCTAGAATTAACAAAACGAAACAACTTCCTAGATTTCACCATTTAAAATGTCCAAGGCAAAATATAACACTGTTTTCATTGAAATTGAAATAGTTTTACATGACAGCATCAAAATACATTGAAAGAAGGGAATTCCCACGTATAGCGCTCCAAGGGACAATACATGAAAATACAACTCATCCGACTGACATGTTAGCCATTAAAAGAAAAGTTGTACATCGTTTGGTTTTCAAGTTAACAAACGAAGGCATGTGAATACATGTATCACTTATACATCACAAAATAGTAAAGTCCATCTCTGTAAGTACAAAAAGACGGACAAGATGCCATAATCCATTGAGTGGCTACGAACCTCCTGTAACAGAATCATCACCTGAAAAATATAATATGTCGTGGGGTGAGCTCACTAGCTCAGTAGAGGAAGCGTCATTGCCTCAATCTCGGTAGTCCGAGTGGTACAATCCACCCAAGGGTCATGCTACTAATTCTAGGTCGATCTCTTTCCCCACATGACTCTCACACCAATCCGGGACCCCATTGAACCCAATAAGCAATTTCCCCCAACATGCTCACATTATAGTCATTCAAACATAGTATGCTTCAACATCGAAATCACAATCACATATATGATAGTTTAAATGCAATATGACTCAACACACCTCATGGTACACACTTCGCCTGATACGGTTAACGGATACACACTCTGGCCATTCACTTTTGAGGATACAAGCTCATCAAGTAATGTAGAGTGCCGCACCGATTCTTCCCAAGTGATTTTGACACTTCTCTCTTTCAACAAGGAAGAGCGGTTGCACGAGAGCCCCACTTGCGACTCCCGTACCCCTAGACCCGAAGGTCAATCATACACGGATAAACTGAGGCTTTGGTCCACCACGATGGGAAAACAACTAAACCTATATCACATTTTTGGACTTACTAGTTTAGTAGGTGGGAAACACCTCCTGGCTAGTTGTTGTGACGATCTGACACAAGACTACCCATACATGATTACTCGACCCATATAGACCAGCACTATGTTTTTGACACTACACGATGTACTCAATATGCATCCGAGATTTCAATAGCAACTATACTCCATCACAATACATATTTATCTCATTTGCAATATATTGTACTCAATTTATCATCATGCTTACAATTTCACACTTATAAGCAATAGTTCATAACATGCTCCATCACAATATATGCTCATCTCATTATGCAATATATTGTACTTAATTTATCACAATACTTGCAATTTCACATTTATAAGCAATAAATCACCACAAGCATTCATATCACACAATCATGCTTTTAAGGGCCTAGTTCATCGTCTAAGTTATCAAGACTCAACTCACATATATATATATATATATATATAAATATATACGGCATATATACACATAGACGCACACACCCTCGTACAAAAACTAAAATAACTCGTTTTTCCCTTACCTCAATCCAAGTAAGCTAACACAAGGATGCCAAAAGAGGTCCAAGCCAAGCTACCAATTCAAGTGCTCAAAAGGATAGCTTCCAACTAGAAACACACCATTCAATGAACAACAAGATTACCATGGTGTCACAATAAACCGAAATTGTTGAAAAGTGGCTCCAACCACAAGAATCAAATCAGACCCTAGTGATAGCTAATTTAGGGTTTGATGAGAAAATGAAATCTTATGAGTATAAGATAGTGAACTTACAACTAGCTTCTTCACAAGATGAAATCAAGAGCTACCACCAATGGAACTCACTTGGTAGTTGGAAGCAACACTCAACCTTCCATAACATGAATAAAAGAAGGGCAAAATCAATACCAACACAAGAAATTCATGAGCATGAAAGCTTGGGTTCTTGAAACAAAACCCTATAATGGAATAAATGACTTACCAAAGTAGTTCTAGGACACCACCTTAAACCACACCAAGCAAGGAGAGAATGAAAGAACAAGAGATTGTGTTGAGATAATGGAAGTATTGCAAAGTGATTAAGACCTAAGAGATGTAAAGATTCTCTACTCACATTTCTCACCATCCAAGGGTTAAGAATTAAGCAAGGAAAATGAATAAATGATCCAAGGGTGGAAATGAAGTCTTGCAAATGAAATACCAAGAATAATGCATTCTTGCATTTGTATGTCATCTAAACAAGGCCCTATGATCCAAGGGTTGAGAATAGGGATGGAAGAAGACTCAAGATCAATGGTTGAGAATGAGACAACAGTTAAAAGTGTGAAATGACCAAATCCTTCTCAACTTAGGGTTAATTACAAGAGTTCCATCATGACTCTCAATTACCCTTTCACCCCTTATCATCCTCTCTATTTACCATCATGCCACTTATACACCAACACTTGGCCAAATCTCTACAATTTCCATTAAGTAATCTTAATATGAAAATACCAATTTACCCTTTGGTCATTTATTTCCCGAAATCATTCTCAACAATTTTCATTATTCTCAAAATGAAAATACCAAATGAAACTTACAATTTTAATGTCACATAAAACATGTAAGTCATGCAAAGCACATAAACACATTAAACACTTAATCACATGCGCACTTAATTGTTAACAAAAATTTTTAATGACCACGTAATCACATGCGCACTTATTTTTTTTTAGTTTCTTTTCACTTTCGTTTCATTCCCTTAAGTCTTAGGCTCGTGTTTCAGAGTTCTAGAAAATTCGGGGCGTGACAACTTCGTATCAGAGCGTGTTCCTATTCTATGGGACGATGGGAAAGGGTCGTTATCACTTTACGCTTCTTGTTTTCTTTCATGTTACTTGATTTAGTGTTGTTGACCCAAGGTTTTCCACCATGGGTAAACATGACATTTTGATGATAACAAACCATTAAATGTGGTGAATTTAATGTCTACTTGAGTTATGCTTAACAGGTTATTGATTCAAGATAAACTCAAGAGAGCTAGTGGATCCATGAGAAGATCAAACAAAGGTGCTTAGAGCTCAAGAGACATTGGAGACAAGGATGGAGACATCAACCCAAAGCTTAAAGAAATTGAATATCAAATAAATGGGTAAAAGAGTCTTGGGTGAGTGTTAGATTAAATGTAAATTTATTTTTGAAAAAACTTATTTAAAAGCTCAAATCTTTACCATATAGCATATATGATCATGCATATCATTCATGAGTCCTTGCATCATTAGCACTAGACTATGAACATCATTTAGTCTTCGCTAAAGTTGAGTTAGTTCAAGCTTTCATAATCTATGGAAGAACTCAACAAAGATATTGTCCTAGAACCATTAACTTAACTTATATCACTTGAAATGGATTCTAGATGCGTATTAAAGCTTTGAACAAAATTGTTAAACTATGAAAAACTTTTGTCTAATATTGAGAATTTGTTTAAATTGGAAAAATATTTTATGATCTCAATATTGACTTTAGGCATTTCAAGGACCTTATTAAGTCTCTAAGACATCCTAGAAGTGTGTCTAAGTCATTTCGGAAAAATCCCAAAAGATTTCACGAAAAATCGACAAGTGGGTTAGAAATTCGAAATGAAGCGTCACATTCAAATGAGCATATCAGACTCCAAAATGGATTTAATTGAGCGATTTAAAATCCTAAAATCAAGAGCTTGAAGTCTTATTTCTAAAAAGCTAAAGAACGCATTCATCTGAGTTACGGAACTCCAGTTATGACCAAAAGAGTGAACTACATCGAAACTGGGTTGAATAGCCCAGTCGACTGCCTGTTGACTCCGTCAACTAGGCCAAGATGGCCAGTCGAATGGCTGAGTCAGAGAGTTAAAAATAAAATTTGGAATGAATTTTTGAAAACCCAGCCGACTGCCCCAAAACACCCAGTCGACTACCTCATTCGGAATTTGAATTCTTACTGCTAGTTTCGGATCCAAAGTGTTCCAAAACATCTCAAAACACCCCTAAATGGCTATATTGTGTTCCTATGCTATATATGTGCCTTATATGAGCCAAAAATGGTGAAGAGAAGAGAGGGATAGGAGTATGAAAGAAATCTACCATTTGTGCATCATTCTTGAATTCATCTTTGGGGTAGAAAACTCTCCTATAGGAATCACCATGATCATCATTCATATTTTCTCTTATGATTCATTCTTCCACACATTTAATTGAGCTTTTCAATTGAGTATTTCATTTATGACTCTAAGTATGTGAGGAAGTGAGCTTTGAATTTCTATATCCATCTATTGAGAGATATGTTGTAAACACTCAAAATTCAATTCATATTCTTTATGAGTAGACCAAGAAGTTGTCTTGGCATGGGATGGGCTTGTTGAAGATTTTATGGGTTTGCTATTCACCCAGAAAGAAGGAAGCATGTATGGGTTTGCTCATTCACCCGAAAAGAATGAGATGTGAGGGATTGCTTTTTACCCCCGTAAAAAAAGCACGATAGTGGAATCCTTGGGAGGTGATCTCAAGACATGGACGTAGACCAAAGATTTGGTTGAAACATATAAAAATCTCGGTGTCTATGGTGTGCATTTTCTCTAACCCTTATCTCTTTACTTTAAAAACAATTGTCATTTTCAATCTTGAGCTTTATATATCAATGCTATGGAATTGTTTGTGTTTGTGTATTAATAAAGAGGTTAGGAAATTGCATAGTTGAAGTGGATTGGATTGTGAGCATAAATGGATTATAGCTTAGACTATAATCTCATTTTATTTAGCTATAATCTATATGCACCCTAAGTATTTGACTAAATGCATATTCAATATAAGATTCTAATTGAGAGTTTATGTATGAACTCAATGGTTGATAAATTTTTATATACTCTATAAGATGTTTCTCATGACTAATAGCACTTTGCATTATGTCTTTATAAATGAGGAAAGTGCTATTACATGCTTAGTTGAATTGCACACTTGGATGCTTGAATTAGTTCTCATTTTACTTGAATCCATTATGCATGTATTTGGTAGTGTAATTCATTGTTCATGATTACAAGCATGAAATGTGAATGCACTTAAAAGATTATCTAAATCACCAAGTGTTTGACAAGATCTTAATGAAGTGTAATTTTGATAAAAATAAAGTCAAAACGAAAAAGTATTAAAGTTTGTCATTGACCCTATTCACCGCCCTCTAGGTGTCAATATGTGGCCTACAATTGGTATCCGAGCTTCGGCTCTATTCTTGCCTTAACCGGCTTAGAGTTGATCATTGACAAAACTTTGAAAGATTTTCCCTTACGTAAGATTATTTGACCTTTTTATTCTCCAATGATGTTTATAAGTTAGTTATATGTATTTAAAGGCTAAAGGGGAATGTTCTTATAAGGGGAAGTGTTTTTTGATGATCTATAGTGCCCAATGACCATTGAATATGCACATGTCATAAAAGGAGAATTTTGATGATGATATGCAATGATTAAGACATCTATGTGAAATGTGGTATACATTGTATTGACTTGATACTTGTATTCATATATTCATTGATATATACATATGTTTTATGAATGTATTCATTGATTGATGAATAATCATTGTTCATACATCACTTTCTTTTCATTATCTTGAAATTGCATGAGAAGAGTGACACCTTGGATTAGAAAGAAATTATTTTGAAAATGTGACTCTTGAAAAATCTTTCATTAAGATTTCAAAAATAATTTTGAAATGAATGGAAATGAATCTTCCTATGTGATAAAATTTTACAATTTTTGAAAAAGGGCATATAATTTATTTTTGTCAATAAAGGGAAGTTAGCTTGGTTTTCTTGTCAATTCTTGAAGCTTAATACATATGACGCTTATGGTTGTTTATTATGATCCATATATGAAATAGAGTTTCACTCCTAATTTTAATTTCATATTGGTTCATTTTCTTATGAAATAACTATGAGCATATTTTACTATTTGAATTGACAAATGCACATCATGATAGTTTACTTGAATGATAAATTCAAGTGAAGCATATTGATTGTAGAAAAATCACTCATTTTGTGCTAATATGCTTATAGAGAATTATGTCCATGATTGTGCTAACACAAATGGACTCAATAGCAAATGGTTACCAAAGAAAGCTACTTGAGTGTATTGTAGGTTTGGATTTTTCCTTACTCAAGAACTATTGGTTCCTCAATAGGTATGCTTCAACTCAAAAGTGAAGATCAAGTCATGATTTCTCACAAGAAAAGTGAAGGATGCAAATTATATACAAGCAACTCTAAGTAAAATGGGTAGAGCTAGCACCATGGTACACATTTTGTAACCTCCATTACTAATGTGTTTTTATGGATGAGATTAAACATGACATACGTAAGCTTATCAAAGTTTATTGAATCTTTATTTATATGTCATGAAATAAATTTGATGATTGGTAATGAGAGAGATTGGTTACTTGGTGCATGCCATTGAATATGCTTATATATTAGATTTTTAATGATCTAATGAAAGTTGCTTGCTTTGAAATGAGACTTGGATATATGATATCATAATATTAGTCTTTTATCTTTTTGAAGCAATATTTTTCAAAGACTAGTTTTATGAAAGAAAGTTTTGATCATGCATAAAATTTAAAGAATATAGTCATGACCACCTCTAGACTCTCTAGGCTACTTGACTTAAATTTGGTTGATTTCTTGAGTAACTATTTCTTGATATTTGTTTATGTGCTTCCATGATTTTTTGTATTTTATCTAAATCTTCTTGATATCATTTATTGCACATTTAATTGAGGTGTTTGAACTTGAAGTGAAATGAAGATGGGCTTGAAATAAATGAGTAATCAAATAAGCACACACTAGTAAACCTCAAGATAGAGTAATTCTTTTTGGAAGAGCCAATTCATGAAAATGAGAATAAGAATTACCTTTTGGGCTCCTAAGACTTGTAGAATGTTGCACCACCATCCTTTTGGAAATTTCTTTTGGTGAACATTCTAAAGATGCTTGTATATGATCCTATTAATGTCTTATCTATAATGTTTAGCATTTGTGTTCCAAATTGAAATATTAATTGATGCTAAAATTGTCATGCTTAGATCTCTATGATGCAAAAGGGACCAAGAGTCCATCATTGAAGGAAGCATATTGATAAGAGGAAATATTGTGCTTGTATGTGGATATCTTGAATGTGTATTGATAAGCATGAATCATGAGTCTTATATGCATATATCATGAAAGACATACATTTTTATTGTGTTTGTATCTTATATAATTATTATTTTTATATAAGTTTTTCAATGATATATATATAATGTTTTTAATCTCCTATATTTTATATTTTTATATATTTATCATACATGCATATTCTTGTATATTCTATAATTCATTGTTTCTTATTATCAAAGACTAAGTGTGATGACCCAATGTTTTGATCATTGTTATTCCAAGATCTTACCGAGAAGGATATAGTTATTTCTTTACACATGTAAATGGATTTAAAGTTCTAAGAATGCCACATGTCTCTTTGCATGAAATATTTTTATCTAATGCATTCTTAATTCAAGGTTTCATAAGCTATGGAATAAATCAACAAAGATATTTTCCTATAATTATTAACTTCACTCATATCAGTTGAAATGGATTCTAAATGCATATTAAAGTTTTGAACAAAATTGTTAAACCATGAAAAACTTTTGTTTAATATTGAGAATTTGTTTAAATTGGAAAAATATTTTATGATCTCAATATTGACTTTAGGCATTTAAAGGACCTTATTAAGTCTCTAACACATCCTAGGATTATGTCTAAGTCATTTCGGAAAAATCCCAAAAGATTTCACGAAAAACCAACAAGTGGGTTATAAATTCGAAATAAAGTGTCACATTCAAACGAGCATATGAGAATCAAAAATGGGTTGAATGGAGCTATTCAAAATCCTAAAATCAAGAGCTTGAAGTCTGCTTTCCAAAAAGCTAAAGAACTCCTTCATCCGAGTTAGGAAACATCAGTTACGACCAAAAGAGTGAAGTACATCGAAATTGGGCTGAACAGCCCAGTCGATTGGGTAACTGTTGACTCAGTCGACTGGGCCAAGAAGGTCATTCTACTGGCTGAGTCCGAGAGTTAAAAATAATTTTCAGAATGAATTTTTGAAGACCCAACCGACTGTCCCAAAACACCCAATCGACTGCCTCATCCGGAATTTGAATTCTAGCGGCTAGTTTCGGATCCAAAACTTCCCAAAACACCCCTAAACGGCTATATTGTGTTCCTATGCTATATATATGCCTTATATTAGCCAAAAATGGTGAAGAGAAGAGAGGGATAGGAGTATAAAAGAAATCTATCATTTGTGCATCATTCTTGAATTCATCTTTGGGTAGAAAACTCTCCTATAGGAATCACCATGAGCATCATTCATATTTTCTCTTGTGATTCATTCTTCCACACATTGAGTTGAGCTTTTCAATTGAGTATTTCATTTATGACTCTATGCATGTGAGGAAGTGAGCTTTGAATTTCTATATCCATCTATTGAGAGATATGTTGTAAACACTCAAAATTCAATTCCTATTCTTTGTGAGTGAAAGACAAAGAAGTTGTTTTGGATTAGGATGGGTTTTTTGAAGATTGTATGGGTTTTCTATTCACCTGAAAACAAGGAAGCATGTATGGGTTTGCTCATTCACCCGGAAAGAAGGAGATGCTAGGGATTGCTTTTTACCCCCATAAGAAAAACACGATAGTGGAATCCTTGGGAGGTTATCTTAAGGCATGGACATAAACCAAAGATTTGGTTGAACCATGTAAAAAACTCGGTGTCTATGGTGTGCATTTTCTCTAACCCTTATCTCTTTACTTTAAAAGCAATTGTCATTTTCAATCTTGAGCTTTATATATCAATGCTATAGAATTGCTTGTGTTTGTGTATTAATGAAGAGGTTAGGAAAATGCATAGTTGAAGTAGATTGGATTGTGAACATAAGTGGATTATAGCTTAGACTACAATATCATTTTATTTAACTATAATCTGTATGCACCCCAAGTGTTTGACTAAATTCATATTCAATATAAGATTCTAATTGAGAGTTTATGTATGAACTCAATGTTTAATAAATTGTCATATACTCTACAAGACGTTCCTCATGACTAATAGCACTTTGCTTTATGTCTTTATAAATGAGGAAAGTATTATTACATTCTTAGTTGAATTGCACACTTGGATGCTTGAATTAGTTCTCATTTTACTTGAATCCATTATGCATGTATTTGGTAGTGTAATTCATTGTTCATGATTACAAGCATGAAATGTGAATGTCACTTAAGAGATTATCTAAATCACCAAGTGTTTGACAAGAGCTTAATGAAGTGTAATTTTGATAAAATAAAGTCAAATCGAAAAAGTCTTAAAGTTTGTCATTGACCCTATTTACCCCCCCACCCTTTAGGTGTCAATATGTGGCTGTTGGCTTTGAAATTCTATTTCAAGCAATAAATCTTATTTTGATATTAACAAAACATTCAAAACCGTGTTTGGTACTAATATGGCTTTGAGCTAAGTGTTTCAGCAAGTACAGGTAAATGATTCGGGAAGATCGCTAAAGCAACAAGCGATAAGGAAACTCAAGCGCAAACTCGAAGAAGGACAAAAAGATCAAAGAAAGAACAAAAGCTGGACTCAAGACCTGGGGTAGATAGGTCAGGGTGAGAATATTGTAACAAGGTATCTTATGTGTTGATTGGTCTTATAAGCTCAAGTAATAAATCAAACGAACTCAAACGGATCAAAAACGGACCTTGAAAACCATTCTTAGAGTCACCCAGTCGACTGGCCATGAAATGGCAGCCGACTGACTGTGACCCAGTCGACTGGCCGTTAAGGACCCAGCCGACTGGATGAACCAGTGAGCTATAAAACATTTTGACTGCATGAGGCAGTCGACTGGCCTGTGCAAGGCAGTCGACTGACTGTGACCAGTCGACTGGCAGTTAAGGACCCAGCCGACTGACTGAACCAGAGAGTTTCGAACATTTTTGATTGCCTGAGGCAGTCGACTGGCCTATCCAAGGCAGTCGACTGACTCATGAGGCAGTCGACTGGCCTTCTTGAGGCAGTCGACTGACCCTAGCCGTTGGGAAAAATATTTTAAATCTAAGCATGGAGGCAGTCGACTGGGTGCTTCAGGATTTTAAGGAAAAGTATTTCTAAACAATATTTTTGCCCAAAAAGAAATGATTTTTCTTGCAGATTTTCAGGTCCTACTCTCCATATTGTCTAGGGTGAGATACACTCTCCAAACCCTAGTGTTACACTATATAAAGAAAGAGATATGGATTAAAAATCCCAAGATTCTTGTGTGAGAAATTGTTCTGTAAATTCATTCATCTACTATTTTCTCTCAAGCACTTTCTGGAAAAATTTTGATAGCAAGAAAGATCAAAATCTCATTTTTCATTCCCATCATTTTGAAGATTTAAACTCAAGCTTTGTGCTTATTCTCTTATTGAAAATATATTGTGAGAATATATATATCTTGAGTTCTTGAAATATCACCTAAAAACACTTGAGCTTATATTGATCTATCTTCCATAAAAACCTTAAGGTTTTGAGTGTTTTTGTTTCTTGAGTGATATTGATTACATACACAAATTTGTGCTCTTGAGTGAGTGAAGCCCATTGTATCAAGGGAGGATTGTTCTCTTGATTGTGTGAAGAGCTAGTTAGCTCTTTTGTAAAGGTTTTGCTATTCCACCTATTGAAGGAAGGGCCATAGTGTGAGGAACGGGAAAGTCTCAAGGAAGGGGATTCTTTGAGCCGAGGAGTAGGAGTTACCGAACTTCTTAAAAATCACGGTGTCAATTTCTCTATCTCTATCTCCTTACTTTATGTTCATGCATGCTTAATTTATAGTGTGGTAAATAGCTTGTTGAAATTAAGTAAAATTACTCATTACATATTTACCTTGTAAATTATTATTGAACCTTGTTGCATGTTCTAGTAAGAATTAAAAAGAGTTGGAAATTATTTTTAAAACCCTATTCACCCCCCCCCCCCCCCCCCTCTAGGGTATTTTAGTGACTTACAATGGCCAACAAGTGTGGTTCTCGTTCTTATGCGTAGTTGACTTAGGCGTGTGTCAGCATATCGTTGTGACTTTATTTGGCGTACGTGAATTGTACTTGTGTCTTACATGTTTGTTGTGGTCATATACCGATCGATGCCGCCTCGTGAGGTCGATTGCCTATTGTTAGGAGGGCACAAGGATTGCCTAACATCGTGGAGCAAACGTTTGCACCACAAGTAGGTGAGGCTCCGGGTCAAGTACCTCCGGTTGTGGACGAGAATGTGCCAGTACATTCTGATGTTGGGGAACGTGTACCGACGGCTCCTTTTATAGATGGTGATCAGTTTGTGTGTGATTTAGCAGGGGCTATGGCACAAGTTCCCCAGAGATAGCATGTTGAGGATGAGGGCTCTCGTGCTTAAAAGGCTCTCTGGGATTTCTTGAGGTTGGACATACCTACCTTTATGGGTGGTCCGGATCCGTTAGTGGCCGACGATTGGTTGGAGAAAATCACCAACGGTTTTGATATCTTGAAGGTGGTTAATGATGATGTACAAGTCATGATTGCCTCGTACCGGCTTACTAGCAATGCCAGGGGTTGGTGGAAGTCTGTCACCAATACGAGGAACTTCAGGACTATCACATGGTTGTACTTTCGTATGCTTTTTTTGGATCGGTTCTTCTCACATCTTGCTAAGATGAGCATGAGGGAGCGGTTAGATGGAGTGGTTCAGGGCAATTTGATAGAGACCGAGTATGAGCTTCAATACACCAGCTTGTCTCGACTCGCACCTAAGATGGTGGCGGATGATGAGGTGAAAGGACGACATTTTGTGACGGGCAATCTCAAGTTAAAGATTTATGTGCTTAGCATGTCGATGTACCGCGAGGCCGTTAAAAAGGCATTACTTGCTAAGGAGGATGCAAGAAAGGGCCAACATGCTCGTGAGGCTAGAGACAAGAGCTTCAAAGGTTCTTCTTCTTCGGGCTTTAGGAACAAGAAGAGGCAATGTGAGGGCACTTCAGCTCCGGTTGCATAGCAACAACAGCAGTGTTAGGGACAGTCTGCACCTTCTTCCAAGGCATCTTCGGGCTTCACTCGCCTGGAGATTATTTGTTTTCAGTGCAATCAGCCAGGGCATAAGAAGCTAGAGTGTCCGTATTGTCAGCGGGGACAAAATAGTGGTTCGGTGCGTAGCAAAGACTATTTTCAGTGTGGGCAGTCGAGCCACATCACCAAGTATTGTTGCCAGATAGACAGTGGCACTCTTGTGAGTGGGACCGAGCAGCAGTATAGGGCTACTCAATCGGCAGGCCAGTCTGGGTATAGAGCGCCGCAGCAACTAGCACCATCAGCTTAGGGTTCTGATGCCATGACATATGCATCTACTTTCCAGCATCCACCACGCCCTCAGGGTCGTGTATATACGATCACAGCAGCGGACAGTGTAACAGGACTTTCCATTGTGCGAGGTACATTTCCTGTGTACGATTGTTGGGATCATGTTCTCATTGATTCTGGAGTTTTGCATTCTTTTATTGCTTCTACTTATGCATATACTTTGGGTATACCTGTTTCATATCTTGGTGTGCCTTTGTGTTGACACGCTAATTGGTGGAAGTGTGTACTTGTCTAAAGTGTGTCGTAAATATGAAATTGTGATTGCGGGGCAATCGTTAAGATTCGAATTCATTCTCCTGGACATGGCGGGCTTTGACGTCATCTTGGGCATGGATTAGTTATCTACCTTCAGTGCGCAGATTGACTGCTTTAGAGGTCGTGTGTCGGTGTGCACGCCTAAGGAAAGCGTTTTCACTTCTTTGGTGATCGTAATGACTCATCCACTTCTTCTTATTATTTATGGAGTCGTGATGTATCTAGCTTTCTTTTGGCAAGTTTATTGTCTGACGATGAGGTTAGTTGTCACATTGAGGTACCTCATGTCGTGGGTGAGTATTGGGATGTTTTTCCCGATGACTTGACTTTTTTACCTTCGATTCGTGAAGTAGAGTTTGCTATCGATCTTGTATAGGGTACCTATGCTATTTCTATGGCACCGTACCGAATGGAACCGACAGAATTAAAGGAATATAAAGAGTAAATAGATGATCAAGAGTAAGAAACATGATGGTTCACTACGGTTGTGCATTGATTATCATAAGTTGAATTGGGTGACAATCAAGAACAAATATCCATTGCCACGGATTGATGACTTATTCGGTCAACTCAAGGGATCTAAGTTTTTCTCTGAGATTGACTGAAGGTCTAGTTATCACCAGTTGCGGGTTATGGATGTAGATATTCCAAAGATCGTTTTTCGCCCTCGTTATGGGCATTTGAAGTTTCTAGTGATGCCTTTCGGTTTGACTAATGCACTAGCGGCATTCATGGGTCTCATGAACCGTATTTTCTACGAGTTCTAAGATAAATTTTTCATAGTGTTCATTGATGACATTTTAGTGTACTTTATTACGGAAAGCGAGCACGAGGTTCATCTTAGGACTGTTCTTCAAATCCTAAGAGAGCACCGATTGTATCCTAAGTATGAGAAGTGTGAGTTTTGGCTTTATGAAATTAGATTTTTGGGGTGTGTTGTTTCCGGAGGTGGCATAACGGTTGATCCTTAAAAAATAGAGGCAGTGATTAGTTGGAAGTGGCTGACTAATGTTTTTGAGGTTCGTAGTTTCCTTGGCTTAGTGGGTTACTATGAACGATTCCTGTGACTTGCCTTACGCGAAAAGGTATCAAGTTTGTGTGGGATGACAAGTGTGAAGAGGCATTCATAGAATTGAAGACACGTTTGACTACAGCTCCAGTTTTGATTATTCCCGAGTGTGGTGTCGGCTATGTGATCTATTGTGATGCTTCTGGTGAGGGACTGGGATGTGTACTTATGCAGTCTGAGAGAGTTGTGGCTTATGGGTCACAATATTTGAAGAATCACGAGCGGAATTATCCTATACATGATGTATAGCTCGCAACGATTCTTTTTGCACTTAAGGGATGGCGACACTACTTGTACGGTGAGTGATTTGAGGTCTTCTCCGATCATAAGAGTTTACAGTATATCTTTACGCAATGGGACTTGAATTTGTGACAGCATCAATGGGTCGAGTACATGGAGGACTACCATTTTGCACTCCAGTATCACCTCGGGATGGCTAATGTAGTGGCGAATGCATTGAGCCGGAAGTCACAGGCATCGTTATCTAGCAACTTTATTCGTGAGTGGCGGATGATGGAGGACATCGCAAAGTTAGGTCTTCAGTTCCGTGATAGTGGGGAGTCACTAGCGACTTTGTTTAACATGGTGGCACAACCTTCACTTGTGAGTCGTATGAGTGAGGCTCAGGGGCATGATGACAACATTGCTTCAGTTCGCACTCGCATTACTACTGGCGAGGTTGTCGATGATTGGGTTTTACACTTCGATGGAGGTTATCATTTCAGGGGTTTACTTTATGTACCGTAGACTTACCGTGAGGAGGTTTTGTGAGAGTTTCACAGTTCCAGACTTGTAGTTCACCCAGGTGGCACAAAGATGTATCACAATCTTCGGCGTCACTATTGGTGGCAAGGAATGAAGAAATCAGTTACCGATTTTGTGATTCGTTGTCTTACTTGTCAGCAGGTTAAGGTTGAGCACCGAGGACCTACCGGGTTGTTAAATCTGTTATCGATTCCCGAGTGGAAATGGGAGCATATTTGCATGGACTTCATGACAGGGTTACAAAAGATGAAGAATCAGAAGGATGCAGTGTGGGTGATCGTCGACCAATTGACGAAGACTGCACATTTTCTACCTATCCGTGAGACAGATAATGTTAAGGTTCTTAGTAGTCTGTACATGAAGGAGATTGTCAAACTTTGTGGGGTTCCAGTTATTATTGTTTCGGATCGGGATTCGCGGTTCACGTCACGGTTTTGGCAGGCTTTTCAAATAGTCTTGGATACGCCATTATGATTTAGTACCGCTTTCCATCCTTAGACAGACGGTTAGTCAGAGCGTACCATTCAGATTCTCGAGGACATGTTTTGTGCTTGTGCTATTAATTTCAGAGGTAATTGGGAGGATCATCTTTATTTGGTGGAGTTCACCTACAATAGTAGTTATCAGTCCAGTATTCAGATGGCACCTTATGAGGAGTTGTACGGTAGACCATGTCGTTCACCTACTTATTGGGCCGAGGTTGGTGATGTTGTGCTTTTAGGACCCGTTATGGTTCATGAGGCGACCGAGAATACTAGGATTGCTCGATAGCATTTGGTTATAACACAGATCCAACATAAGAGATATGCTGATCGGCGTAGGCGTCCCTTGTTCTTTGAGGCCAGTGATCATGTGTTTTTGAAAGTTTCACCTCAAAAGGGGTTGATGCGATTCGGGAAGAGTGGCAAGCTTTCCCCACGATTTATTGGACCTTTCGAGATTCTAGATCGTATTGGCGAGGTGGCGTACCGTTTAGCGTTGCCACCAGATTTTTCGTGGGTTCATAATGTTTTTCATGTCTCTATGCTTCGCAAGTACGAGCTGAATCCTTCTCATGTCTTGAGTTGGGTGGATGTCGATGTTGCTGAGGATGTGTCCTATGAGGAACGACCCGTGAGGGTCTTGGATGCGCAAGAGTAGGTTTTACGAGGCAAAACCATCCCGTTAGTTAAGGTCTTATGGCACTATCACGGAGTTGAGGAGGTAATATGGGAGCGTGAACGTGAAGTTTGGGAAAATACCCGGACTTGTTTTCTACTATGGGTACGTCTTGATTTCGAGAACGAAATCTCCTAAGGTGTAGAAGTTGTAGCGTTCAATATTTTTACGTTCTAATTTAAAAAATATTTTAACAATTAAGTGCTTATGTGATTATGTGTTTATGTGCTTAGCATGACTTACATGATTTATTTGATATTAAATATATAAGTTGCATGTTGTATTTTCATTTTCAGAATAATGAAAATTGTTGAAAACGATTTCGGAAAATAAATGACCAAAGGGTAAATTGGTATTTTCATATTAAGATGACTTAGTGGAAATTGTAGAGATTTATCTAAGTGTTGGTGTATGATTGGTATGGTGCTAAATAGAGAGGAAGACATTGGGCAAAAGGGTAATTGAGGGTCATGATGGCACTCTTGTAATTAATCCTAAATTGAGAAGGCATTTGGTCTTTTCACACTTTGAAGTGTTCTCTAATTCTCAACCCTTGGATCATAAGGCTATGTTTGGCAAACAAATGGGTTTAATGTGTGTTGTGTATAGTCTTCCACTTTGCAAGACCAACTTTGGACCCTTCCTACATTTTCTAGTTTTAATGTGCACCATTGGATTCTGAGAGTTGTGAGTGGAGAATCTCTACACTTCATAAGTTTTCCATTGCAAGACTTTTATAATTCTCTATAAATCATTCTCTCTTTACACTTCTCTTTCCCTTTTCTCCTTTATCACTTCTTCATTGATTTCATCTCCTTCCACTTGGAGTTTGAAGAAGTGTTCGACATGGGAATTGCTTGGATTACTCTCCTCTTCAATTTGCTCTAAGTATTGGGGTAAGTTTCTAGCTCTCTTGAGGTTTTTAACTTCAAACCCTAGAATTTCCATTCTTGAAGTATTATGTTCAACTTTTTATTTTTTGTTTCCTTCTCTCTTGAATCTTGTTAAGGACCATAAGTTGAACATTTTCACCGATTTTTAGTTATTGAAACCTTGGAGTTCATCTTATGATTTTGAGCTCACTTTTGGGTTGGAGATTGTGGTAAGTGTCATAACTATCTCTTTTCCTTTGAGTACTTCATTCATGAAACCCTAAAAATTAGTTATCATTAGGGTTGGTTTAATTCTTGTGGTTGGAACCACTTTTGATGATTTCGGTTTATTGTTATACCATTGTAATATTGTTATTCATTAAATGGTGTTTTGCTTGTTGGAAGATATCCTTTTGAGCACTTGAATTGATAGCTTGGCTTGGACCTATTTTGGGCATCCTTGTATTTAACTTGCTTGGATTGAGGTAGGGGAAAAACGAGTACTTTTAGTTTTTGTATGAGGTGTGTGCGTCTATGTGTATATATGTTGTATTCGTATATATATATATATATATGTGTGTGAGTTCTGTCTTGACAACTTAGATGACGAACTAGACCATTGAAAAGCATGATTGTGTGATATTAATGCTTGTTGTGAATTTATTGTTTATAAGTGTGAAATTGTAAGCACAATAATAAATTGAGTACAATATATTGCATAATGAGATAATCATGTATTGTGATGGAGAATGTTATGAACTATTACTTATAAGTGTGAAATTGTAAGCATGATGATAAGTTGGGTACAATACAATGCATAATGAGAAAATCATGTATTGTCATGGAGCATGGTTGTTATTGAAATCCATGATGCATTTTGTGTACACCATGTAGTGTCAAGTGCATTGGTATTGGTCTATGTAGGATTTGTAATCATGTGTGAGTAGTCTTGTGTCAGATCGTCGCAACAACTGACCAGAAGGTATCCCCCACCTAAGGAACTAGTAACTCCGAAAATTGTGATGTAGGTTGGGTCGTCCCATCCTCACCATCGCGAGTCGTCTCCTACATTCGATCTACGAATCTTTCGTCATGGGTCGTCTCATGCAACCACTCTTCCTTATTGAAAGTGAAAGTGTCAAAAATCACTTGAGAAGAATCGGTGCAGTACTCTTTCTCATTGTGAATGGGTAGAGTGTGTATTCGTTAACCGTATCTAGCAAAGTGTGTATCATGAGTGGGTTGAGTCACCTTGCATTTAAATTGTCATATATGTAATTGTGATATCTATGTTGATAGTACGCAATAATTGTGAATAACTATGACGTGAGCATGATGGAAAAATTGTGGGGGAAGAGACCGACCTAAGATTAGTAGCATGAACCTTGGGTGGGTGGTACCACTCGGACTACTGAGATTAAGGCGATGACGCTTCCTCTACTGGGTTAGTGAGTTCACCCCACGACATATTATATTTTTCAGGTGATGATCCCGCTAGAGGACGTTCGTAGTTCCTTAATGGATTATGGCATTTTGTCCGTCCTTTTATACTTAAAGAGATGGACTTTAGCATTTTCTGATGTATAAGTGATACATGTATTCACATATTTTTTTTTTGAAACTTGTAATCTAAATGATGAATTACCTTTCTTTTGTCAGCTAGCATGTTAGCCGTGTGAATTATATTTCAATGTACGTCCCTCGGAGCGCTATGCGCGGTGATTCTAATCTTTTGGTGTACTTTAGTGCCGAAAATGTAAAACTATGTATTTTGTTCATTTGGAGTTGTGAAGTGGATTATTGATATTGAATTTGATTATTAGGAGTTTGGCCGAAATGACATTTTTCTAGGTTTGCAAACAAGCCTTTTTTGTTTTGAATGAAAAAATCCGTTTTCGCCCAACTCCGTAGCCCCAGTAAATTATCTTGTTCTATAAATGATTTTAAACTCACTTTTATAAAGATTTTGAATTTTAGAAGACAGCGGTAGTTAAAACAAAGACCGGGGGCAAGACGGATAATTTTTGTGAATTTTTAAAAAAATTTGGTTTTTTGGAAAATTCCAGACCTAGGATAGATCCCAATTTTTTGGGATAGATCCCCCCACTGGTCGCTGGTTTTTTTTTATGTTGACTTGGGATCATCTATCCCACTTCGCACTAGTGGCAACGTTTGATTTTCAAACTTTCGTATTTTCGTCCTCGGACCTCCGAATTAGGTCCCGTTTATTTCTATGGTTTGTCCTATGTCCAAAATTTTGAGATAAAATTTGAAATGTCAGTTTTACCTTTGAAATGACTGTTTTACCCTTGGTGAAAGTGGGGTACTTCAACTTTCGATTTTGGTCGGCGTTGTTCGACTCCATTTTCAAAAATTCATATCTCTCACCTCGTTGCTTAAATCTAGGTCCCGTTTATTCCTACGGCTCATTCTAGGTCCAAAATTACTAGTTGCACTTTGAAATTACCATTTTACCCCTGAAATGACCAATTTACCCTTGGGTAAGCATGGGGTGTTGGAATGATCCATTTAGAGTGTCGTTTAAGTCGTTTCACCTTCTTTTCGATCCCAAGTGATTGTTTTGGTATCTTTTAGGTATAAAATGACCTTTTTACCCTTGTGTGGGTGTTTGACGACTATATATTTCTTTTTTAGTTTCTTTTCACTCTCGTGTCATTCCCTTAGGTCTTAGGCTCGTGTTTCGGAGTCCTAGAAAATTCGGGGCATGACACTTAGAGTGGATTCGTCTTGCTTGACAATAGAACTTCCGAAAAATTTTTTTGATCTAAACACTATCATCTAGACACTTGAAAATTATAAATCAAAATATAAATATACATCACAATAGAACAATATAAGTTCCGACAATAAAATTGATCTAAACACTATCCTCTAGACACTTGAAATTTCTGAATCCAGACATAAATATAGATCATACGTATAAATTGAGTACAACAATACTAAAACTAAAATTATTGATATTTGTGATGGATGGAGTGTAGTTGATAGTAGTGTAACACCTCGTGTTATTTTTCATTTTTCCTTAAATTCTTTCCGATTTATTTTCGGTTATGACGTCACTTGTTCATGACGTCTTGTTTATTCTTGGTATTTCATGTGTAAATTTTTCGCGTTTACGTTTAAAGTCTACTTGATGACTTTACGATTTCTCTTGACGACTTCGTGGACTTTATTATTATCGGCTACGCATTTTCGTTTCGACGTTTAGTGTTTAGTGATTCGATGGAGCGACGACACATTTTATTTGATCGGGCTTGTTAGGTGTTCCAGTGATTGGATTTTTATCTCGAGCTATTTAATTCAGTTTATATTAGTTATTGGGCATCCTGTGGATTTTACGGGTTCACGCATTATTAATTTGAGGTTCCCGGTATATTTTAGGGATTTATTGTACACGTATATATTATAAGTAGAAATTATATATATGTGTGGGTATTTATTGGGTATATATATATATTTATTTTTATTTAATATATATATGTATACATAAAATATATATATGTGTGTATGTGTATCGGCTGATGTAGAGGGAGATAACGAAACCAATGCGAACCACTTCTCTTTTTTCATGCGACGACAAGCTTCAGCCTTTCTTCCACGGCTCCATCTTTGCACGACTTCTTCTTCCTTCATCCATGGCTGACTAAAGAGAGAACCGTAGATGGGGAGAGACGAGCTGCGACCTGGTGATGGATTCGCGATTACAAGGGTGCGTCACTCGAGCTGGTGATCGCTGGAGAAGGACAACGATGGCGGTGAGAGGTCGCGCAATGCTGCAGGAGTGGTCGCGCGTAGGTGGCCACAACTGGGTTGAAGCTGCGTGTGGTGGAGTAGCAGACTCGACTTTGGCCAGTCCTTGCAGCGACGATTTGGTCGACTTCCGATGCTCCGATGACCGCAATTTTTAGAGGGTAGCTTCGTCTCGATGCTGGGTACGACATACTAAAATTTTGTATTTTTTGTTGAGCGGTTTATTGGGAAATCGCGTTTATAGGTTCAAATTTTTGGTTAGGTTATTTTAGATTTGTTCAAATTTATTAACCTATTGTTAATGGACTTCGTATATATCGTATGGGTTGTTGAGACGGACGTTTCGGTATATTCAGAAATTATTTCGGAGAAATTTGATCGACAGGCCCATATTCGGGCACCGACACTGTTGACAATGGGCCCATTTGGCGCAAAACGTATTTTGGGGCAGAATTGAGCACACGTCTTTGGCGACGAATTGGGGTGTTCGGTTCGGTTACAGACGTGATGGTTTAGCTTGCGACACGCAATTGAGTTGGGAAAAATATTCTTAGTATTGTATCATTTGTTATGGTTTGAGTGTGCGAACCGGTCCTAGCTTTGAATTTAATTTAGATATATTTATTTGCGAATATATAATATGTCTATCGGTGGCTTAGAAGCGAAGTAGGATTTAGTAATTAATTTTAGAAAATTAAATAAATGTTTTTCCTACTGAATTAGTACGTATTTGAACTTAATGAGAATAGGTGGCCTAATAACCCCTTGAGATTTAAGGTGGGTTAGTAAAATTTGAAAAATTTAGACGTGAACTTAGAACGCGATATTAGTTTCCCATTTTGATTGTGTTTACAGGATTTAAAACATGTTAGGAGATATGTGACAGTAAAGAACATGAGAACATAGACGTTATTCTAGTTCCCCTTACACTTGTGAATTATTACTGAATTTATTTAGAGGCATGTAACGGAGATGAGATTATATACTTGTGGGGTATTACTTTAATTAAATGAAAAACATGTTAAAAGAAATGAAAAATGTTATCCTTGTGAATTAAAGGACAATTTTATATTTTATGACTTAAACATGAATTGTGCATGAAAATGAATCATTGGGATTTAGATGCTTTAATTGTGATTTAAAAGGATGTTAAAAGGATTGATGGTATTCATGTTGGCATTCTAGGAAATGTTTTGTCATAAATATGATGTATTACATATTTATGTTGAGGCATGGTTTTTATTGAGGCTCTGTATGCATATTGAGTACACCGTGTCGTGTTGAGTGCATGGGTGTTAGTCTATGCGAGTTGTGTAACCATGTGTGAGTTTGACTTGTGTCGGATTGTCGAATGTTTTCATAAATATGATGTGATACATATTTATGTTTGATTTGTGTCGGATCGTCGCAACAACTGGCCAGGAGGTGTCTCTCACCTACGGAACTAAAAAGCCGAAAAGGTGATATAGGGTTGGTTGCGTAGTACTGACCAAATAGATATTTCTTTTACACTTTGAGGAACGTATCCTCTATCATACTTTTGATGCTTTGAGTTGGTTAGACGACGTTATGATTGAACCTATATGGGGGTGTGGTAATGGTCTCTTGATTCTGTTAGTAATCTAGAGAGTTAGTATCAGATGTGAATTTGAGGTTTTAATGAATTGGAAGAGGTATTGATTGAAACTAGTTAGTTTCGTGATATCGGCCACTAGTTTTCCCTTTTTATGATCTTAAGAGGTCTAAGTGATTTTATTAAGTACTTGAGATACTGTAGTTTTGCAGCCTTGTTTCTCGTGCTTAGTTCATTCTCCTAAGCATTCCTTGTACTTTGTTTTGTACACTAGTATGTGATTTGTGACTTATATGTCATTCCTTGAGCCGTCGATTACGGTGTGGTGCCAAACATTTTCCTTGTATTGTCATGTGATTTCTTGAGGTTGGAAACGGATAGTTATGTTCCATGGATCCAATGCGTTGTTATTTCTTCATTGCCCTCTTGGACATTATAGAAATCCTTGGAGTTGTAGTGAATGCGGAAGTAAAAAGAAACGAGAACAAATGACCTTCAGTCATCAAATACCCACAAAAGGGTAAAAATGCTTTAATACCATATTGACACGTCCTAAATTCCTAAGACTCCCAAACTGGGATATCCAAGGGATCCAGGATGTGATCCTTATAATGAGCAACCAACTAAGATATAATTAACCATAAAAATGTATGGAATAATGATAAAACGGTATATTTCATACCCAAATGAAAGATAGAACAAAGCAGCGGAATTTAACAAAAATCCGACAGAGTTCCGTTTGTAAATGGAACATCCGAACACCCAATCACAACACAAAAACCTGCCAATAACAGTTCGATAATAACAATGGCTTCCAAGCCCCACATTCATCAATCCTACTAAGGCCGAGGTAGTGGAAAGAAACCACCAACCCTTACACAACCCTCTATAATCAACAGAGCCCCAAATGTTCGAATAAAAATACAGGAATGCACATGGCAGTGCCAAATAGATACAATAAATGATAGATACGGGAAATAAAGATACACCAATAGGGATATGTCAACAGACTGGCTCCCAAGAGAAATATAAGACAATCCCATACAAAATGGGTAAAGAAACTAATAGCAGATGACTATCGTTCCCAACCCAGTCGCGCTGCAACCGTAACCGCATCACCCTGCGCAACTCCAAAACCTGTAACAAGGAAAATAAAAGGGAACTACCATCGCACCGCATGCTATCCATAGCCGCAACAATTCCTGCAACCTGGCGTGGAATACCAGGGGGCAAATGAAATTCCCCTGTGAGCAAATAAGCCCAGTGGGAAAGGATATCCTAACTATCACATCCTCTAATAGTTTAGGTAATGCTAAACCACCTAGTGAGATACATAGCCCACAACATAACCCAACCACGAAAACCCAAGGTACGTGCTCAAATGCTACCGTAAACGAGTACATATATCAGGGATAAATATATATATATACATATATATATAAATACACAACATGAGCCTATAAGATACGACTAAGACTCATACTCTAAGTACCAACACCGGTAGTCTATACTACTCTCACCAACGTATACTAGGTACACGACACTCAGGTCAAATCTAACCAATCATCAAGCGCTCACAATGCTATCCACAACTCCAAACGGAGGGAATCACGCTCACCTCTAATCTCTATAGGAATCAAAATCTCCAACTAGTACCAAGGAATACTCATAACTCACTCTCCGAGAACACATGAGGAAAAGTACTCACGTCCTTATGTACTAACACAATCATCATCTATATATATATATGTACAATATATATATATATATATAACAAACCTCATCCCATCCTTAAGGAAAATCTACCTCTCAAGGGCTAGATCACCTCAATCATAGTTCTACATCAATATCATAAACCACATTATCACATCATCACATCGACCTCATAATACTATCATCAATAGGGTCAATCAAATCACTAACGCTCTCACTATGGATAAGGAACACTCAACGGTCACATCTCGAAGAGTACCTGAACACTACTCTCATGACAACCACATAAGAGTCAAGGAGCCCTGGCAAGGGAAAAGAAATACCAATACTAACCAACGAATAACCGAGATAACAATGTCAAGGTTAAAACACCACAAGTGTTTAGGGAGAACACCCGGACAAAAGAAACCAATCCACTTGGTATCCATGCCCCTAACACGTGTAACAACTTAATTCACCTAAGTGGTGACATTAACAACCCAGAGAAAAGGAAAGACAACATTATATGTGTGCACTGAACAACACCAAGCCTCATACCGAGACCTAGAATTGATCCGAAGAAAAGGTGAAACAAGAAACCACCTTTCAGAACACTACAGGTTGAGATTTTGAGAAAGAAGTCTCCAAATCTCAGAATCTCAAGAAAAGTAATAAAATAGTTTTCCTTTAAGAAACCATACAGTAAAATGACCGTCTTGCCCCCGGTCTCCGTCAGTCACCATCACCGGCTTTTAGAAGTTAAAAATCTTTTCAAAGAAGATCCTAAGATCATTTTATAAGTGTTAAAACTTTTCATTTCTACGGGGGTAGGCGAAAACGAGTTTTTCCTTTTAAATACAAAGAGTTTATTTCAAAACTTAGAAAATACCGTTTTTGAAAGACAGCCAATAAGAATGAACATAACTCCACGGAATCCTATAATGTCCCAGAGGACAAGAAGGAGGAGTACTACATTGGGTTCACGGAACACAACTATCCGTTTCCAACCCCACGAAATCAAATGACAACACGTGGAAGAGGTTCGGCACCACGCCGTAATCGACGACTCAAGGAGTGACATATAATTCAACAATCTCATCACTCGCCTTCTCTAAGTCCTCAAATCTCAATTGATACTAAAATCAATCCCTGACCTCACATCTCCGAAGAGGTCACACAACTAACCACAATCACAAGACTATTACCGCCTTCTCAAAGCCTCAACTCTCAATTGATACTAGAATCAATCCCTGACCTCAAATCTCCAAAGAGGTCACACGACTAATCATGATTACAAAACTATTAACCCCGCCTTCTCAAAGGCATCAACTCAAAAATCAACCATGCAATCCATCACTAACCACCACTAACCACGGAGGTTGCTATGCCAATATACTTAACCTCCCCCAAGGGTACAAAAGTATATAATCGCAAGTATAAAAATATACATTTCATTATACGTTATTAATTACTGCATGTAATCATTTTCTTTCACATTAATCATTATCAGCTGAGCATTTTATAAAGATATGAATTCATTTGCAATATTCATACTTAACATGCTCCAAAATCCATAGGCAATAATAGCACATAATAACATGCTCCAACAATCCATATGTAATAATATCACATATACATGTCAAATGAAATCACATAAATACAATACAAAGCAATGTGACTCAACACCACACTTTGCCCTATCATAGGTTAACGAATACGCATTCTACCCATAAATATGAGCTAACAGAGGGTCGCACCGGTCCTTCCCAAGTGATTTTGAAACTTCTCACTTCAACAAGGAAGGCGGTTTGCATGAGATGACCCGTGACCAAAGATTCGTCAACACGAATGCACGAGACGACCCGCGACTTCGAGAATGAGACGACTCACCCTATACCCCATTCACGGCTCATTATTCCGTAGGATGGGAACACCCCCTAGCCAGTTGTTGCGATGATTCGACACAAAGACACCCCACATGATTTCATAAACCGCATATACCAACACTATATGCATCCAGGTTTCAATGACAATCATGCCTCAACATACATATGTAATGCATCACATGTATGAAATATCCACATGAATCTCAAAATCTATTTTACATGCTTTTAAAACATAATAAAGCATTTAAATCGTGAGAAAATAGATTCATTTACAATTCATGCTTAAACAACATATTTTCTTTAATTTTTTAGAAAATATTTTCAATTTCCCTTAACATGCCTTTAAACAATTTAAATCAATTAATCCACGTATCACAGGGGGAACCTAGCACAACGCCTAAATTTCCACGTCTCTCACGTTCACATACCCCCTAACGCGGTAAAAAGGGAATTAATATCACTTCTTAAGTCCACGTCTAACTTTTACAAAATTCAACTAACCGATTTAATTCTCAAGGGGATTTCTAAGCCACCTATTCATACTCAATTCAAATAGGAAATAATTTAATTAATTTCTTCAATTAATCCCTAAGTCTCATTTTGATTCTAAGCAAATTATAGATATTTAAATGAACAATTTAATATATATATTAAAATAAATAAGGGTTGCACACCCCAAACTACGTCAACGATACGGAGTGAGAAATAAAATTTTCCACCTTAATAACACTTACAGAACAGCCGTTTTGGGCCCACCGTGAACAGTGTCGGCACCCAATTATGGAGCTCGCCGACCAAAGTCGTCCGAAACTTATTTCAAATATATCAAAACGTCCGCCTCGACAACCTATACGATATATACGAAGCCCATTAGCAATAGGTTAATTAATTTGGCTAAATCTAAAATAGCCCAAACGAAAACTATAACCTATAAACACGATTTCCAGACAAACCATTCAACGTAAAAATACAAAATTAAAGTATGAAGAATAGATGGTGGAGACGAAGCTACTCACCAAAAATCGGCCTAAACCGATCACCGGAAGTCACTAAACTGGCCGCCCGAAGCTCCAGCCGAACCGGCCAGCTTCGCCACTACTGCGCATCGCCACCGTGCGACCCAGCTGCGCCACCCTGTGCCACCGCCTGCTACCCTCGCCGACGCCACCAGCCGCCGTCGACCACCCAGTCACTGCCGACCCTCCGAACCATCGCCCGCGTCTGCTATGGCAACCACCAGCCGCGTTTCCCTCCAGTCGACTCCTCTCTCTCTCGTCGGCAACCATGGTGAAGATGAAGGTGAGGAGTAGATTCGGCCATGCGTGAAGAGGAAGGAGAAGAGGTGGAGTGGCTTGGTCATTCGTACAGAGAGAAGGAGAAGATCTGCACGTGCATATACATATATATGACCTAATTGCACAAATGACCCCCCATTTACCCATAAACATGAAATAACCCCAACTCTTTATAGTTATTTGAAATAATCTATATAGGTATAATAAATCTAAAATTATAACGGACCAACTCCCAAGTGTAATTACGTGAACCGGTAAATCCACGAAACACCAATTAAATAGAATAGTCCGAAATAATTACGTCGGGGTAGGAACCTAAACGTCGGAACACCTAACAAGCCCGATCAATTACAACGTGTCGTCGCCCAGTCGAAGTACTAAAAATTAAATGTCGAAAGAATACCGCATAGTCTATAACAAGAACTCACGTAGTCGTCAAAGATAAACAGTAAAGTCATACAGTCGAATTTTAAACTAATCGCGAAAAATTTACACGCGAAAAACTAAGGATGACATGAACGTCATGAACAAGTGACGTCAATATTTTAATTAAATAGGAATATAATTTCATGAAAAAGGAAAATAACACGGAGTGTTACATGTAGTCACTCTTATTTGGCTATCTTTCGAAAACGGTGTTTTTCAAGTTTTTAAAACAAACTCTTTAGTATTTAAAGGAAAACCCAGTTTTTGCCTACCTCCGTAGCCACGACATGTTTTCGTACTTTAAAAAGTGATCTTAGGATCTTCTTTAAAAAGATTTTTAACTTCTAAAGGTCGGTGATGGCGAATGACGGAGACCGGGGGCAAGACAGTCATTTTTACTGTGTGGATTCTTAAAAGAAAAACCTATTTTTATAATTCTCGAGATCCCGAGATTTCGAGGCTTCCTTCTCAAGATCTCGGCCTCCAGTGTTTTGAAAGGTGTTTTCTTGTTTCACCTTTGCTTTGGATCATTTATAAGTCTCGGGTATGAAGCTTGTTGTTGAGTGCACACACATAGAATTGTCTTTCATAGTCTCGGGTGTTTTCTCTAAACACTTGAGGTGTTCTTAACATTGACATTGTTGTCTCGGTTATCCGTTGGCTAGCATTGGGATCTCTATTCTTTTGCTTTATTTCTTGACCCTTATGTGGTTGTACATGAGAGTAGCGTTCATGTACTCTCCATAATTTGATCGGTTAGCTTTCTTTATCCATAATGAGAGCATTGGTGATTTATTTATCTTATTGGAGATAGTATTATGAGATTCATATAGTGATATGATTGAGGTGGTTCAGTCCTTGAGAGGTAGATCTCCTCTAGGAATGGGATGATGGTTCTTATATATATATATATATATTGTACATATATATATTGATGACGATTGTGTTAATACGCAAGGGCGTGAGTGTTTTTTCTCCTGTGTTTTTGGGGAGTGGGTTATGAGCCGTCCTTGGTACTAGTTGTGGATGTTTCTTTCCTTTGGATATTAGAGGTGATTGTAATTCCCTCTGTTTGGATTATCTGGTTAGCGTTGTGAGCGCTTGGTGATTAGTCAGTTTGGACTTGGGTGTGGTGTTGTGTACTTAGCGTACGGTTATGAGAGTAGCGTAGACTACTAGAGTTAGTACTTAGAGTACGAGTTCTAGTTATATCTTATGGGACTTATGTTGTGTTCTTATATATATATGCATATATCCCTTATCTAGTTACATACGGTAGTATATTAGTGCATGCCTTATGATTTGGGGTTGGGATTTATAGTGTACTATGTATCTTGCTGGATGGTTTAGCGTTACCTAAACAGTCGGAGGATGTAGTAGTTAGGATTTCGTTTTTCCTACTAAGCTTCTTTATTCACAGGGTGTTTCATACCCCTGATATTCCACGCCAGTTTACAGGAAATGTTTCGGTTATGGACAGCATGCAGTGCAGCGACACTTTTCTTTTATTTTCCCCGTTACAGGTTTTGGAGTTGCGAAGGGTGATGCAGTTACGGTTGCAGTGCGATTAGATTTGGGGACAATAGTTATCTACTGTTTTCTTTATCATTTAGTTTTTTTATCCCTGTTTTATGGGATTGCCATGTATTTCTCTTAGGAGTCAGTCTGTTGGCATATCTCTATTGGTGTATCTTTTATTTTCCTGTATTTATTATTTCAGGATGCTATTGTATATTTTCTGCAGTGCCATGTGCCTTTCTATATTCTTATTCGAGCATTTGTGGCTCTGTTGGTTATAGAGGGTTGTGTAGGGGTAGTGGTGTTTTTTTTCCACTACCTCGACCCTAATAGGATTGACGAATGTTGGGCTATGAGCCATTGATATTATAACACTTGTAATTGGCAAGTTTTCTGTTGAGTTGTGTTTACAGGATGTTCCATTTACAAACGTAACTCTGCCAGATTTTCGTTGAATTCCGCTGTTGTATTTCTACCATTCAAATTGGTATGCAATATATCATTTTCATAATTATTCCATATGTTTTAATGGTTAATGATATCTTAGTTGGTCGCTTATTGTATGGATCATACCCCGAATTCCTCGGATGTCCCGGTTCAGGAGTCTTAGGAATTTAGGGGCGTGACAGTATGGTATTAGAGCATTCTGTTGAGTTTCTATCATTCAATTAGGCATGAAATATATTATTTTCTTTGTTATTCCATGTATTTCCTTGTTATTGTTGACTCTAGTGGTCGTTTGACTGACGTCACCCATTGAAAATTAGCTAATTCTCCAGGTTGGAGTTTTCAGGAATTTTAGGGGAGTGACAAGTAGGGTTTTGTAGAGAGGGAGAGACATTTCATTCCATATATAAATGGCTTGATACAATGAATTTTAATCATATTACAATTAGGTTAATTTAGGATAAGTAATTTCGTATACAAGTAGGATTTAGTTTATTAATTACAATTGAACTCAGATTGAGTATTATAATTCATTTAAGATTAGGATTGTTAAATAGGATTATTTTAATCATATTACAATTAGTTCAATTTAGGATAAGTTATTCACTATACAATTAGGATTATGATTATTTATTACAATTGAGATTAGATTGATTATTATATTTCATTAGGATTATGATTGTCAAATAGGATTAGGATTAGGAGTAATGTAAAATTATTTTCTCGTAATATATTTACCTACTATTCACGTTAAAAAACAGTCTTTGAAGTCAAATTTGGATCTTTATTGAGAAAAATGGAGTAAAATCTCTAATTAATTTAATCGTGGAATTGGTGTTTTCAAATAGGATTCTACTTAAATTGTAATTATAGAATTCAAGCCGGATATGATTTTACTTAAATTGTAATTATAGGATTCAATTAAATTTTACAATTGAAGCTGTAGAATTCAATTAAATTTTGTAATTATAATCCAAGTAAAAATTGGATTGAAAAAATTCATAGAAAATTTACACTATAAATACTGAAACACCAAATTTTCTTCAGATTTTTAATAGTAGTATAGATATAGATAGATATCTTATTACAGTTATTGATATAATGATGTGTTAAAATTGCAACTCTAAATACCATAATGAAAGGAAAAAGTCAAAATAGGTATAACTAAAAGAATATAAAAATTTACCTTTAAAAATTGAAAATAATTAAAAAAGAAAGAGAGAAAATAAATTTAAAGTAAATTTTTTATAATAAAGTATAAAAAAGTGAGATAGTTATGGAAAGTAAAAGTAAAATAAAATTAATATATATATCCAAACTAATAAAATAAATATTAAATTACAATGTATATATCAAAATGAAAATAAAAGTAATTAAAGAAATACAAACAGACAAAAAAACAATTACCAAAAAAAAAAAAAATCAAAGATAAACCAAATATATAATCAACATTTATATAAATTTTGAGATATTTATTGAAATTAAATTTGAAAATAATTAGAAATTAAAACTAATAAAAAATAAAAATAATGATGTATTTTGTGACAAAACAATAAAATATTTAATGACAAAAAAATAAGAGAAATAATAAAAAATTGAAAGAGAAACTACAAATAATTCAAGTGTCATGTATGATAAGGTATCTATTGAAAATTTGAAACTAATGTATCACATTTGTTTGTGTGTGTATACATGTATATTAACTATTAAAACAAAAGTATATCAACTATTAAAGCAAAAGTATATAAATTGTGATGCTCATAAAATACTAACCTGGTTGGTATCCTCTAGAAGAAAATTGTGTAACATGGAAAAATAAAAACTAAACAAAAATTCAAAATCATTCAAATACACTCAATTATTTCTTTCATCAAATTCACTATATATGAAGATCGATATATAAATCTACAAAACAATATCATAATAATGACATATAATAAATATTTATAAAAGTTGAAATCATTACTTACTTGGCTTTGTAAGGAGCCCATATGGCAAGCTTGTAACACCCCGTGTTATTTTTTTTTTTTCTGAAATTATATTTAATTTAATTTCGGTAATGACGTCACTTGTTCTTGACGCATTGTTTATCTTTGGTATTTCCCGTGTAAATTTTTCGCGTTTAGTTTTAAAGTCGACTGGATGACTTTACGGTTTCTCTTTAATGAGTTCGTGAATTATCGTTTTGACTACGCGGAATCATTTCGACATTTAATGTTTAGTACTTCGACGGAGCAACGAGACGTTTAGCTTATTCGACGTAAAGTGTTCCGACGTTTGGGTTCCTACCTCGGTGTAATTATTTCGGACTATTTTAATTATTTGGTGTCCCGTGGACTTTCGGGGTTGCGCGATATTATTTGGAGGCTCCCGGTATTTATTGGGATTTATTGTATATATATATATTTATTTAATTTTGTATATATATATATAGTTTTGGGGTTAAATTAAAATTATGGGTAAGTTGAGGGTTAGTTATGCAATTAGGTCATATATATATATATATATATATATGTATATACAGACCCGTATCTGCTCCATCTTCTTCCATCTCTTAACGAACGACCACATACCTGCTTCCCTGCCATTCTTCTCCATTTTCGCTGGTCATGGCGAGAGAGAGAGAGACCGTGTGAGGCTGACCGAGAAAGAGATAGAGGCTCAGCCGCGCATGAGAGAGAAACAGACATGGCGGTCGCTTATTGACGACAGCGGCGACGGCGAGGGTCTGGTGGTCGCCGCAGCAGGCAGCGGCGCGGCTGGTGCAGGGAGGCGAGCTGGTGGTCGTGCAGGTGGTACGGCGGCAGCAGCCGCGGTGGAGTAGCTCGTGCGGCAGAGGCGCATCAGCGCAGGTTCGGCCATTTTTTCGGTCGACTTCCCAACCTCGGTTTGGGCTGATTTTCGGAGGGTAGCTTTCCCTATATGTCAGGTACGACGTGTAAAAATTTCGTAATTTTTTGTTGAGCGGTTTATCGGAAAATTCGATTTGAAGTTTCGAATTTTCGTTTAGGTTATTTTAGATTTATCCAAATTAATTAACCTATTGTTAACGGGTTTCGTATATATCGGATAGGTTATCGAGACGGACATTTTGATCTATGTGAAATATTGTTTGGACGATTTTGGTCGGTGGGCATTATAATCGGGCACCGGTACTATTCACGGTGGGCCCGAAACGGCTGTTCTATAAGCGTATTTCAGGTGAGAAATTATATTTCTCACTCCGTATTATTGAAGTAGTTTAGGGGTGCAAAACCCTTATTTAATTTAATATATATATATTAAATCGTTAATTGAAATATCTATAACTCGTTTAGAATCGGAATTTGACTTAGGAATTAATTTAAGAAAATTAATTAAATTATTTCCTATGTAATTAAATAATTTCCTATCTGAATCGAATAGGAATATACGGCTTAGAAATTCCCTTGAGAATTAAATGAGTTAGTAGAGATTCGTGAAAACTTAGACGTTGTGTTAGGTTCCCTTGCGAGATATGAATTAATTGCTTTAATTATTTTAAAGGCATGATAGGGAAAATTGAAATATTTTCTAAAGAATTAAAGAAAATATATTGTTGAGATATGAATTGAATATGAACTTGTTTTCTCACAATTTAAATGCTTTATTGTATTTTAAAAGCATGTTAAAAAGAGATTTTGAGATTTATATTATCATGTGGATATTTACATAAATATGATGCATTACATATTTATTTTGAGGCCCGGGATGCATATTGAGAATATCATGTAGTGTCAAATCATGGTATTGGTATATGTGGGTTGTGAAATCATGTGGGGGTGTCTTTGTGTTGAATCGTCGCAACAACTGGCCAGGGGGTGTTCTCATCCTACGGAATAATGAGCCATGAATGGGGTATAGGGTGAGTCGTCTCATTCTCAAAGTCGCGGGTCGTCTCGTGCATTCGTTATACGGATCTTTGGTCACGGGTCGTCTCGTGCAACTGTCTTCCTTGTTGAAAGTGTAGTGTCAAAAACACTTGGGAATAATCGGTTCGGTACTCTTTCTCCTTGTAAATGGGTGGAGTGTGTATTTGTTAACCACGTGATGTGGGCAAAGGGTGGTGTATGAGTAACATTGTATATGCATGACATTTATGTGATTTCATTTGACATGTATATGTGATATTATTACATGTGATGTTGGAGCAGGTTTAATATGTGTTATTATTGCCTGTTGGATTTTGGAGCATGTTATGTATGAATATTGTGAAATTAAATTCATATCTTTATAAAATGCTCAGTTGAAAGTGATAAATGCGAAAACATGAATTAAATGAGAAAATTGTTAAAGTATAAATGAAACGTATATCTTTATACTTGTTGTATACTTTAGTGCCCTTGGGGGAGGTTATGTGTATTGGCATAGTGATCTATGTGACTAGTTGAGGCTAGTGGTGGACCGTAGGCTTGATTTTGAGTTGAGGCCTTAGAGAATGTGGTTAATAGTCTTGTGATCGTGGTTAATAGTTGGTGATTGTGGTTAGCTGTGTGATCTTGTTAGAGATTGGAGGTTAGAGATTGATTTTAGTATCAGTTATGAATTGAGGCCATCGAGAAGGCGAGTGATGAGATTGTGAGTTGTAGTATGGACCTTTTTGGTGTCTTTCACTTTTGAGGAATAGGCTATCAACTGTAGTTGAGATTTTGATTGGTGAGAAGAGGTTATGATTGAGTGACTTTATTAAGTACTCAAGGTACTGTAGCTTGACAATCTTGGTTCTAGTGCTTAGTTCATTCCCCTAAGCATTCCTTGTACTGTGTTTGTACGCTAATACGTAGTCGTTGACTCCTATGTCATTCCTTGAGTTGTCGGTTACGGCGTGGCGCCGAACCTCTTCCATGTGTTGTCATTTGATTTGGTGGAGTTGGAAACGGATGGTTGTTTTCCGTGAGTCCAACGTGTTGTTCTTCCTTTACTGTCCTTTTGGGCATTATAGGAATCTGTAGAATTGTATTCACTCTTGTTGGACTGTTTCGAAAAAGGTGTTTTCTAAGTTTTAAAATAAACTCTTTGTATTTAAAAGGAAAAACCCGTTTTCGCCTACCCCCGTAGAAATGAAAAGTTTTAACACTTTATAAAATGATCTTATGATCTTCTTTAGAAAGATTTTTAACTCTAAAAGCCGGTGATGGCAATTGACGGAGACCGGGGGCAAGACGATCATTTTACTATGTGGTTTCTTAAAAGGAAAACTATTTTATTACTTTTCTTGGGATTCTGAGATTCCGAGACTTCTTTCTCAATATCTCATCCTGTAGAGTTTTGAAAGGTGTTCCATTGTTTCACCTTTGCTTCCTATCATTTCTAAGTCTCGGGTATGAGGCTTAGTGTTGTTTAGTGCACACATGTAGTGTTGCCCTTCCTTTCTTCTTGGTTTTTGATGTCACCACCTAGGTGATTCGAGTTGTTCCACATGTTAGGGGCATGGATACAGAGTGGATTGGGTTCCTTGTCCAAGTGTTTTCCCTAAGCACTTGTGGTGTTTTAACCTTGACATTGTTGTCTCGGTTATCTGTTGGTCTAGCATTGGGAAGTCCTTTCTTTCGCTTTGCTTTGGTGACCCTGAGGTGGTCGTTCTTGTGAATTGAGTTCGTGTACTCTTAGTGATTTGATTGGGTGGTTTTCCTCGCTTACATTGAGAGTGTTAGTGATGTGATTGACCCTATGGATGATAGTATTATGAGGTCGATATGATTTATGGTATGGTGATATGTTTGAGGTGAATCTAGCCTTTGAGAGGTAGATTTTCCTTAGGAATGGGATGAGGTTTGCTATATATATATATATTGTGTATATATATATATATATATATATATATATATATATATATATATATATATATATATATATTCCGACGATGATTGTGTTAGTACACAAGGACGTGAGTACTTTTCCTCCCGTGTTATCGATGAGTGAGTTATGAGTATTCCTTGGTGCTAGTGATGGATTTGATTCTTGTGGATATTAGAGGTGAGTGTGATTCCCTCTGTTTAAATTTTCTGGTTAGCGTTGTGAGTGCCGGATGATTGTGAGATTGGACATGAGTGTCGTGTACCTAGTGTACGTTGGTGAAAGTAGTGTAGACTACCGGTGTTGATACTTTGAGTACGAGTCTTAGTCATATCCTATAGGCTCATGTTGTGTATTTATATATATATATATATATATATATATATATATATATATATGTCCCCTATATACTTACGTACGATAGTATATGAGCATGTACCTTGGGTTTTCGTGGCTGGGTTATGTTATGGGCTATGTATCTCACTGGGTGGTTTAGCATTACCCAAACTATTAGAGGATGTGGTAGTTAGAGTATCCTTTCCCACTGAGCTTATTTGCTCACAGGGGTATTTCATTTGCCCTCTGGTATTCCCACGCCAGGTTGCAGGAAACATACGGCTATGAGCAGGATGCAGTGCAACGACAGCTTTCTTTAGTTTCTTGTTACAGGTTTTGGAGTTGTGTTGGGTGATGCGGTTACGGTTGCAGCATGACTGGGTTGGGGGACGCTAGTATTCCGCTGTTAGCTTCTTTACCCATTGTTATGGGATTATCATGTATTTCTTTTGGGAGTCAGTCTGTTGGCATATCCCTATTGATGTATTCTTTATTTTCCTGTATTTATTCTTTCAGGAGATTATTGTATTTATTCTGCACAGCTAGGTGCATTTCTGTATTCCTTTCGAGCATTTGTGGCTCTGTTGATTTTAGAGGGTTTTGAGAGGTTTTGGTTTCTTTCCACTACCTCGGCCCTAGTAGGATTGATGAATGTGGGGCTTGGAAGCCATTGTTATTATCGAAATGTTATTGGCAGGTTATTGTGTTGTGGTTGTGTATCCGGATGTTCCATTTACAAATGGAAATCTGCCGAATTTTCGTTAGATTCCGCTGCTTAGTTTTGTCATTCATTTGGGTATGGAATATACCATTCCTATCATTAATCCATACGTTTTCATGGTTAATGATATCTTAGTTAGTCATTCGTATTAAGGATCACATCCTGAATTCCTTGGATGTCCCAGTTCGGGAGTCTTAGGGATTTAGGAGCGTGTCAGTTGGTATCAGAGAATACTATTGAATTCTAGTATTCTATTTGGCATGGAGTATAATTTTCATTATTATTCCATGTATTTCCTTTGTTATTGTTGACTCTAGTGGTCGCTTGACTTACGTCACCCTTTGGAGATTCGCTGATTCTCTAGATTAGAGATTCGGGAATTTTAGGGGCGCGACAGTATGATATTAGAGCATTTTTACCCTTTTGTGGGTGTTTGTTGACTGAATGTTTGTTGGTTTTCGTTTGTTTTTACTTCCGCATTCACTCTCTTTGCTCTTAGGCTCGGGTTTCGGAGTCCTAGGAATTTGAGGCGTGACAAAGCTCTTTAAGGATGAGTGCAGCGAAGTATTGCACGAGCAGATGGTACTTCCAACACCTGACTCGTAGCAAAAACTAATAAATAAATAATAAGGTCTTGTTTGGTAACTTTTTATTTTGAGTTTTCTATTTTAGTTTTCAAAAAAATAAAACAAAAGATTTAAAGTTGTTTGGTAATGTAGATTTTATTTTTTCAAGATTTTAAAACAGTAAAAAATAATTGCCAAAATTTGAAAAAAATTTCGTTTTGAGTTTTCATATCAGAAACACTCAAAACGTAGCTACAGTAATATAATAAATATAAATAATAACTACTAACGAAATAAAAATAATAAATAAATAAACTAAATAATAAATAATGATAAACAAAAATAATCTAAAACATAATTAGTAATAAATAATTAAAAAGAATAAATAAAATAACACAAAATAAATAATAAACAATAACAAATAAATAAATATTAAATATCAAATAAATTTGAATAAAAAGACATAAATAGATAAAATAATAAATAAATAAAAATATTAAGTAAATAAAATAAAATGAATAAAAAATAATAAATAAATAACAATAATTAAATAAAAAAGAGAAATAAATAATAATCACAAATAAAATGAATTAAGAATTAAGAATTAAGAATAAATAAATATTAAATATAAATAAATATTTAAATTAGTTTATTTTATTAGCAATTAGCAATTAGTTCGTGATTTATTAATTTTAATTTTTTTTTCATTACCAAACACATTTTTAGTTTTTTGCTTTCAAAAATTCCACAACAGATGAATTTTACTAAACATGTTTTACTTTTGATCAAAATGATGATAAAGATAAAGCAAATCACAACTTTCAGTTTTGTAAAAAATAAAATCACAGGAAGAAGAAGAAGAAGAAGAAGAAGAAGAAGAAGAAGAAGAAGAAGAAGAAGAAGAAGAAGACCACAGCGTTATCAAACAAGGCCTAAAAAAGTAATAAATGATAAAGAAACCCCTAATTCAATAACTAATAAATAAATAAAGAAGGTAACGTACAATAAAGAATCCTTAAATTCAATAGAAAAAAGGCAACAATATACACAAATATAATAAAAACATAAAAACAAAAGTATAAACTGATTAAAATCAATAAAATCTGATAAAAGAATTCATTCAAGAAGAAACAGATATAAGAAGAACTTACAGAAATTAAATTTGAGATCTAGTAGACAACATCCTTAATTGCAAAGGATCTTCTCTCCCTAAGTACCTAGCAAAACAACGAAACTCTCTAAAAAACAATGCAATATTCATATTAAACAACTTAAAAAAAATAATGTTCGAAATTGCCAATGAATTTTGCACTACCCTCAGATCATCAGAGCAATATTAATTTTGTAGTGGGTGCGTGTGCTAACCAATATGTAATATACAAAATTATCAAAGTTTAAAATTTTGAATGCAACAGTACGAAATTTAAAATAAATTAAAGTAAAAAATTAATTAAATTGGCTACTCTAATAAATTCAAGAGAACATACTTGTGAGCTTCTTCTCGGCATTATCGTAGCGGATGGAATCAACTTGATAGTAAGGTTTTGTAGAGAGGGAGAGACATTGCATTCCATATATATATATATATATATATATAAATGACTTGATATAATAAATTTTAATCATATTACAATTAGGTTACATTTGCAAAGTTATTCCCTCTACAATTAGGATTAGAATTATTAATGGGCAAATGGCGCTAAACCCCCCTATAATTTGAAAAGTGTGCAGAAAACCTCCATCCACTTCATTTTGTGCAAATAACCCCCACTAGTTTGGCAAAAATGTGCACGGTGACCCTCTGTAACACTGTTCCGATCACTTTTTTGGACAGAATCTGAACACGTGATAATCACATGTTAAATTTTTTTCTAAATTCCGAAAAGAACCTTACCTAGTTACTAAACTACCCCTCTTCCAAATATAGATATATATGTATATGTGTATGCAATCAGCTTATATTCTCTCAAATCACCCCATTTCGTTTCCTTGCTCCATCTCTTTCTCTCTCTCTCTCTAACATTCTCCATCATCATACCTGAACATCAATAGCTGCAGAAACCATCATATTTTGATCACACAACTTTAATCCTTATGTTTCACCAAATAGAACTTCAATACTAACCAACACCAAAATTCCCCAAAAATTCGAATCAAATTTTGTCTTCTCTCCTCTCAAATCAAACAATTATCTTCAATTACAAGTTCATTTCTGAACCCAAACAAAATATTCAAACCATCAAATGATTAAATAACCTAATTTCCATCTCTAATCCCCCGAAAACCCTAAAATCAAACTACCAAATGATTGAGGAAACAATTGATGAACTGCCTCAAAGCGGTGTAGATCAGAGACCCCGATACATTTCAGATCGAAACTATGAACAAGAATTCGCGAATCCGATTGTTTTCAGAAGATGAAACGAAGGTGGAAAAACACAATCAGTAACAGAACAAAGCACAAGTAAAATACACCGACAAGAGAGAGAAACTGCGAATTTTTGTTCTGTTCACATTGTTATGTTCTGAATTTTTGTGGGTTTTCCGTATGGGATTTTGTTTGCATTGATATATGTATATAGATATATATGTTGAATATATTCACATTGTTCTGTTATGAAATTTTGTGGGTTTTTCGTATGGGATTTTTTCTTGCTTCAATTTGGATCAATATATGTATATTGATACATGTGGCATATATTCACATGGTTCTGTTCTAAAAATTCTATGGGTATTTCTTATGAGTTGTTTCCTAGCATCAATTTGCATCAATATATGTATATAGATACAAATTGCATATGACATTGTTCTATTCTAAATTTTTGTGGGTTTTTCGTATGAGTTGTTTTCTTGCATTAATATTTGGATATAGATGCATTATTGCATATATTCACACGGCTTACATGATAGAGAGAGAGAGAGAAAGTGTAATATGAGAGAGAGAGAGAGAATGAAGTGAATGAGTTTTGAAATAAACCCTAAAACATTTTTGTATTCTAAGTGATATCCAAACCACCTAAAATAATATATTTAATCCAAGGGTTAGAAATGTCTTTTCTTATTTCGTTATTATTTTAAAAAAATTAGAAAATCCTAATTTAAGGGTAAACTAGTACATTCACAACTCAGACACTGGAAAAGGCTTTGGAGGGGTGTATTCACCCACTTTTCAAAGGATATGGGGGTTTAGAAACCATGAAGGGGATTTTGTGCCCACTTTTCAAACTATATGGGGGTTTAACGCCATTTGCCCAATTATTAATTATACTTGTTGATGAGATTGAGTATTATATAGTCCATAAATTATTCCTCATACAATTAGGATTATGATTATTATTTACAAAAGATGAGATTGAACATTATAGTCCATTTAGGATTGTTAAATAGAATGGTAGATAATATTGAATATTATAGTGCATTTAGGAAATAGAATTGTAGATGGATTGTTAAATAGAATTAAGATTGAATATAGTAATCTATTTAAATGTCCAAAATGAAGTTTATTTTTTTTTATTTTTTAGTGACGTTTAATTCTTGTTCACTGAAATTACATATAATATCTGTAGAGTTTACTAATCATTATTAATTATTTATGTAAAATTTAATTAAATTTAGTAATAGATTTTAAATACATATATAATTCAAGTACAAATTGAACAAATAGGATTCTACCTAAATTAGAGTTACATAATTCAATTAAATTTTATAACTATAGTTCAAGTACAAATTAGATTGAAATTATAGAATTCAATTAAATTTTATAATTATAATTCAAGTAGAAATTGGATTGAAAAATCATATAGAAAAATTATACTATAAATACTGAAACACTGAACTTTCTTCACATTTTTAATAGTAGTATAGATATAGATATATCTATTCCTCATATCTCTCTCTTGTCTTCATATATATACATACATATAATTCGGTAGCAATCTCTATCTCTCTATATATAGGAATCACTTCTCTCTATATATATCTCAATCTTTATACATATGTGTATGGCTCATTATATATATACAAATATGATCTCTCTCTACATATTTACATCAGATCTCTCTATATATATATTGTGTGTGTTTATATATATATAAAACTCCCTTCTTCACCACCATTACTAAAGTTGGAGGATCTCAATGGGTTTCAAAAAAAATTCATAGTGTTTGTGTATTTGCAGATGTATGTGGTGGGGGTATGGAGGATTTGGGTGATAATAGAAAGTGATGAAGAAGGAAGAGAAAGGGGATTTGTGATTGTGTGACCGCGGGTTACTGGAGAAAGAGGTTTTTTTAGAATGAGAAAGAGTTTACCCAAAAAAAAAAAAAACTGACGACCCGATCCGTTCATTCAGGTTCGGGTTGAAACCCAAACCCAAATCTGGTATAGGTTGGCCTAAGTACACATTTTTAAAAGGGTCTCAAGCTTTTAACACCCTTATACTATGCATATGGTGCGTATAACACCCTCTGGTTTGATTTCACCCCAAATATTTTATTTGTGTGCGAATTAACCACATTTCATGTAAAATGACATATATGCCCTTAGTATATAAATTGTTTTTTAAAAAAATGTAAAAATATATATATATTTTTCGAAAAAAATATAAATTTCTAAAAAAAGCATATAAAATTCGAAAAAAAAAATATAAATTTTGAAAAAACATATAAATTTGAAAACAATATATAAAATTTGAAAATATATATATAAATTTCAAAACAAATACTACATTTGTCCCATATTAGTTGTCCACTATTGCAACTTTACTTGTCCCAAAATACTTGTCTTGTTCGAATTCCAATGCAATTTAACCTTCCACTTTCCCCAACTACCCTTTATCCACTAACTTTAAACAAATACCGCACCCCACCATAATACTATATCATTAAGGGAAAAATTGGAAATTGCACACTAGTCAACCCAAATCAATAAAATGTTAAGAAGTCTAAATTGAACAACTATTGTGGGACGGAGGGAGTATGTAAAATTAAAAAAATATATATATATATATATATATATATATATATATATATATAATTTGAAAATATATATAAAATTCGAAAATAATACAAAATTAGAAAAAATTATATAAAATTCAAAAACTATATTTATATATATATAAAATTCGAAAACATATATAAATTCAAAAAAATAAATAATATTCAAAAAAATATATATATAATTTGAAAAAATATATATAATTTGAATTTTATATATCTTTCCGAATTTTATATATTGTTTTCAAAATTTATATATTTGTTCCAAATTTTAAATATTTGTTTTGAATTTTATATATTTTGTTTCAAATTTTATATATTTCTTTCGAATTTTATATATTAGTTTTTATTTTATATATATATTTTTGAATTATATATATATATTTTTAGAATTTTATATATATTTTTTAATTTTATATATATTGTTTTAGAATTTTATATTTTTCTTTCGAATTTTATATATTTGTTTCTAATTTTATATATGTTTTCGAATTTTGTATGTTTTTTTGAATTTTATATATTTTCTTTGAATTTTATATATATTGTTTTCGAATTTTAAATATTATTTTCAAATTTTATATATTTCTTTTGAATTATATACTCTCTCTGTCCCAATTTACTTGTCCACGTTTGACCAAAAAGCACTCACAAATTTTGGTCAAACTGGACAACTATAACCGGACAGAGGTAGTATATTATTTTCAAATTTTATTCGAATTATATATATTTTTAATTATAAGGGTATAATGCTAATTTAATTATAAGGGTATAATAGTCTTTGCAAAATGGTAAAATGGGTATTTAAGAGAGTATAAAAGGGTAAAATATGTATTTAAGAGGTTGACAGGGGGATATTCGCATGTTTTCGAAACTTACAGGGGGATTCGCACGTTTTTTTAAACTTATGCATGCCAATACACACATTTTCATTCTATGGGAGGTTTTTCGCACCTAATATAAAACTGCAGGGGATTTTGAGTACTTAACCCTTTTTAAAAAAGGAAAAACAAATCACATGACTCGTCGACCCAACCCTTTAATTTGGGTTCGGGTTGAAACCTATCCGAATCTATTTTAAGGCTGGCCCAATTAGGCCCAATCCAAAGTCGAGTTCGGGTTGGGTTGTGCCAGCCCAAGTTATAACCCTACTAAGTAACACTTCTTAATAACAAACCTGAATATAGCAAGCTTTTGACAAAAGGTTAGTAACATAAAAAAAACATGTTATTTGTTAATTGAGAATTGTGGGAAAATCTTTTAATAATTTTTGGTTTAATCATGTTCATGTAATTAACTAGTTTTTTTTTACTTTGAAAATTAGCTCACAGGAGAAAAAAGAATATGACCTCACATGAAGTTTAACTTGCATACACTTGGATGATACAGAGGTTTTTTGTTTTGTTTTGTTTTGTTTTTCTTATATATATATATATATATATGAGTTTAGACACAAATACCTCCCCCCATTACAAATTAAGTCTTTTTTTGTTAAAAAAATTAGTTGTAAACGACCTAAAGGCCAATGAAGCAAGTGTATAAAAATCCAATTACCCAAACATTCTCATAAAATGAGAAAAAAAAAAAACCATTGGACCAAATTATCCCTTAAATCAAAATGAGACTAATTCCATAAGAAAATGTAAACCTCAATTATGCCCGAATAGACATATATGCACGTATACTGTATACTGTATACAATTTATCAATGGATGTAACTCCTTTGGTATGAATAGTTTATCAGTAGGGGTGTGGATGATCTTATTTGGGCATATTGTTTGGGCTATTAGATTTTTATGTAGGCAATGTGAATCATAGAAGAACAAAATTTATAGGTAGTTAAAAGGAACCTCAAGTTTGTAAGTTGTAATATATATCTCATACGTTGAACTTTCAGTGTGATCTAATTCGGTCAATGCTGATATCATCACTTAAATGTCCTCGAGCAGATGCAATATAAGCGTGGGTAAAGATATAATTATACAATAACAGTCACCGAAAATATACGCCGATCAATTTGAGGGGGTCTAGCTGTAATTTATTAAACGACATGGGGTATAGTCATAATATATCATATCTCGAGCGAATCTAGCTATAATCCCTATTTTATATTATTTTAGTGTTATGACTTAATTAGTAAAATCACTTTATTTTAGCTATATTATTCTAATTTGGTAAAGATGTACTATTACTTTGATGAAAATTCAAAATAAAAAATTATCCTAAGCAGATCACGCGAGGTTTAATATGAAATAATACATTAAATTTGAATGCATAGAGTTATGTACTAGGTGTATCTGCCGACATTTATCGGAGTAAAAATGAAGTCATAAATTTTTTTCTTTTGCACAAAATAAAGATATTTCAACAACACAGTGTATCATATGTCGAGATAAACGTGAGGATACGTTAACGTTAACGTTAACGTCAACAATAGTATCACCCCACCCCGCCCCACCCCACCTGATAGAGAAATAGATTATCAATATCATCCTTTTCTTTCAATGTCAAGATAAGAATTTTCTAAAATGACAAATACTACCCTAATGTTTTGCCACTCATTACATTGGAGTAAGATAATCTAAAATTGACAGGCCACTAAAGTTGCCATAGAGAAGGCAAACCCTCTGGACTTTAGAAGCTGGTGGTTTGAACTGTGCAAACAGATAGAACATATGAGAGCCACTGAATCAAAGAATCCAGATATATGCATGTATTGGAGCCACCGCTTAATAAATAAAGTGCACATCAATTTGATAAGACCTAACGAATATTGAAATGCATCTATCCTCTGGCCGTCTGTTTAATTGGAACCACTCAATACAGGCATCACACACACACACACACACATATATATATATATATATATATATATATATGTGCATTGCTCTACAAAAACTTTTGAATGTTTGGTTGAGTCAACTACAAAGGTTTCATACCACATGCATGCATCCAACCCATCACATGCATGCTTCATTCCATTGTCAAAGAAAGTTGTGTCACCCACGTTTCCAAATCACAGCATTTTCAAATGTCAAAATTTGCAACTCCATAATTATGCAAGTTGGTTTTGTCGTCTACTTTCCTCCACACCTATAAATATGGGTGTGTTGAGCGTTGTATATAATAAGAACAACATTCACAGAGAAAAGATAGTTCTGTGAGTGGGAGATAGAGAGAAGAGTTTGAGAGGTAGATTTGAGTTGAGTTGAGTGAAATTGTATTTTCCTCCTTCTCCAATTTTTCTTCAAACCATAGTAAAACTCTCTCAAGTGGATGTAGATACCAAATTGGGCCGAATCACTATATATCTTGGGGTCTATATTTGTTGTGTGTGTGTTCTTAGAGTTGATTCAGGTATAGCAAAGTGGTATCAGAGCTTAGAGTAAAAAATAAAGTCATTTTTACGATCCTATTTCGAACCAATCGATTCATCAAAACACCACACCGAACACATTTTCAGGCGACCCATCTCTAGACGAAGCTTCTCCCGTCGAGAACAGCCCGAATGACCACCACACGTGCCGCCAAAAGCTCAGCGCTTCAGAGCTCTCGGTGTCACGCGCCCCACGCGTAGTCTACCTCCAGCGCGCGTGAGGCCCACGCGCAGCACGCACCTTCAAGCTTCAGCGTGCGTGAGACCACGCACCCCCACGCGCTGCCCCATCATTGTTGACGTCATCATCATCCACGTGTCATCACCTTATTATGACATGTGTCCTGCCATGTGTCACACACGCATTCTGCCACATCATCATTGCCACGTGTCCACATGTCACACCCTTATTTTGCCACGTCATCAATACTTTGCAAAATTACAATTTTGCCCCTCGCCGTTATTTTTACTATTCCGGACTCATTCTAAGTCCGATTTTAGCTCAGTCCGAGGCGATCTTAAGGTTTTCGACCGTTCTGGACGCAACGGTACACTCCATTTTGCGTGATTCTACTCTGAACATATAAAACAAGCCAGGGAGAGCTTAAAGTCGATCCGATTCGGTGGAAGATTCAGGATCCGGAGCTATAAATAAATTATCGGCATCGAATTATACCATATGGAAAACCAGGATGGACGATCTCCTTAATTGCAAGGATTTGGCAGACCCGTTAGAAAACGAAGGCGCAAAACCCACATTAATCGCGGAGAAAGATTGGACCAAGATGCACAGAAAAACTATTGGCCAAATCAGACAGTGGATAGACCATAGTGTATTCCACCATGTTTCTTAAGAGACCAACGCCTACGAGCTCTGGAAGAAGCTCGAGGATATGTACCGGGCCAAGACTGCTCGAAACAAAGCTCTTCTAATTATGCGACTGGTAAATTTGAAGTTGAGGAGCGGAACCTCTGTAGCCGAGCACACCAGTGAGTTTTAGAACCTGGTGAACCAGCTTGCAGCTGTAGAGTAAAATCTTAGTGATGAAACTCAAGCCTTACTTATGCTCAACTCCTTACCACCAAATGGTGGTTTCCCTCGGCAACTCAGCACCTAACGGCAAACTCACTATGGCGACAATAAAGGATGTCATATTCAGCAAGGAAGCCCGAAGGAAGGATACCGGCATGAACCAATCACATGCCTTTGTCACAGAAGGTCGAGGAAAATCTTACGAAACTGGTAGAGACAAAAGCAGAGGCAGAAGTAGAGGGAGGTCTTGAAACCACGGCAGACCCAACAATGACAAAAATCAACAAAAGGGTAAATATGTTTGTTTTCATTGTGGCATCGCAGGACATTTAAAGAAGAACTGTCACAAATTACAAAGTGAGTAAGATCAAAGTAGCCACCGGCCACAAAAAGAAGATGGCGACTCCATGGTCACTATTACAGGAAGCAACGAAGCCGAGTGGGTGGTTAACACAGCAACATCTTACTATGCCACTCCCCACAATGATTTATTCACCTCGTACAAAGCTGGAGACTTTAGTACAATGAGAATGGGCAATACAAGTTTCTCAAAAATTGTGAGAATCGGCAATGCCCAGATCAAGACCAGTATTGGTTGTAGTATGGTGTTAAAAGATGTCATACATATGCCCGACCTTCGTCTTAATCTCATTTTCGGGACAACCTTAGATCGGGAAGGCTACGAAAATTACTTCAGCAATGGCACCTGGAAGCTGATAAAAGGAGCCATGGTTGTCGTCCAAGGACAGGTACACAACACACTGTACAAAATGATAAGTCCATTTTACATACATATTTTATCCCCAAATGTATATTTGTTAGTATGTAAAACTATTTATTTTAATTAATTTAGAAGTGTAATAATGATAAATGCATAAAACTTAATTTATATAATAAAATTGTTGAATAAATCATTTTCAATGTCATTAAATTACATCTACATTTATGTCTTTCATTTATAGGTGTAAAGTGAGAAATGAATCAAATGCACATGGATGAAAGTTGGATGAATCAAATGCACATGGATGAAAGTTGGATGATTCAAATGCACATGGAAAAAGAACAAAATGTGATGGAAAGTGATGAAAAAGAAAAGAAAAGAATATTTCATTTCTCTTTACAAGTTGTAATTTGATTCCAATATTTCTCTATAAATATGGATACATCTTGAAGAGGAAGGAAAAGGAAAGAGGAAGAAGAAGAAGGAGGAGAGCAAGAAGGACACCAAAGAGGAGAAGAATTCATCTTCAATTCCGGGTTTTATTGTTCTTACTTTGTTATTTTCTTTTTAAGCATGTGTAACTAAATCCTCAACTAAGGTTGAGGATGAAACCACCATTTATGAAATAAATTCCTTTTAGTCTTTTATCAATTTCCATGTGTATGGTTTAAATGCTTATGATTTTCGTTTCATAGTATTAATTGTTTTAAATTCCTTTCACTATAAATATCATGTATTTATAGTAGTTAAGAATTCTTATCACAATTAATCAAGCTTGGATTTGATGAGTTTATAAGTAAAAATCTTTGATCTTATGTGATCCATTAAATTGCATACATAGGATGCTTAGAATTTTACACTTTAAAGCGAAGGAAAATCTATTTCTTGAAAATATATTTCATTAGTGCGTTATTGTTAAATATTGAGAAAGTAATAAGATTGATTTCTAAATTACTACTCTAAAATTGGAATTGATAAAGGAATAATTAGAAGTTTATGGATTAGTGGTGGTGGATTCCGATACATTAGTATTTTCTCCCTATTATTCTCACTTTAATTATTTGTATTTCTATATTGCATGTTTAGTATAAAAATCGCTTCAACAAACAAAATTTGAGAAACTAGGTTAGTTTTAGATTAATTTGAGTTTAATTAAGTTCTCTTTAAAGCATTCCCTTGGGTTCGACCTCGTTCTTGCATAACCTAAATTACAATTGATTCGTGCACTTGCGAGTAATATTTTAAAACACACCACAAAACCCATGTGAAAGTAATTTATGACAATCTCAATGTAGTTGAAGACGAGACTTCACCAAATTTGTGGCAGAAAAGACTCGGACACATGGGGGAGAAAGGGTTTCTTGCACTGGCGAGAAAGAGACTAATCGTAGTATCGAAAGGTATTCCATTAAACCCTTGTGATCACTGTTTATTTAGAAAGCACCATAGAGTCTTTCAACTCCACTACCAGAAGAAAATCAGAATTGTTGAGTTTAATACACACTGATGTTTGTGGTCTTATTGAAGTGGAGTCTTTAGGCGGTAACAAATATTTTCTCACATTCATTGACGATGTTTCACGAAAGTTGTAGGTATATTTTTTGAAAACAAATGACCAGGTGCTCGATTACTTCAAGGCATTCCACGCCATGGTAGAGCGGGAAACCGGAAAAAACTAAAGTGCCTCTGATCAGACAATGGAGGCGAGTACACTTCCAACGAGTTTCGAGCATACTGCTTTGAACGAGGTATCCAACATGAGAAGACAGTCCCACGTACCCCACAACATAATGGTGTAACCGAGAGGATGAACCGGACCATTATGGACAGAGTCAAAAGTATGATCAGTATGGCTAAGTTGTCAAAGCCATTATGGGGTAAAAGCAGTTAGAGCCTCCGTCTACCTGATCAACAAATCACCATCAGTATCACTGTAATTCAAAGTACCAGAAAAGGTATGGACTGGAAGAGATCCCTCCTACTCTCACTTGAGAGTATTTGGGTGCAAGACATTTACACATGCATCCAAGGAGCAAAGACAGAAGCTCGACCTGAAGTCAACTCCATGCATCTTCATCGGCTATGGAGACAAAGAATTCGGATACAAACTATGCGATCTAGAATCGAAGAAGGTTATCAAAAACAGGGTTGTTGTGTTCCAAGAGAGCCAGACATACAAAGACACTACAAAAATCACAAAGACTAGTGGTTCTAGTCCGAGTGTTACAGATATCATCCCAGATCCTGCACCAGTATAGTTGATCCCAGATAATGAAGAAATGCAGGATGAAATTCCAGAAGCAGAGGAGGAAGAAGAACCTGAGGTTGTTGAGTAGGGGGAGCCACAAACCCCTCTACTAGAAGCTACAGAACCAAAAGTAGTTCCTCCAGTTGAAGAGCCTCAGCCAAGAAGATCTGAAAGAGGCCGACCGTTAATTCCGTCGAGGAGATATCCAGAGTCAGACTATATTCTGCTTACTGATGAATGAGAGCCAGAATGCTTTCAGGAAGTAAAGACCCAAACAGACAAAGGTAAATAGGTGCAAGCTATGAAAGAATAGATAAGTTCCTTGCAGAAGAACCAGACTTATGAGTTGGTGAGACTTTCCAAAGGCAAGAAAACATTGAAAAATAAATGGGTGTTCAAGCTAAAGAAAGACGCCAATGGAAAGCTGATGAAACACAAGGTCCGATTGGTCGTCAAAGGATTCCAACAGAAGAAAGACATTGACTTTGACAATATATTCTCACTAGTGGTGAAAATGACCTCAATTCGAGTGATACTCGGATTGACAGCTAGTCTGAACCTAGAGCTTGAACATATGGACATCAAGACAATATTCCTCCATGGAGATCTACAGGAGGAAATTTACATGGACCAACCAGAAGGTTTTAAAGTTATAGGGAAAGAGCATATGGTCTGTAAACTGAAGAAAAGTCTTTACGGCCTCAAGCAAGCACCGAGGCAATGGTTTATAAAGTTCGACTCATTTATGGTGGGTCATGGTTACAAGATAACTACTGCAGATCAATGTGTCTACATTCAGAAATTCCCGGATGGTAACTTTTTTATTCTATTGTTGTATGTTGACGACATGTTGATAGTTGGACAAGATGCTAGTATGATTAGCAAACTGAAGCAAGAATTGTCCAAGTCCTTTGACATGAAGGACCTAGGCCCAGCTCAGCAAATATTGGGCATGAAGATTGTTCGTGACAGGAAAGCCAAGAAATTGTGGTTGTCACAAGAGAAGTACGTTGAACGGGTGATTGCAAAGTTCAATATGGGAAATGCCAAGCCAGTCAGTACTCCGCTGGCTAATCACTTCAAACTAAGCAAGCGATCGTGTCCCTCTTCGACGAAAGAAAATGAAGAGATGGAAGCAATCCTTTACTCTTCAGTCGTTGGTAGTTTGATGTATGCAATGGTTTGCACCAGACCGGATATATAGCTCATGCTGTAGGAGTTGTAAGCATATTTCTTTCAAATCCAGGCAAAGACCATTAGGAAACAATCAAGTGGATTCTTAGGTACCTAAAGAGTACATCGAAACTATGCTTGTGCTATGGGGGAACATAACCAGTCTTGGAGGGCTATACAGATACATTCATGGCCGATGATATGGATAACAGAAAATCTACATCAGGATTCCTATTTACTTTTGCAGGGGGAGCTGTATCATGGCAATCCAAATTGCAGAAGTGTATCGCTTTATCTACAACAGAGGCAGAATACATTGCCGCAACAGAAGCTGAGAAAGAAATGTTGTGGGTGAAGCGGTTTCTCCAAAAACTGGGTGTTAGCCAGAAAGAATACAAAGTGCATTGTGACAGTCAGAGTGCTCTGGACTTGAACAATAATTCAATGTACCATTCCCACACGAAGCATATCGACATTTGCTATCAATGGATATGCGAAGTAATGGAGTTACAATTATTGAAGATTGTGAATATCCACACAAACAAGAACCTGACAGATATGTTGACAAAAGTGGTTACTCGAGAGAAGCTAGAGTTATGTAGAGACATAGCCAGGATGAACATCAACTGAAGCGCAACAGAAGATGTTCTCTTCCGATAGGTATGAAAGGGGGAGAATTGAAACTTCCATACCACATGCATGCATCCAACGTATCACATACATGCTCCATTCCATTGTCAAAGAAAGTTGTGCCACCCACGTTTCCAAATCACAACATCTTCAAATGTCAAGATTTGCAACTCCATAATTATGCAAGTTGGTTTTGTCTTCTACTTTCCTCCACACCTATAAATATGGGTGTGTTGAGCGTTGTATATAATAAGAACAAGATTCACATAGAAAGATAGTTATGTGAGTGTGAGGTAGAGAGAAGAGTTTGAGAGGTAGAGTTGAGTTGAGTGAAATTATATTTTCTTCTTTCTCTCATTTTTCTTCAAACCATAGTAAAACTCTCTCAAGTGGACGTAGGTACTAAATTGGGCCGAACCACTATATATCTTGGGGTCTATATTTTTTTTGTGTGTGTGCTTAGAGTTGGTTCAGGTATAGCAAACTAACCTTATATTCAGGTTATTCATTATGATCCTCCATTTGTCCAGTGGAATGAAGATTAGTTATAAGTTTTGTTTTGTTTATATTTTTTGTTAAGAATAAAGCTTGGAAATTATCTATTTTTATTCCTTGAATTCACTATCAATTAAATTTGGTGGTACTTACATGAAGTTCAAAATTACTAGTTTTTGGAATTTATTTATGCATGGAGCTTATGTCATCATCTTGTATTTTCTTTTGTTAGAGAGACGAGAGTACTTTGGATACACATAATACACTTTATTTTCATGTATTGTTACATTAATATTAAAATTATTCTTACTTTTAAGAATAATATTTTTCATTAGGACGGAGTTTATCTTCTCTGTTGAGTGGTCCAATATAATTTTAAGACGTGATACAAATATTTTTAAACAAGAATTGACACTGATTCTTGTGTTTCATGAATTTTATGTTCATCTTGATTTTATAAAAAAAGAAAATTAATTATAGATTAAAATTATATTATACCACATCAAAGGCAGGACCAACTTCCTAGGGAGGGGAATATTGTACAAATTTTAATGGATATTTGTGGTATGAGAACAAGTGGACCATGACTAGACACGCACCTTCACTATGAGAAAAGAAATCTTAGTCCAGTCACGTTATCCTTTTAACGCTAGCCTTTGCAATTTGAACTTCAAAAAGAAAGAAAAATAACTTACTTTGAAAAAAGGAGCTGAGTGAGTGGCCCTACGTAGTTGAGCAGATTTTTTTTCTAAGAATAGAATACTTTCCCTCTATAGTCTATATATTCTGATAGATATATAAAAGTTCCTCTTAAAGTCGATTAAAGTCATTTATGGTATGATTTGGACGTAGACAACTCGGTCAAACTCAAGCTCTACCACATTTATAGTCCTGTGGTCCAGTGCGAACTCGGCCCAAGAGAAGATCTTTGTAAGAAACCACCAACATTCGGCTTTTGAGTTTGAAGGGAGAGATTATGATTTATTTATCTATCTATTTATATATTTCCTACAGTATTAATTTCATTTACAACTCTAAACTATGTCCATATGTTAGTTTCACCCTCACAATTATGCAAAACGCCAGTCAAATCCCTAATTAAGAAAGTTGGACTCATTTGCTCTCTTTAACTCTTTTGGTACTTTTTAAGACCTGATATAATTTTTATTACCTAAACTACCCTTGGCCCTATCGCTATATCAATTTGACACCCTCAATTTAGAAAATGGTTATATTATTCAAAAATCAGGGAGGGGGTGTGAATGAAATTACCAAAAAAATAATATATTTATATATTTGACTATCACAAATATTTACATTTAAAATATTTATATATATATTAGTCAAACTTGTAAATTAACACAAACTTTCATTTTTTATTTTAATCTTGAAACACATTTGACTTTACTAATACCTATTTTCAATAATATTAGACATATTAGACACGCTTCACAAAATAAAATATAATTATATTTTATTTTAACTCAAAATAAAAATACAAAATATTTGAATTTGCCAAAAAAATACTAAATTACACACATAAATAACAATTTTTTACCTTTTAAAAAAATAGCAATTTTTTATCAAACAATTTTTTTTATGTATATAAAATATTTAACTTGTCAATTGTAACTTTAATTTTATTATTATTGTACGAGTCACACACATAAATTATTAAATAATAATAATATAAAAAATATTTAGTAGCAAAAATATATTATATTTACATTTATCAAACTTGTAAGTTAACACAAGTTTTTATTTTTTATTTTAATCTTGAAAAATATTTGACTTTACTAATACCTATTTCCAATAATATTAGACACACTTCACAAAATTATTTTATTTTAACTCAAAATAAAAATATAAAATATTTGAATTTACCAAAAATACTAAATTACACACATAAATAATGAAATAAAATATAAAATATTTTACTCATACTAATTTTAATAATAGATTAGATTAGTTAATTTCACCCTTTATATAAATGAAGGATTTAACTTGTCCATTGTAAATTTTATTTTATTATTGTTATATGATCATCGAAATCACACACATAAATTCTTATATAATAAAAATATTTAATAGTTAAAATATAATAACTTAATATTCAAACAAACAAATTTATTTTTTAATATTGAAATAAAATATAAAAATACTTTATTCATATAAAATTAAAAATAAATTTATATATTCTAAAGATTCAATTTTCTATTGCCACAAAAAAATTCCAATTTTCTCTCTTTTCCCATCACCGCCACCACCATCTCCTCTCCACCTCTTCCCACTACCACCACCACCATAACCCCCATAACATATTATTCGACAACTTGGGCGAAGTCGGGGTCGTATGTGGAGGATTTGTTTATGAGGGAGTGTTGGACAATTTGGGTGAAATTGGGGGTTGAGGGAGATGGGTCAAGTGGTGGTGGTGGTAGCAGTGGGCCAAGTGGTGGTGGTGGCGGCGGTGGGCCAAGTGGTAGTGGCGATGGGTGGGGTGAAAACTATCAAGTTCTATGAAGGAGGGGCGATTGAGGGAGATGGGCCAAGTGGTGGTGGTGGCAGCACCGGTGTTGGTGGGTGGGTGAAATTAGGGTTAGGTTTGGAGAAGGGGGTTGAGAGAGATGGGTTTGGGTGTTTAGGTATAGGGATAGTGGGTGTTTGGTTAGGGTTTAACATATATTCGCTATCCCTATATTGAATAGACTTATCCTTCAAAATAGGGTGTTTGGGTAAGAGCATTTAAGTAATTTCCTTCAAAGTCAAAGCCCAAAAAAGTTAAGGGGACACAAATGAGTCCAACTTTCTTAATTAGGGGGTCTGACTAACGTTTTACATAATTGGGGGTGCGACTGACGTATAGACATAATACATGACAAGTAGTTGATCCTTTCCACCAACTTAAAATATCAAACAATTGCTCTTCTTCTTCCACACCATCTTCTAAATACCTATCAAACTCGGATTTAAAACCTCATCTTCCTCTTGCCTAAAAAATTTATGTCACTCCTCTTTGTCATCTTCGACACCATCCTCCCTCACACTAGGTATACAAACATCATCAAGGTTTTGACTCAAGATTATAGGAGAAGTTATTTCCAATGACTTGTAGTGATAAAAAAGTCTATCCATCACACGTCTCACCTTTCCAATCATTTCATCAACCATTTCCCTTGAATAAAATTTTCTGTAACAAAATTTCACATATTTCATCTTGAAACATGGATCCAAAACCACCACAACAATCAAAATTAAGTTAACCTTTTAAATATCACAATATTTTTCAAATTTTGAATACATCTTCAAAGCCATTTCTCTAAAACTTGAATTTGGACTATCCTTCCATTTGAAGATAATGTTTTGCACTCCGTACACTTAACGAAAATATTTGTTACAAGTGCTATAATGGGACCCTGATATGCGCTTTGTGACATCGTAAAGGCAGTTTAAAATTTTTGAAAGATCTCTTACTATAGACCAATCCTCATCACTCACCGGCTCACTACCAAACCCGGATTTTGTTCTACCATATGCTCAAAGGCCCTTTGAAACTCAATAGAAGCATTCAACATTAGATAAGTTGAGTTCCATCTTGTAGGAACATCTAAACATACAGACTTTGAACACACAATTCTTTCATCCTCCGCACATTGTTTGAACGCTTGCAAGCGAGAAGGGGAACTTCTCATAACTTTCACAAAATCACGAATACGAATAATATAATTTTTTACCTCATTGATTCCATCAATCAGAATCAGATTTAAAATGTGCGCAAAACACCTTACATGGAAACATTTACCATTCAACAACAAGACTTTTTTTTTTGCTCAACCTATTTATCAAAATTTTCGTCGCGGTGTCATTTGAACTTGCATTATCTACCATGAGGGAGCACACTTTTTCAATAGCCCAACCCAATAAGCATGTTTCTACAGGCTACACAATAGCATCACCACTATATGGACTTGGAAGCACACGAAAATAAATAATTTTCTTGTGATAAAAAGAGCCATTAAACACATATACCACAGATTTTGAATTGAAGTCCACAAATCAGTTGTTAGACACTAATGTGAGGCTGAAATTTCAAGACTGTTTTCAACTTAATTCTTTCCTCATGGTAGATTTTAATACAATCTTTTGTGATTGTGGTTCGTGAAACCATTTTGAATATTGGTTCAGTATAACTCATAAACCTTCTAAAACCCTTATTTTCTACAAAACTAAATAGCAACCCATCAACAATAAGCATCCTACCAAGCTCTTTGCGAAGCATATCTTGATCAAATTTCCAAATCGGATTTTTGTTTTGGTTTGGGTCTACAAATATATATTTTCCATCTTTATCCTTATTATAAGGATACTTTTGACATTTTAGTATGTGCCTATTAAGAGAGCTAGTTCCTATATTGCTTGAACAATTGTAAAGTTGTAAGTAATAATTACACGAGGCTTGCTCGCATTTTCTGTTATCTTGTAATATTTTTGTAAAATGATCCCAAACATGAGAATTACTTCTATACGGCTATTTGTTTTCGTTTAGAGCTTACCTCTGAACCTAAAGTTGTAGTTTCAAAGGTTGTGGGTGTTTCTTGTGTATCATCCCCTCTTCCCTCCATAACCAATAAGTAAAATAATCACAATCCTTAATGCATACTGTTAAGATACAAAGAAAGGTTCACCAAAGTAGAAGAAATGCATTAAAATTTTCAAAAATAAAAAGCAATATTGCATTTGGGATAATGGCAAATAGTTATTATATGAATTAATTTTATTTTATCATTAAACCAATAAAAAGATGGAATTCAACATAGCTATTCTCTCTAATAATAATACACAAGTCCAGCAAATAGTTATTGTTGTTTCAAAGAAAAAATCCAGATGACTTTGCTATTACTCTAGCCAAAATGGCTATTTAAGTCTGCCTAAGGTCTTTTTTGTGGATAGGGATGACAGTTTGTGCTACCCCAATGGAGTCCCACCCTGTTCCACCCCTTTATTTAAGGGTTTGGGAAAGTCTTTTATTTCGTAGGGGCGGGTTTGAAGGTCCTTTATTAATTTTATTATATATTTTTTCATATTATATGATAAAACATTTAAATAACCATATTGAGCTTCCAATCAATCAAAAGAAGATAACAAATTAAAAAACAAATAGATCAATGAGAAACTCATAAAACATTTTCTCAAACACAAAAACAAAACATGAAGAAATGAAACAACAAACAAGAACATACCCTTTTTTGCTGAAATAGAGAGATGGGCTTTAATTGGTTTGTGAGGAAGCTCAAGATTTGATTAAAGTAAATACGACTTGAATTGGGTTCAAGGAGAACATACCCTTTTTTAAATTATTTAAAAAACTTTGAAGAACTAAATACATTAACAAAAATTGTATAGACAAAAAAATAAATCAAAACATTTTGCAAATGCAAGGAGTTGAATTGCATAGAAACTTCATTTAGGGGAACAAATTATAATAATTTCAAATTTGTTTTTTTGTAGGTTTATAAAGATATTTGCAAGGTTAAAATTATATCTTTACACACGTGATTGCCAAAAAAATTATTTTAATTGGGTTCAAGGAGATTTTTCCAACTTAAAAAATGATAGTAGTGAATTGGAAATAACAGTATCTCAAGCAATTTTTTTACAACTTTTCAAAACATCAAAAGGTAATTTGCACTTTTCAAAACTCCAAAAGGTAATTTGCACTTTTACCGATTATCTACTGATAAGTTGATATAATTGTGGACATATTTTTTTATAACTTTTCAAAACATCAAAAGCTAATTTGCATTTTTCAAAACTCCAAAAGATACTTTGCACTTTTGCCGATTATCTACTGATAAGCCCAGTTATTATTACTTTTGCACAAATAAAATCAATTGCATAGCTCATAGCACAAAACCCTAAATAGTTATGTGATGAAAAACATTTAAATAACCATATTGAGCTTCCAATCAACCAAAAGAAGATAACAAATTAAAATACAAATAAATCAATGAGAAACCCATAAAGTATTTTCTCAAACACAAAAACAACACATGATTAAATGAAACAAAAAACAAGAACATACCCTTTTTTAGCTGAAATAGAGAGATGGGTTTTGCTTGGTTTGTGAGAAAGCTTAAGATTTGGAGGAAAATTGATTTAATTTTTTTTTGGGTTCTTTTGATTTGGAAACAAAAGCAATAGGCTATGGAATGAAATAGAAAGGTGGTTTTCCAAATACTCTAAATCAAGAAGGGGGGGGGGGGGGGGGGGGGCGGGGGGGGGGGGGATCTGTATAAACCCATTTACATATATATATATATACACATATGTGTGTGTAAGAAAAAAGCAAAAACGCGACTCAAATTAACCTACCTCTCAATAAATTTTAATGTTGAGACTTTGAGAGGTTGTGTCCTTTTAAGATTCGATCAAAGCAAGAGAGGTATAAAGAACTCCCGATCCAATCAAGACTCACAATAGAGGTCTAGAGAACTGAGGTGTTGAAACTAGGGTTTGTCCGAGACTAAGCGAGAGACTAAGAAGAGGGAAGGGTTTGTTAGGGTTAGATTGGATGCAAACTCATTTCATCCATTGGATTGCACAATCCAACGGTTCAGATTAATCACTTTCTAAAAACCGGGTTTCGGGTTTGGTTTGGTTCCCAACCTATTATATATTGAAACCCATTCAGACCAACCCAAGTTAGGCCCAATTTTCAAATATAGTGACCCAAGCCCGAAAATTCTCGGGCTGGCTCGAGCTCAGCCTGCCCAAGTTGCAGGCCTACCTTTAGGCTTAAGTTTTTTATTGTAGGCTCTCATGACTTTATTTTTGTGAGCAACCAAATGATCAAGAGTCTCCAATCTAGAATCCTCTACATCCTCCAATTCAGCCAACATTGTTTCATTGTAATCGGCAGGAATCAACTTATGTTGTAAAACTACTCGTGCTGATTTGATATTAATTTTCATGGGTAACATAACATCATGACCAAAGATTAATCGGTAAGGAGTTGTTCATATGCTTGTTATTTTTAAGTTTCGATAAGCCCACAAGGCCTCTTATAGAGTATTATGCCATCCCTTAAGCTTCTCAACAATCATCTTCTCAATGATGTCTATCAACACTTTATTTGAAGCTTCCGCTTGTCTATTTCCTTGGGCATAATATGGAGTAGAGGCTAGCATCTTCACCCTTTGACTTTCCACATACTTTAGCGCCTCATCTCCCCTAAAAGCAAATCCATTAGCAGTAGTGATTGTTTCTGGCAAACCATATCTAAAAAATATATATTTTTCCAAAAACTTAACCACTGTTACTTGGGAGTAGATTTATATGGAACAACCACCACCCACTTTGTGAAATAATCGGTTGCCACAAGAATCTAATGATGTCATTTTGATGAAGAATGGTTGATTTTGCCGATTATATCTATTGCCTAACCTCTGAAAGGCCATGACTTTATGATCAACTGCATCTTGATGGCTGGCGTCCATTGAATTGGCCTATGCTTTTGACAAGCTGCACATCATTTGGCGTACTTTATACAATCCCTTTTGATCTTTGGCCAATGATAACCATACATTATGATTAGCCATCTCATCTTGATTCCTGCTTGATGAGCTCCACAAATTCCCTCGTGCACCTCAGTCATAACTTTAAGAGTCTCGGTCTTGCTGATACACAGCAACAATAACTCATCTTCCATACTTCTCTTGTACAACACTTTGTCAATCAGCACATACTGCACATCAAGCCTTCTAATTTTCCTTTCAGTTCTAACACTTGGATTTTTTAAATACCTCGCAATGGGAGTCTTCTAGTCATCATCATCGTCTAATCCTTCTAACTTAATGACAAATATTTTTGCCATATCATTGTTTCTTTCCTCTACTAAAGGTAAGCTTCTCCTAGTGACCTTGACCAACCATTCATTTAAACCTTCTGGGACTTTGATGCCTAAGGTCAATTGAGCTAAATCATTAGCCTCTTTATTCATAATCCATGACCGATACTCTAGTTTTACTTATATAAACTGTTGAATCAGCTAAGTGGCTATAGAGTGAAAAGGTATCAAATGCCAACTTAGACATTTAAAATCTTAAGTTATTTGATTGAGGACCAAACTTGAATCCCCCATTATATGAACGTCTCTTACTGCTATTTCCAATAAAATCTCAAAACCAATTATCAACGCATCAATCACCGATACTCTAGTTTTACTTATATAAACTGTTGAATCAGTTAAGTGGCTATAGAGTGAAAAGGTATCAAATGTCAACTTAGACATTTAAAATCTTAAGTTATTTGATTGAGGACCAAACTTGAATCCCCCATTATATGAACGTCTCTTACTGCTATTTCCAATAAAATCTCCAAACCAATTATCAAAGCTTCATATTCGGCATGGTTATTCAAACATTTAAAATCAAGGTAAAAAAGAAATCTATTTTTACCCTACTTGGTGAAATTATGATAATTCCAGCTCCAGTCCCATTAGCGGTACTAGAACCATCAAACTTTAGAATCCATGGCTCCATTAACAAACCATCCATTTCTAACTCATTTGAGATGAATGGATCAACATCGATAGAAGGATGGGTGGCTAATAAATCGGCCAAAGCCCTTCCTTTTACTGATTTTTGTGGTAAATAGGTAACATTGAACTCCATTAAAGTGAGGGCCCACTTACCTATTCTACCTATGATCAATGGCCTAGATAACATGTATTTAATTAAATCAGTCTGACACACAACATATACATCAAGGGGCACCATATAGACCCTTAATTTTATTGCCGAAAAATATAAAGTCAAACACAACTTTTCAATGGGTGTATATCGACCATCTATAGAAGTAAGTGTTCGGCTAAGATAATAAATTGTTTGTTCCTTTCCAGCCTCATTATTTTAAGCTAGCATATTGCCGATTGACTTGTCAGCAACCGATAAATATAACTTCATCGACAACTTCTTCCTTAAAGGCATGATGACCGGTGGATTTGACAAGTACTCCTTCATCTCATCAAATGCCCTTTGATGTACTTCTTCCCACTTAAATTCATCTTCAGATTTCATATTCAAAAGAGGTGAAAAAGGTTGTGTCTTTCCAACGTAATTAGTAATAAAACGCCTAAGGAAATTGACATAGCCGAGGAACCTCTATAGCTCCTTTTTTCATTTTGGATAAACTACTGCCCTTATTCATTGACTTTATTCCTGTCGATTTCTATACCTCACCGATGTACTAGAAATCCCAAAAAATTATCTGGTGATACTCCGAATGCACACTTTATTGGATTCATCTTTAGCTTGCGTGCTCTCATTCTTTCAAAAGAGGCTTCAAGATACTTCAAATGTTATTTCTCAGCCGAAGACTTGATGACCACATCATCAATATATACTTCTACAAATCGGCCCAACATGTCATGAAAAATAACATTCATAGCCTACTGATAAGTTGCTCCTGCGTTCTTGAGCCCAATCGGCATGACTATCCATTCGAAAGTACCTATCGATCCAAGGCAACGAAATGTCGTTTTAACTATGTATTCCTCAGTAATGTAAAGTGATTATACCCTGAATGCCTATCCATAAAAGTCATGATTCTATGTTTGGCAGCCGCATCAATCAACTGATCGGCCACTGGCATAGGATACTCATCTTTTGGAGTTGTTGAGTTCAAATATCGGAAGTCGACACATACCCTTAACTTTCCATTCTTCTTGGAGACCGACACAATATTTGATATTCACTCAACATATCTTGTCGTTCAAATAAATCCAGCTCCAAGTAGCCTCTCGGTTTCCTCTTTGACTTTCAACACTACTTCTGTTGACATCTTTCTGGGAGGCTATTTGTAAGGTTTAAAACCTTCTTTAATGGGCAACCGATGTTCAACTAGCTCTCTTGATAGGCTCGACATCTTTTCGTAACTCCAAGCGAAACAATCTTTATATTGCCTGAGTAATTCAATAAGTTGTTGCTAAATATCAACTTCAAGTAATGCACTTATATACGTAGGGCATGGAATTTCTTCGGTACCCAAATTTACTTCCAACAATGGGTCTTCAACCTCAGCCTTCGCATCTTCAAGTTTGGAAGGAGTAACCTCTAGATTGACCAGTTGGATGGCATCTAGCCGATCTCGATCTTCTTCCTCAACTTCGGTCGTGTTAGCTGAATAGATTTCTTCCAAGTGTTCTGCTCTAGCCAACCTCTTCACGACCATATATGCTTTGAGTTGAATACAAACGGTCCTGAAATCCTGCTCATGTTCTTTTTCCTTTTCTTCATTCGGCTTTATCATTAACAATTAATTTAGCAGCAAATGTCTGAGGCAACAACAATCTCGGCCGATTCCCATCCTCTATCAATTCTAAAACTTATGAATTTGCCAATCTACACTTAATGGTGCCCATTTTCAACCTACCTTCTCTATCAATACCTTCAAATCTTATCGGCACACATCTTTCATCATAGAGCACAGTTTCTCCTGAATAAACCCTTGCTACAAAAGGCTTGTTGTCTGTTTCAACAACTTTGACTTCATTACCATCCCAAGATATGAGCATCTGATGTAAGGAAAATGGGATGCACATATTTGGGTGCATCTAATATGTTCCTAACAACATGTTGTAAGGAGCTGTAGAATCAACAATTAACAAGGCCGAAATCGAAACTCGTCCCCCAATTGATACCTCCAAAGGTAAAACTCCCTTGGTGTTGGTTACGCTTTCACTAAAACCACTAATAGCAACATCAATTGGTACTACATCCTTCATTGTCTTCCCAAGGGTCGGTAAAGTAGAAGGAGGGATAACATTCAAAACAGAACCATTATCAACAAGAACTCAGTCTATTGGTTGTCCTTCGATCCATACCTTCATATACAACGGCTTAAGCTACTAAGTCATGGCCAATGGAGATTTTTCCTTCTCTGTTGATTTTGGCTTTGCTAGTTCACCTTTTCCAACCTGCTGATCTGAGTCCATAGCCTCAGCAATATCCAACTCCTTCTTCTTCTTCGGATCCTTATTTAAAGCTTGAAAATTGGCCAGCAAAAAAAAAGGCCATATTACAACTCACATATTGAAAAATAGTACCGTTGTACTCAGTTGGGAGCTGAGAGCGTTCTAACATCTTCCTTTTGTACTTAGTTCTCTGCCTTTTCATCATTCTTTTTTAGCTCCGGGATGGCCATTCTGGATTTTTCTCTCTTCTTGCAGGGAATTTGGGATTCCAAACTTTAGTCCATTTGTTAGGTGGCATAACTGGTAGGCGTACCATCCTCAATCCTTGGGAATCAACACCCTTCTGTACCCAAACTTTTGAATGAATCATGGGTCTTTGCATCGGTAGGTGATACCGATCCTTCCCCCTAGGCTCAATGCTTGCCCCCAGTCGAGGACCAAAAGGATTTGTTTATCAGCAAGCAAGTGATCAAATATTTGTTTAGTTTTACAAAGATTAAAAGGGTACTTCTTCCCTCTAATGACAGATCCTTTCTTGATTGTTGATCCTGCTGATTTGTCACCTTTAGTGGTCAGTTTCGGCTTTCTTAATACTTCACACACGTATGGCTTCTTAATGCACATATCAGCCAAGTTTGCCTCCAAATCTTCTTCAACTTCAACTTGGAATGTGTCATAATTTGGATTTTGGTAATAAGTCCCCTTTGAGAATGTTTTTCATTCCTTTTCCTCTTTCAATAATGTTTCATACCTTGTAGCCTTATTAGCAAGATTAAATAAATTGTGGAACTCAATTCCTTTAAAGCGCTTTCTGATTTCAAGTTCCAGGCCATTCAAAGCAAGTCGAACAAATTCGGCTTCTGGAAGGTTCACTCGGCATCTCATCTTCCCGCGCCTAAATTGGGAGATGAATGTCTCAACTATTTCACTTGGTAGTTGGCTCAATCGAGAGATAATTACCAGAGTTGCTTCAATCTCCATTCGATAGAATTGGGCATGGAACTATTCCTCCATTTGCCACTAATTAAAAATTGAATTAGCCGACAAGCGAATGTACCATGAAAATGCCGACCTTGTCAATGAATTAGAGAACAATCTCATATTCAAAAATTGATTATTTCTAGCTTCGCCGAGTTGTATCGTGAAGCGGCCGATGTGCTCGATTGTTGACTGATTCCCTTCTCCACAGAATGTAGCAAAATCAGGTACTTTGTACCCCCTAGGATATTCATGCAAATGCACTTGTTCTGAATATGGATTTCTGTAAATTAGTCGGCCATTACGTCTCATTCCTTGGCCGAACTCTTGCTGAATCAAATCTAACACTTGCCCGCTGTCGAGTAAACCATTTTGTGGGGTTGGCTCCATTAGTGGCAATACTGAATGAGGAATAGACACATGTTGCCCCATGGCAAAGACATGTTGACATTATTGTTCCTCCACCTGTTCTGATTACCCCTTGCATTCAGAGGTTCTTGTATAGATGGCACTTGTTGCCTTTGTTGATTTTGCCTCATAGCGGGTGGTTGATAAGGTAAGATCACCGGTTGAGGTGGAATCTCTTCTATTAGAATCGAAAGCGTGATATTGGCCAATGCTATTGGGTTTATTGGCCCATTTATCACATGTTGATGTCCTGCCGAATTTGGTGGCAAAACGGCTAGATTTGTAGGAGTAGGGACAGTTGAATCATGTGTACTGGATTCTTCACCATTGATCGGCCTTTGATTGGTTGTTGCTTCCTCACGCATCTCTTTTATCTCCTAACTCAGATATCTGATCATATCAACAAATGGGGTTAGACTGTCTTGAAATAATGACCCTAGGGGAATGGTCTCAATCGAGAGTTCCTGCGACGTCTCGTTTGTTTGTTGTTTTGGCAGGAACTGAGGTTCTTCTTCATTATCACCATCTTGCGAGAGCCTAGGGCTCCTTCTGGGTGGCATGCTTTCAACGTCACTCCAAACCAGTGGTCCGGCCGGGCGTGCCAAAAATTATTTCCTCTTAAATCGGCTAGGTCAACCAATTATGTAATTTTTACGGGCGTGTCAGGAATCTTGACCTAGATTCCAAAAGGTAACGGAAAGCAATGAAAGTCTCCTTTCGGCTTTGACTTCTCAAGCGGTTACGTGGAAGGGAGAACAACAAACTTTCACTTTGGGTTTTTTTCTATGTCTCAATAAAGAGGACTTTAAACGGTTAGGAATGTAACATTGAAGAACACATATTTCACACAAACAATCGACATGTTTGAATGAAAGTGATGAATGTAGAGTAAATGAAGAACTTGAAATTAAAAGAGAGATTTGAAGGCTGAATTGAAAAAAACTGAAAGCTGAGGAACTGAGGAACTGAAATAACAAACTGAATTAAAGTAAAGACTTTGAAAGAAATACTTGAATTGAAATGATAGAGGATTGAAATAAAAGACTTGAAACATAAATTGAATAACGAAACTAAAATAACAAATAATTGAGATGATAATGTAATTTGATTTGCTTGATTAGTGTTGGACTTCTTGCACAGTTGCATAAATGTCATTATTTATAAAAACAATGGGAATAACAAACTTCTTAAGAATTTGTAGAAAATAAACGAACCTATCTAATAACTTGAAAGTTAAAAGAATACAACTTGAATTTAAAAAATGTAATCTAAATCTACTGGAACCAAACTCCTTTGTGGTCTAATCCTTTTGTAGCATATCTTTTGAAACACCCCTTTTGGATTTATTCTCGAAGCCTTTGCATTATCTCTTAATTTTCTTTAACAAATACTCTTTTATTATGGATAAACATCAAACCACTTTCCACTTAATCTCACAGTGATAAATTCGGCATAAATTCAATTAGACGAATTAGCCATTATCCATCCACTGAATACTCAAGCAAAATCTTCTTCAAAGATGTGAACCCCTCTTTAACCAATTTAGCTCAATGCGTTAGCCCAATCCTCATTCATAGGACCAATGCTACTCTCAAAATCTTCTTTGGGCCCATTGCCATGTTGGGGTGTCAACATAATGTGAATAAGGAAAAGGTTCACAATTGCAGAGACTTTCTGAGACTCCACTGCTTCCCTTTGGACAAGTTCATGCCTGAGTGGCCCTCAAATCTTTCTTCCTTCAATGAAATCTCTCTCTGTCTCTCCTATTTCTTATGTTATTGTTTATTTCGTTAATGCCCTGATTGGTGGTCTGGTCCCAGGTGATTTGGTCTGGTCTTGTGTTTTATGGGATCAGATCGTGTTTGGTAGCATTGATCCCAAATTTTTGGTTAGACCAAGTAAGACTAAATCAGACCAAAATGGTCTCATTTTAGACAAAAAAAAAAAGGTAGTTCTTGGTGGTCCGGTCTGGTCTTATTAATAAAATATATTTATAAATAATTAAAAATGAATAAATAATAATAATAAATTAATAATAATAAAAAAAAATTAAATAAAACATATTTTAAAAATAAAATATAAATAATAAATAATAAACAAAATGAAATAAATAATACCTAATATTAATAAATAAATGAATATAATAATAATAAATAAATGAAAAAAATAATAAAATCATAAAATATATTTAAAAATATAATAAAAATAATAAATAATGAACAAAATGAAATAAATAATAATAATAAACCCTATATAATAAAAAATAATAAATAGATATAATAATAAATAATAAGTAAATATAATAATGAATAAATACTTCATAATAATAATAAAAAATGGGTATAATAATAATAAATTAATATTAATTTAATAAAATATATTTTTAAATAATTAAAAATGAATAAATAATTTATAAATAAAATGAATTAAATAATGAAATAATAATAAATAAATAGAATATATTTATAAATTAATATATAAATTAATAAATAATAATTTAATAATATAAATAATAAAATATATTATAAAGTGAAGAAATAATAAATAAAGAAATAAATAATACATAAATAAATATTATAATAAATAATAAATAAATAGTAAGACCAGACCGCTTACCAAATAGACTTTTCCAGATCAGATTAGATCAGACCAGACCGAACCGGACCAAACATGACCAGACCAAAAAGACCGCCTACCAAACATGACCTAATTGAATGTGCATGCACCTTAAATACAGTATAAGTTGCTTTTCATGGTTATAACATCTCATAGTCATAGGCAACCCACTATAAGTTAATAATTGGAATCTCCCATTTTATAAAACATGTTACCTTTCACATGCTTTTTAGAATTTTTGATAATGAAATATAATTTGGACATTTATATAAAAGACAATGTTGGTCTTAAGTCATATAAAAAAAAAAACTTCCTTCAAGATGATGGGGTAATATAAAAATTAACATGTTTGCAAATGAAACCAAGCAATTGATATTGAAAAGATTTATGATATTTATAAAAATATTTTAAAGTTTTAGAATGTATATAATTTATTGGGTAAATATTACTCACACCCTCTTAAAGATACCATAATCCCACACAGACCCCCTCAATATTCATTATTTCCACTCGGATCCCCTATTGTAAGATTTATTAACGTTTTTGTAGGAAATTACCAAAATATCCTTCTTCCTCCTCTCCTTGTTCCTCTTCCTCTCTCATTCTTCCTCTTCTCCTCTCCTCTCTCTCAATATAGCAGCGTATATACATATATATACGTATATATAACAACTATATATATATACGGGTATATAACAACTATATATAGCAGCTATATATATATGGATATATATACGGGTATATATATGTATATATGGGTATGTAATATGGGTATATATAGCAGCATATATATATACGGGTATATAGCTGTTATATATAGCAACTATATATATATACACGGGTATATATACAGGTATATGAGTATATATAGCAGCATATATATATATTTGTATATATGGGTATGCAATATATACAATCCCCATCTTCAATCTCTCTCACAATTTTTCACTTCCAATCTCTCTCTATATATAAATTAGGATTAGGGTTTTGGGATGCCCAAATTAAAGAAAAAGAAGGATTTGCAGGTCAATTTATATCATTTTGAGGGCAAAATAGACAATTCACATGGTGGTTAACGGCACAGTTTAACAACGTGGAGACGGAGGGGTCTTTGTGGGACAAAATTCAATTTTGAGGGGTCCGAGTGAAAATAGTGAATATCGAGGAGGTCTGTATGAAATTAGAGTATCTTTGAGGGGGTGTCAATAATATTTACCCTAATTTATTTTGTTGGGACTCATCATATAATGAGTTCATTCTTAATCGGTTAAGCCTTGAAGCATTTTAAAAGGAAGAATTGAGGTAAATTTATTTTTAAATAAATTTTGTATTAATTTTATAAAAAATTTAAACTTTATATATCTAAATTGTATATTTAATGATACTAGTGGAGAGGATGAACTCCATCCTTCCATGGGAGAACTAAACAATTGTTCATACTAAAAAGAAAAATAAATAAACATAAAATAAAAACCAAAAACTTAAAATGATCTAATTTTCATACATCCCTTTACCAAAATTAAATTGGCAGATAATATCTCTGATCATGTTTTAAAATTTTGAGAATAAATTATATATTTTGAATGTAAATTAATTTATATATATTGATCAAGTACAGAAACGCATCGAATAGACTAATTATAATAATGTCAAATATAAAAAGCTGGAATTGAGGAAATTAAATACATGCCACATAATAGAACATGTGAATTCTATTCCATTTTGGTTTGAAGTGTAGATTTATCAGTTAAAGCCTAGGGCAAGGTTAGAGATGTACTTCTCTTAGTTAAGATGCTACAATAACTTCCATATCTCTCGTGCCTAGCAGAAGTCGGTCTGTTTCAGTAGTCCTAAAACAATCACGAATGAGTCATAATATTGTCGTGTACTAAGATCATATCATGTGTCATCCAATCATATATCGAAAAGTGGCAAAATATTATCGGCTTGACGACTTGTGAGCTGTGACATTTAAGTCAACCCCAACAAAGTTACAAAATCCTCTCTTTTTAATTACACAACATTCACATGCCTTCCTACAACTTGCTAAAACCTTCAAGCACTCTACACAACTTGCTAAAACCTTCAAGCGCTCTCCACACTTGATTACAAAAAAAAAAAAAAAAAGCACTCTCTCCCTCTCTTTCTCTCTTTCCAAAGGTCACCGGCATCCATGGATACAAAGGTCATCTCTACCGGAATCCGGTACTCGAGCCTCCCGGACAGTTATGTCCGACCGGAATCAGAAAGACCAAAACTTTCAGAAGTGTCTGACTGCGAAAACGTTCCGATTATCGACTTTGGTTGCGGTGATAGTGACCTAATAGTGCAACAAATAGGCCATGCCTGTCAGCAATATGGTTTTTTCCAGGTTCTTATATAGTTTTATTTTGCATCTAGAACTAGAACAATGAGCGAGCAAGAAAATTGATAGTCACCTATCACAATAATCATTGAGGCTTATTTTTGTCAATCGATCACATTGATCTTTAATGGGTGTACAGGAATTTTTTACTCACCAGTGATCAAGATATCATATTCGTGTGTGTATATATGTTAGGACTAAATGTATAACAGTGGAAGTAATTTTGGTTCAGATATTATGGGTTGTGAATTTGTGTGTATGCTTGTACTAGGTGATAAATCATGGAGTGTCAAAGGAATCAGTAGAGAGAATGCAAAGGGTGGCTAATGAGTTCTTCAGTTTATCATTAGAAGAGAAGATGAAATTGTACTCTGAAGATCCATCAAAGACAATGAGACTGTCCACTAGCTTTAATGTGAATAAGGAAAAGGTTCACAATTGGAGAGACTTTCTGAGACTCCACTGCTACCCTTTGGACAAGTACATGCCTGAGTGGCCCTCAAATCCCTCTTCCTTCAAGTAAATATCTCTCTCTCCCCTATTTCTTATGTTATTGTTTATTTTGTTAATTGACTGTGCATGCACCCTAAATATAGTATAAGTTGTTTTTCATCCATGTAGACATCAAATTAATTTAAAAAAAGTAATAACATCTCATAGTCATAGGCAACCCACTATAAGTCAATAATTGGAATCTCCCATTTTCACATGCTTTTTAGACTTTTCGAAGCACTAAGGTAAATATAAAGTGATTCAATATAATTTGGACGTTTAGTTAAAAGATACTTCTGTCTTAATTAAGTCATATGAAAGTAAAATTTCTTTAATATATGCTGGGGTTATGTAAAATATTAACATGTTTTCAAATGCTTTAATTATTTTTTCACAATCATGTATTTGAATTTTAAAAACCAAGCAATCCATAATAGTGAAATTATTTTTGATATTTATGTATATTAGTTTTAAAACACAAGTATTTTTTAAGTACATAACAATAAAATATAATATATTAACAAAATTAATTGTTGATCAAAGTAACTAAGACGGATTTTGATGCAATAAATGTATTCAATGTAATAAATACTAACTAACTGGAAAAAAAACATTGTAATAAACACTATTCATAACAATTGTATGTAAGTGCATCAAATCTTTAAAAAATGTCAGCTGTGTATTTTATTCAAAATTTAAATATAAAATGATAAATATATTTTTTCCGTTTCATATTAATAGTTCACTTTTTCATATTAATAGTTCACTTTTTCAATTTTAGTCAATCCAAAATAATTGTCCAATTTCAAATCATAGTTTTTACTAACTTTAAACAATCACCAAACCCAATTAATCTGTGTCTTTTTTCTATTGATACAATTAAATATATTTTCTTAAAAAGTTAAAAAGTCCATCTAGGATATAAGTAGTAGTTTGAGGTGTAAAAATTTTGTTGTGGTAAATTTTAAAAGAAATTTGTGAAACACAAATTTGAATATTAAATTCTTTTTCTTATCAATTAATTTTGGAATCAAACTGCAAATTACATTTTAATATCAACTTATTTTGTTCTTACAAATAGCTGTGATTGAATTCCAAATTAATTTCACTGTATTTTACACATTTACTGATATGATATTAAATGTGAGCCCACTTCCAATTGATTTAGTGCCCTAGAGCTGGCAACAATGATCAGGGTTAGATTGGTGTTCCGTGCCCTCTAACTTAATCTAACAACTAATTTTATTGGTGCACATATCCATGTTCAAGTCTAATTTTAGTTGGGTGGACTGTTTTTTGAAGTTAATGAAGATGAATAATTTAGTAAAATATAAAATTATATTGTACTAAAATTTAAAATTAAACAAAAATTTTAAAATAAATAAAATTAAAAAATTAGATAAATATTTTGAGATAATTAAAAATAAGAAAGTGTCCAACTAATAATAATATTCGTAGATTTACCGATGGTCATTTTTAAGTTTCGGCGCCGCGGAATTATTGGGTTGTGACGTCATGCAAAGCCTACGTGGCTGACCTCATCACCCAATGACATTTTGTACCTCAAACAACTTTTCTATATTTCATGTCTCACTCGTTTTACGCGTCATCAATTAATGAATACGTGCTGACGTGCCCAGTTTGAATTATATATGGTCATTGTTTTGTGATCTGGGATTGTTCACAATAAATAGGTACTCTGATGATAACTAATCCATGTAGCATCTCAACGACCATTTAATTTTTGGATAAATTACAGTTAAACCCCTTATATATGACATATTACACTTACACCTCCTGTTATTTGAATAATTACATATAGACCCCTCAAATTGTAAGTTGTAACAAGAAATCCCCTAGTCATATTTTTTTCAGAGGTGAAATGTCTAGAATATCCTCAATTAGATATAAAAATATTTAACTCCATAAAAAATAGTTATGGGTTGAAATGTCATTTCACAACTAGAGGGGGTGAAACTATAATTATCTAAGTAATAAAGAATGCAGGTGTAATATATCAAATTTTGAAATGGTGTAACTATAATTTATCTTTTATTTTTAAGTGGGGTTTGTGGGAAAAGAAAATCGATAAGATATATATAGTGCTGTTATCAGTAAACTCATTTTATGATTTCATTTTGCATCAATTAGCCCCTTCTGTTTCAGAAAACTCCCATGCATTTATCAAATTGTATTAACTTGTCTCATTTTCTATAATTTTGGACAAATATACCCTTGAAAGTAGAGAGGTTTACTGATAAATGATTTTTTATGGGTAAATTATACTTTCATCCCATGTTGATATAAATTACACTTTCACACTTTATTTGTTTCACTTTGACCCCTCAACTAAATTTTGAGATGCGAAATGACTAAATTATTCCTAAATGTGTGTGAGGATCTACTTGTCAACCCATAAAGATGTGAAAATTCCAACCTATCCTCCTTTTACAAAAAATATATATATATTTCGAAAACAAAAATCGAAAAACAAAATATCAAAAAAAAAAAATCAAAAAAAATATTTCAGGAAAAATACAAATATTTTGAAATAAAAAAATTCGAAAAAAAAATATTTTTGGAAAAAAAGTATTTCGGGGAAAATATAAATATTTCGAAAAATATATATATTTTGTATATTTTTCAAAATCAAAATATTTCGGGAATATATATTTTTCGAAATATTTATATTTTTCCCAAAAATTTGTTTTCCAATTATTTTTATATATAGATATATATATATTTGAATTATTTTTCGATATATATATATATTGTAAAAGGAGGGTAGGCTGGTATTTTTCACATCTTTATGGGTTGAAAACTAGGTCCTCATGCATATTTAGGAATAATTTAGTCATTTCACATCTCAAAATTTGGTTTAAGGGTCAAAGTGAAACAAATAAGGGGTGGAAGTGTAATTAGTAAAATAAAAGGGTGTGAAAGTGTAATTTACATTAACAACATGGGGTGAAAATGTAATTTACTCATAAAAAATCATTTTTCAGTAAACCTCAGGAGTATTTTTGTCCAAAATTATACAATTTAATAAGTGTAAGGGAGTTTTTTTGAAACGGAAGATGGTTTGGTTGATGTAAAATGAAACCATAAAATTATCTATTGTTTCTTTACTATAATAGGTTTTCCCCTACCGTGCCTACCACTCAAGTTTTTGTTATTAATTATATTACTAATATTGTCTTAATTGCTAAAGTGTTGAGTGAAGGTTAGGGTTCGAACGCATACCCTAGTAACCCTACTAAATTTTTTGTCATGAAAAAATAAATATAAAAAATATTAGTATCAAATAATAGGTGTCTATCTTTCTTGTCCCCAGGGCCAGCATGAGGTTAGGCGACCAAGGCGTCGCCTAGGGCGTCCGGCCCCAAGGGAGCCCTATTTTTTTTTTCTTTTGTATCTGTTTTGAAAAAAATAATAGTATCTCTACAAGTCCTAAAAAATATAATTAGTTTCAGAACATAATTCAAAACAAAGTTTAATATAATTACACAATTTAGGGTTTCAAATTTTTTTTTAAAAGTAATTATTTTCCTATGGTGTAAAAAATAATAATAATTTGTTTAACATTCCAATTTTACCTAAATACTAATTTTATTTCACAATTTAGGGGCTCCAAAATTTTATTATTCACTTACTATTACACTAAAAAAAAAAAAACTTAATTCTTCAACCTAATGAAACTAAAGTCAAAACCAATTCAAATCAGTACTCTGATTAGGGTTAGAAGTCTCGTGATTGCCGCACTTGCACAACAACAATAACTTTTCACGCAACTATATTTAGGGGTCTCTTGACTGCTGTACTCGCTGTACAATATTTTTTTACAATAACTATGAGATAAAAGTTTTTTTCATATTAATATTTTTAATAATTTTTTTTTTTACAATTATAATTTTTAGACACATAAAACCTTATGTATAAAGGGGCTCACATATGATTTCGCCTAGGGCCTCTAAGCATTTTTGGGATTTCAGGGTCGGCCTTGCTTGTCCCCGCGGACTGGATTTAGCGTAGGTTGGAATGATGAATCGTATCTAGTGTATCGAGTGTAAGTTCGAATTCTTCTCCTCCGCAAGTTTGCAACTTAACATTATATGAGTTGAGGGTCGGTTCGTATAACGTCGATGATGATTTCCTGGGGCCTAGGTCCCAGGGAGGTCGTCCTTTATGGTTAGACCTTGGAAAAGAAAACGACTAACTTGGCAAAAATACAATTTCACCTATTTGTTAATATTTTTTAGGGGTAAAGTGTGAAAATTTCATATTTGCAAATAACTTCTCAAGTATAATTTGGGTAACAAATCTTCTAAATTACTAGATTTTGTGGCAAATTGTCAAATTTTTTCTTAAATTACCAAGTTATCCTTTTTACATAATTAACTTAGTAAATCTTTTTATAACAAAATTTATAAAGAAATTATACAAATTTGAATGAAATATTTGATGACATGTTCTCCATTCAAACTTTTCATAAATTTATGCAATTTTAGAATTCTTTAAATTATTAATGACGATGTCTCTATAAAAGTTTAAGTAACAAAGTTCAAAAGATTTAAGTGATTCCTCAATAATATTTATATATAATTTGAGAAATAAGGTTTTAATGATCTAAGGAATTAGTAAGTTATTCATTAATATATTTTAGGAAAAGAAGTTATTTTTTAAGGTAAAGAATTTAAATTTAGAGTATTCAGCTTTATATTATAATAAAACTTAGTTAAACAATATAATTAATGTCTTAAATAATAAAACAATATTATTGATATATCTTAAAATTGAAAAAAACTTAATATGAAGGATATGATAGTCTTTTATAAAGTATTTGAGGCTAATGGTCACAAATTAATAGTTCTAGAGGGGTTGATTACAAAAGTACAATAATTCAAGGGGGATACCACAAACCATATTCATATGTTAAGAAGTTTGGAGCAATGACAACCTTCTCTCGAACTCTCGAAAGATAAGCTTACAAGTTTTATTCCACAGAAACTTACCTCTTTTATGGGTAATGTGGACACTTTACAACCCTCCGAAATTGAATGTTTAGAAGCTTTCTAAGTCTGCTCAAGCCTTACATGTTAAGATTGAGGACATTGATAGCCAAGTTAAGTTTATGATGTCTGCCATCTATGCTTTCAACTCTGCTAAACAGAGAAAGTCATTATGGCAAGACTTATGTAATAAAGCTCCTATGTTTGCTAATGACCTTGGATCCTTGTGGGAAACTTTTAATGTGATTGCCCACCCCAATGAGAACCATGGAGGATCTAGAGCCTGGAATGGTGGGATACAAGATTTTAGAGATTGCCTTCACACTGCTGAGCTTCCTGATTTGAGATTTCAGGGCATTTTCTATTCTTGGAATAACAAGAGCCTTGGAATAGCTAATATATCCAAGAAAATTGATATAGCCCTTGCCAGTGAGCAATTAATAAAATTGCAATGGAAAAGTGATATTTTCATTATGCTGTAAATTGGGATTTTATACAATAAGATGAATCATTCCCATTCCTAAATATCAACACTATTCATGACTAATTTCCTATTCTATATTGTATTACAAAGGAAAGAATCAAATGAATGAAATAATTACAGCAATTATACACACAAAAGTGAAGGATCAATTGTCCTAGAATCACGATCCTTAACACTCCTCTTCAAGTTGGAATACATGTTAATCATTCCTAACTTGCTTAGTAGAATAAAAAACTATGGAAAACCTAATGACTTAGTGAAGATGTCCGCTGGCTGCCTCGACGTTGATATATGGAAAGTCTTGACTGTTCCAGCTTGAATCTTTTCTCTCACAAGATGACAATCAATTCCTATGTGCTCCATACGCTCATGGAACACGGGATTGGAGGCAATGTGAAGGGTGGCTTGATTATCACAATATAATTTGGCCGGTTGTGGATGGTCAATCCCAAGATCATGTAAAATGTACTGAAGCCAAGTGATCTCACAACAAACTGCCACCATGGAGCAGTATTCTGCTTCTGCACTTGATTGAGAAACCGTGCTTTGCTTCTTGGCTTTCCAAGAGACAAGTGAATGTCCAAGAAAAACACAATAACCTATGGTCGATCGTCGCGTGTCTCGGCATCTAGCCCAATCCGCATCACAAAATGCATTCAACTGTAATGAGCTTTTGAAGAAAGAAAGATACCTTGTCCAGGTGAATGTTTAATGTAACACATAAATCGTTGTGCCGCTTTTAAATATAGAATACGAGGCTTGTCCATGAATTGACTAAGAATGTGCACTGCATAAACCAAATCTGGTCATTTAATGGTCAAGTATATTAATCTTCCAATGAGTCTATGATAGGAAGATGGATCTTTGATGCAATCCCCTTCTTCTTTGCTGAGTGACAAATTTTGCTCCATTGGCAAACTGACGGGTTTAACTCCCAAGTACCCTGTATCATCCAATATCTCAAGAGAATACTTCGTTGTGAAAAGGGCGATTCCCTTCTTGGAACGATGATTCTATGCCCAGAAAGTATTTCAAATCGCCAAGATCCTTTAGCTTGAATTGTTTCATGAGATGAGATTTAATTTCTTCAATATCTTGTAGATTGTTTCTTGCCAAAATAATGTCATCCACATAAACAAGGAGGGCAGTGAATGAATTACCACGCGTTCGGACAAACAATGAGTGATTAGATTGGGATTGTGAAAAATTCGCATGTTTGAGTGCATTCGATAGTTTGATAAACCATTGGCGAGAAGCTTGCTTGAGCCCATACAAAGACTTGTGAAATTTGCATACTCGTGTCTCCCCCTTTCGTCTGAAACCGAGAGGTAATGACATATAGACCTCCTCCTCGAGGTCACTATGGAGGAAGGCATTGTTGACATCAAGTTGATGAAGATGCCAATTCTTGGAGGAGGCGATGGCAAGAAGTAGTCAGACGGTGACTAGCTTAGCCACTGGCTTAAAAGTTTCACGGTAATCAAAACCTTCAACTTGACTGTAGCCTTTAACATTAGGATTTGCTGCAACATCAGGGACATGGAATGAATGTTGTGGTGTTGAGGAGTCGTGCCGAGGTGTGGAGACGGACTCAGGTAATTGAGAAAAGTTAGGTGTTTGGATGGTGGTGGAGTTGGGTGTGGCACTTTTCCATGAATCAGTGGAGAGAACGGGCAATGGAAAAAGTGAGGTTGGAAGTGTGGCAGCTGAAGGATAAGGAAATATATGTTCGTGGAAATGGACATCTTTGGAAATAAAGGTCTTTCCAGTGGCTAAGTCATAAACCCGATATCCTTTGGTGCCATATGGATAACCAAGGAATAAGTAACGAAGGGACCAGGCGTCAAACTTACTTGGTCGATGGTGATGGGTTGAAACAAAACACAAACAACCAAAGACATGTAAGTGCTCATATGTGGGGTGGGGTTTGTAAAAAAGTACCTCATATGATGTTTTTCCTTTGAGAACCGGTGTAGGTGTCCAGTTTATGAGATAAGTGGCAGTGTGAATGACATCTCCCTAAAATTTTAGCTTGGAAGAGTAATGCACGTGATACATTGAGAAGATGTCGGTGTTTTCATTCGATGACCCCATTTTGTTGTGTGGTTGAAACACAGCTGGTTTGATGTATAATGCCTTTGTCGGAGAAGGTTTGGGTAATGTCAAATTCATGTCCATTGTCACAACGAATGATCTTGTTTCGAGATGCAAATTGTGTCTCAATGAGATTAATATAAGAAAGTAGGAAATTACGAGCATCAGATTTTTTGTGCAAGAGATAAACCCATCTACAATGTGAAAAGTCGTCAGCAATAATGAGAAAATATTTTCCCCATTTAGTGTTGGAATATGATAACCACCCCAGATATCAACATGAATCGAATCAAAAGGTACTTTTGTATTAATAGATTTTAAAGGGAAAGATTTACGAGTTTGTTTAGCAAGAGAACAAATGGAGCAATCATCAATAGAACAAAAATTTATTGTTTTTGAAAGTAAAGAAATATTTCTCAAGCTTTTGTTAGAGGGATGACCAAGACGTTGATGCCAAAGGTTGGAATTGATGAAAACAGCGGCTGCAACGGAATAACACCCAACTTGCTTCAAAATATCCAAGTAATAAAGTTCTTCTCGCTCAGTTCCCGTCCTAATCGTCTTCCCCGAATATTGGTCCTGAACAAAACGTAGGTTATTATTGAAAATAGATTAACAAGAAGAAGTTTGGGCAAGTTTTACAACTGATATCAAGTTTAATCTGAAAGATGGAACACATAACACATTTTGAAGAATAAGTTTGCCAGAAAACCGTATGGTGCCTATACGTGTCACCCGAGAAAAGGCGTGATTCGGGTATGCTGGCAGTCATAAGTTTGGGTGAGCAAACCATGTGATCGGTTGCTCCTGTATAAAAAATCCAACGAGTTTCTGGACTATATGTTTTTCACAAGTAAGGATACCTGAAAGGTTGTTCACCGTCGAGGCTGAACTCACTTGATTGGCCATGCTACCCGATTTGGTACGATCAATAAGAGTAAGAAGGTCATGATATTGCTCAGCGGTGAGATTGTAGGAAGATGGTGATGTTTCTGTTTTATCGGGTTTGAAATCTTCATAGTGAGCCTTAGAAGAGAAATTTGAGGTTTCCCTTTTGTCTCCATGAGAAGTGGCCCTCTTGAGCTTTCAACAAACATCAATGGTATGACCCTTGTGGCCACAATAATCACATTAGAGATGTCCTGGACAATTTTCAGCGGTATTCCCTATGATGTTGCAGCGATCACACTTGAGATAAACGTTCTTTGGTGGATGATTTCTATTAGTACTTTGCGATCCATCTTTGACAGCAAACGCAGTAGCATATGGTGTTTTCTCTATCACCTGCGAAGAAATAGCTCACTATTTTTCATCCTGAATAATGAGTGAAAATACCTTGTTCACAACAGGCAAGGGTTCTATAAGCAAAATCTGTCCACGGGCTGCTGTATAAACTCTATTAATTCCCATGAGAAACCGTATTGTTCACTGCGTTTGTTGGTATTCCTGCAGCTGCTTTCCCGTGTCACCATCATAATGTGGGAGTGGACTTTATGGCATCTCGCGTATCCCACAAGCCTTTCAGTTTGGTGTAGTACTCGCTGATGCTTATGCCTCCTTGAATGCAGTCATGGATCTCCTGCTCAATGTGAAAAAGCTACACACTGTTGGTATGGGAGAATGGCTCATTCAATTCGTTCCAAAGCTCAAGAGCACCATCATTGTACATCACGCTTTGTGCAATATCCGGTGAGATGGTATTGAGAATCCATCCCTTGACAAGGAGGTTGCAACGAGTCCATTGCTTGATCTCTCTCTCCGATGCAGAGGGTGGTTTCGTAATCGTGATGTCCACGAAACCGTCTTTATTCTTGGTGATGAGGGCCATGAGCATGTCATGGCTCCAAATAGGATAATTGTCTTGTGTCAATAGTTGTGTGATAAAGATCAAACCTGGTTGATCTGAATGGTGAAGGTACGTAGAAGGGGTCGCTCGGATCTTTGTAGCTGTTTGCGTAGGGCTTGTTCGCCTCTGGAGATTTCTCGTCATCCTTTGCCATGGAAGCAGAAAAGAATGGTGGCTAGGGTTGGATTATTTTTCTGTAGGAAAATTCACTTCTCTGATACCATAATAAAATTGTAGTGGAAAAGTGATATTTTCATTATGCTGTAAATTGGGATTTTATACAATAAGAGGGATCATTCCCATTCCAAAATATCAGCACTATTCATGACTAATTTGCTATTCTATATTGTATGACAGAGGAAAGAATCAAAGGAATGAAATAATTACAACAATTATATACACAAAATTCAAGGATCATTGTCCTAGAATGACGATCCTTAACAACAATGGATTACTTCATTTCCTTAGTTTGATTGCACTTTTATCCCTTAAGGTGTCTCTGATCACTCTTCCTTTGTGATCAGGCTTGGCAACCCTACTAAGAAAAGGAATATCCCTTTTAAGTTCTTTAATTATTTAGCTGACCATCCTGATTTTCTCAATACAGTTCAAGAAGTTTGGAGCCAAGACATCTCTGGTACCTCCATGTACCAAGTTGTAAGGAAGCTCAAGCTTTTAAAACCCAAGCTTAAGGCTTTAAATACAAGAAGCTTTAGTGATATTTCCGTCAGAGCTAAGAAGGGAAAGGAAGATTTTTTTCTATGCAAAACCAAATTAGACTTTAATCCTTCTGATGAGGGCCTCAGAAATGCAGAGAAGGAATTACCCAAGACATACACTGACATGTCAAAGGTTGAAGAGACTTTTTATTTCTAGAAATCTAGAATCAAGTGGCTACAAGAGGGGGATAAGAATACCAGATTTTTTATGAAATTTTTTAATGGAAGATGGAACGGAAAGAGAATTGCTTTTATCACCAAGAGTAATGGTGTCACCACTAGTTCAATGCAGGAAGTCAAAGATGAGGTAGTGGAGCACTTCATTAAGTTATTTGGGCCCTCTTCCAATCCCACGCATCATAGCTCTCCTTTGGGAACTATTAGCTCATTTTATTCTAAGTTTATTTCTGGTATCTTGGTGGATACCCTCACTGTTGTTCCATCTGTGGAAGAAATTTAAACCTGTTTTCTTAACTTGAACAACAACAGGTCTCCTGGACCTGATGGTTATAATGCCACCTTCTTCAAGAGAGCTTGGAGTATTATTGGCTCTGATCTCTCTAAGGCCATTCAAGGGTTTTTCCAAAATGGCCAACTCCTTAAACAAATAAACTCAACCTCTATTGCCCTTGTTCCTAAAGTTCATAATCCCTCCACCATGAATGATTTTAGACATATCTCTTGCTGCAACACTATTTATAAGGTTATCTCTTAGCTCCTTGCCTCTAAATTGGAAGATTTTCTCCATTCCTTAATTGACAATTGCTAAACTGCCTTTGTTAAGAACATGAGAATAAGTGATGGTTTTTTTTTCTTGTTCAGGAACTCTTCATAAGTTATCACTATCCATTTAACATTGCTAAATGTGCTCTCAAGATTGATCTTCAAAAGGCTTATGACTCTGTCAGTTGACCCTTCTTATTTGATACTCTTAGCTTGATTAATTTCCCTCTTATTTTCATTAGTTGGTTGAGAGCTTGTGTTTGTTCCCCTAAATATTCTGTTTCTATCAATGGGGAGCTAGCATATTATTTTAAGGGGACTAGAGGTCTCAGGCAAGGAGACCCCATATCTCCTTTCCTCTCTGTGTTTAGTCATGGATGTTTTATCCTCCATCATTCAACACAACATCCAATATGAGACTCTTTTCATGTACCATTGGAGATGCAAGATGAACAAAATTTCCCATCTATGTTTTGCAGATGATCTTTTCCTATTCTGCCATGGTAACACCACTTCCCTTAAAGTCATATTGAAGAGCCTTTCATACTTCTTTGAGCTTTCTGGCCTCACTCCCAATCTAAACAAAAGCTCCATTTTCCTTGCAAATGTCTCTGCTGATTTACGAACTGCCATGAGAGGTTCTTGTGGTTTTGCTTTTGGAATTTTTCCTACAAGGTACCTTGGCTTACCTTTGTCCCAAACTAGACTTTGCTCTAATGATTATAAGTTCTTAGTGTAGAGAATCACTAACAAGATCAGTTGCTGGACTTCAAAGTTCCTCTCTCATGTTAGTAGTTTCCAACTGATTAAGGCCATCCTCAATAGCATCCAATTCTATTGGAGTGCACACCTTGTGCTGCCTTTGTAGGTTATCAAGAATATTAGTTCTGTCCTTAGAAATTTTCTCTGGACTGGGAAAGAAATGAGATATTTTGGAGCAAAGATTAGCTGGTTCTCCCTATGCAAACCTAAGGAGTATGGTGGTTTGGGGATTCCTAACCTTTCTAACCTGAATAGAGCTGCCATTCTGAAGCACATTTGGCACTTATTCAGGAATGATGGGAGTTGTCTTTGGGTAGAGTGGGTATATGCAAACATTCTCAAAGGGCAAAGTTTTTGGGCTGTCAAACCTTCTCTTCTAAACTCTTGGAATTGGAAACAAATCCTCAAGATTAGAGGAATTGGTAAATCTTTTATAAGATTTGAGGTGGGCAATGGGAAAGAGGTGTCTTTATGGCAAGATTATTGGTTGCCATGTGGTCCTCTACTGAATTTCTGTAACCCTCTTATCATTGCTCACTCTGCATGGGATGGGAATCCTAAAGTAAGTAAATTGATTAGAAGATCTAGCAAGAGAATTCCCCTTTCTCTCCTCCAAATGATTCCTAATGATTGCTTTGCTCACCTTCCCTAGATCCAACCAGATATTAGGGATAGACCTATATGGACTCTCTCTCCAAATGGTTGTTTCAACCTAAAGCATACCTATCATGCTCTTCTCCCACCCTCTCCTTGTTCTAAGTGGTACCATTCTCTCTGGTTCCACAATCTAATTCCAAGGCACTCTTTTGTTGATTGGATAGCCTCCTATGGGAGACCCAGCACCAAGGACAAGCCTGGAGTGCCTTCTGTTTCTAATGTTTGTCCCTTATGTGATGATGGTGATTAGAACCATGAGCATTTGTTCTTTAACTGTCCCTACTCAGCAAGAATTTGGCACTGGGTTCAAAACATATGTGGTGTGTATCATGGGAACCTTTCTATGTTTTCTATATTCCAGTGGATGTCAATGCTTTGGAAGCCTGATTCCAACTCCCTTACAGCCATGCTCTACAGACTATGTTTCTCAACATCTATCTATTTCCCTAGAATCTTCACTGTTTTTGGAACTCCCTCTGCAATTCTCACTTGAAGGTTGTATTAGAGCAAAGCTTATGTCTCTCAAATGGAAGGACAGTGCTAAAGATAGAGAAATCACATATGCTTGGAACATCCCAGACTCAGTGTTTGGATAGCTAGTTTTGTGTTGGTGTTGCTGGCTTTGTTTTTGTTGCTTAGCTTGGCCTTTGCTGCTCCATGATCTGTCTTTGACTATGGTGCTGGTGTTGAGGGTTGTTTCCTCCATGTAAATTAGCTTTGTTGTCTGTGTTGGTTTCTCCCTTTGGTTAATAAATTGATTTACCGAAAAAAAAGTGTAATTGGTGTCATGACTAGACAAAAGAACTCCTTCACATACCTTTAGTAATATATGGCTAAATTGAAGAAATATATAATTCCAAAAGCACTCTTTGGTTGTTACCAACTCATCATAACCTCTATGTGGAATGATGTATTAAAATTTCGTAACTTGGTTGTACCCGTCCAAGAAACTTCAAATCTTGTAACTAAAATATATACATAAAAAAATACAAAAATTTCATACTTAGCATTAAGTCAATTTTACCTAGGATTTGCTATAAAATCATCAAATGAATTTCACACTTCTCTTCTTGTGATGAGTACACTAAATGTTATCAACAAATGTCATTAAAAATTTGTCCAAATATGTGCTGAGACAACCATCTTTTTATTTTATCTTTTCATTTGTAGAGTCATTACTTTTATTTTCTATCTTTCTAACATTTCTGACTTTCACTAATGGTTTTATCTTTTCAAGGATGGTGTACATGTCTAATGCTAAATTCTTCTTTATTAACAGGAATACTGTGATGCATTACTGTACGGAAGTTCGAGAACTTGGGTTTAGGTTACAAGAAGCCATATCAGAGAGCCTAGGCTTGGACAAAGAACACATAAAGAATGTGTTGGGTGAACAAGGACAACATATGGCGGTAAACTACTATCCGCCTTGTCCAGAACCTGAGTTAACTTATGGATTGCCTGGGCATACTGACCCTAATGCCCTAACCATTCTTCTTCAAGATCTTCAAGTTGCAGGCCTTCAGGTTCTCAAGGATGGCAAATGGGTAGCTGTCAAACCTCACCCCGATGCTTTTGTTATTAATATTGGTGATCAATTACAGGTAATTTAGCCTTTATCACAAAAATGATAAGTTTAGTTAACCATCACTCTCGAATGAAATTAATTATGTCACGCTGCGTATCAAATGCCTTTTAATGTAGAAAAATTTGATCAAAATAATTTCATTATTCTATCACTTATGTCTTACCTATGCCTATCAAACTTATGATTCGAAATGCTTTATCTATAACATTTGAAGAGCTTGTATGGTATAAGAAAGCAATCTATTCTCAGCTAGCTACTTCAAAAAAAAAAAAATCTATTCTCGGACTAGGTGAATTTGAATATGAACAATACTTGGGTCCTATTCCGGAAGGATGAAGTTCGCCTCCCTGCTGATATAGTTCAATATAAATTGAACATGTGACTGGATTTTTTTTAAAAGAGGCTAATTCTTCTTTTTATAGATTTTATGTCCATCTTCCTTTTTTAAATTTTTTGAGTACATGTCCAAATGGTATTGGACCATATCAGCAGCGGGGAGGATGAACTTCATCCTCTCAGGGTAGGACCGAAGTATTACTCTAAATGGAAAGGTTTTAATTTATTTTATTTCTATTTCGACTGTACTTAGTTTTCTATAAAAAAAACATGCTTTATACTTCTAACTCCTATAATCTAAATCTTAATTATTTATTTATTTTTTTTAAAGTTAAACAAAACCTATTATGAGTGACTGCAGGCATTGAGCAACGGGAGGTACAAAAGTGTATGGCACCGAGCCATTGTTAATGCCGATCAAGCAAGGTTATCGGTGGCTTCTTTCCTCTGTCCAAGCGATGATGCTATAATCAGCCCTCCAAAGGAACTGACAGAGGACGGAACTGGAGCCTTATACCGGAGTTATACATATACAGAGTATTACAAGAAGTTCTGGAGCAGGAATCTAGACCAAGAGCATTGTTTGGAACTTTTCAAGAACTAGTTGTCCTTGATAGTTTTAGTAAGAGTTTCAACTTAGCTACCAAGCTCCACAACTACTAAGGTGTGGGAGGTACTAGTAGTACTAAAGAGTGGCTTCATTGCAATTATTTTTTTACTTCAATTTCAATTGTTTCGTTTCGAATCGCGAGTGCCATATTATGGTGATAGAATATCATCATTATCATTCTCTTATCCCCATATGATTAGGATATTGGGTGATGTTTTTTTCATTGAAGACTACAATAATTGCATTTGGAACTTGTTATTGAATTCTTTCATTTTTATTTTTGAGCAATGTGCTACTATGAGTAGCATGTTGCTTGTTGTAACATTATGTTAAGAATGTGATCTAAAATTGTTACTTAATTTTTTTTTGAACTATTAAATTTATTGTACTATATCCAGCTGATTTGAAACAATGTTATTGTTGGATGTTGTATGTGAATCTATTTCTATTGTTTAGTTTATAACTTAATACAATATTTTAATAATGTGCTATTATATGATGGTCACTTGAAATGTGTTGTGAAAATATAGGAGAACGCCGCGATGATGTGAAAAGAAAGGGAGAAAGTATCTTGAAGCTCTTTACTAATTCTTCTTCTCTTATCTTCATTTGTATTTGGTGTATCAAACTTATTACAAATATAAATGTTCTTACATTATTTGTCACCCATCCTTCACTATTGTTTCTTTCACTCCTTAATCACAATCGTACGTATCTACATGTCTTTTCCTTTTCAGTTCCATATGTGTAATAGTCAAAATAAGTATATGGTCCAACAAGGATGGGCCGGAAATGGATGGGCTGAGGAAAAAATGGGCCTATGAAAATTTCTAGAAGATAAGTGATCCACAAATTAGGGAGTTATCCTATTTATGGATCATAAGAGTCCATAAGGAAAAAGGGTTTTATCAAATCCGGATTGATAAACTTGGGAAAGGGGTTTGACCCATTGACCAAGTTGTGTATAAATATATGATGAAATATTGAATAAAAGATCCAATTTTTTATCTCAATTATTATTATGTATTTTTCTGCATTTACAATATGCAACTAGTTCATACACTCTATTATGGGGTCCACCTTCCTAACAATCCCCATTGGGTATATTACACTGTAATTATGTCTAGTTAAACCTTAATAAGAAATTTTTTGCTGAATAAAAATCTGTTGAAGAAAAAATAGTACAATATACTTGTGTCTTTCAAAATAGTATTCAACATGTTAAAATTATCTCATTAAAACATTTACTGAAATTTTTAGTGTGAAAAAACAACAAGAAGAAAAAAAGAGTATAGTATATCAATACATTAGATGCAATTATCTTTGAGTGATTCGGAGAAGTTGGATAATTGTTTGGTTTATACATCTCCATGACAAGTAATGCTGTAGTAAGTAGTCACATACCCTATTTGTGACCCATCTTCACTTTAGGTAAGAAAGATACTAGCGGTGCATATCCAATTTCTTGAACGGTGAGGGAATCCAACGTCGGAAGAAAGAATGATCATAGTTTGAAACTAAAACCTTAAATGGTGCATCCGCCGATTCAACAGTGGAAAAGTGTGTGATCGGTCATCGAGGAGCGTCCTCCAGGATTAAAAACTATAAGAAATACGTTGAAAAAGACGGGTTACAAATCCGACAGTTAGATTGAGAGATATTGCAAAGTCAAATTTAATAATTCTTCAGTCAACTATAATCTGCAATCCCGGTAATCATAACTGAGAGGTAATCATAACTGAGAGTTATAAATGAGATGTCTACATGCTCACTTCCTCCGCCCATTCCATCAAGTCCACTTGCACCTCAGCTACAACGTAAGCCACTTTCTCCTTCTCTGATGGCAATCAGCCAATTTAGAATGCCTTACACATAAAATTGAATTTGTGTAAATTGCAATTCATTAACTTATTACACAAATTTGACGAAACCATGACACAGTCTTAAAGTAGGGAAGTTGTATAGTATTTCAATATGTGATTAGGCTTGGAGGTACAAGACCCAAAGCCATTCACAAACCAACCCAAACAACAAATATGAGTTAGAGTGTAGTTGATAACATGGGAAGACAGGCCCAAATCCAATTATTCAAAACAAAATACGATAGACATATTTTTTGTGGTATAAATTTTTTTTAATGGAACTTGGTTGATGAAATTCAATAAAACACAATCATTTTTCATTGAGCGGGAAAAATACTATCTTGGTACTCGTAACCACAAATGTTTTTCCCAGGTGATCTGGAAAGCAACTACAAAGGGATGTGGTTTCTCCCTTCGTTGATGACTTACGATTTTCTATGAATCCAGTATAGAGAAAAGTGCAATCATTATTTTCTCTACGTGGGAAAATATTACTAACCTCCCCTGAAATTTAGTGATATTGCACGCGGCTCTCCTTTTATTTTAAAGTAAGAGAATACCTCAATTCAAATTAATTCCAGCATAATACTTTGCCCTTCGATCATAATCAATGCTGGCAAGTAATTTTTTTATCCTAAATACCAAAAATACTCTTATATATAAATATATATGCATATACATACAAATATATATATATTAATTATAGTAATGACATAATTAATCAAGAAGAACACACCTACACTAATCTTGAATGTCATAATGATTGAAATATCTCAAGGGTACCCAAAATAAAATTTACAAAATCAGTTTCATTAAGTCAACCTTTTTTACAGAATACACAGTCAAAACTGTTGATAAGTATATGTTATAAATAAAGAACACGAAAAATGCCAATTATTTTCTCCAAAAACTATAAAACAACATTGCGAAAGAGGATACAATTTTATCCATATTGGTCTTGTACAAGTTGCAGTTGATCCATTAACTATTTTAGGACAAAATGCATCGATTCTTCTCTGTCTAAGAGATGCTAGGTTCCTCGACTATAATCAAAGCTTAATTAGTGTCATTGAAACTAGCCTATGTAATGGTCCGGTCTACTTTGATTGCTTTCCTAATTTTAAGTTAAGCCTAAGTGACCATCACATACTAAAAGCTTTAACATTAAACATCAAAACTTCAGGATATGCCATGTTTGCAGGTGCCCAGCCTCTAAGCTTAATTTATAGAATTTACTACAAGACTATGAAAACCAATTTAAATGTTCATGCTCTAGTCAAAAGTCCTAAAGATCAAACTTTATTAATTCAAAACAGTACTTCTATTGCAAATATTCGAATACCAAAAATGATTGCCTGGAAAGATGTTTCCCTCCCAAATGAATGGTTACTTGAAAATGAAAATCACCCAACCAAAATCGAAAATGATGTCCGAAATCTTGAACATGTGCAACAATTCCTAGATGGAACTGTTAAGTTAACATTTGATAGATCTAGACACAGTTGCTCTTCCGTTAGTTCAAGCTCTAAAATGTTCACCCCCTTACCAATTAGAGAAAATACTACTAACCATGATACATAATTTGTAGAATCTCTAGTCCACCGATCTAGACGTGATCATAGATTAAAAGGAATTCAAAAAGATGAACAAGTATCTACTCCATGTTATGTCCCAAACATAGAAACTGAAGATTCAATCTGTAACCACTCTCCTACACAAATTGACTTTGAGACCGAAATTGTTAATCCACAACTATGTGTTTTAAGTAAATCATTTTCCTATAACCTTCTAAAGTTAGAAGTTGAAGCCAAGTCCAAAGAAAAATAAAGCAAGACGACAAATATATAAAACAAGTTACACGCATGAGGAGTAACAAAAATTACAAAACAATGGCAAAAATTCATGATAACAAACCAGTTAGAAATTAGTTTATTTGATTATCTTGAAAATTACTACAAAACAATTAATGTTCTTACAAAACATAAATGGACAAAACATGATAAAACAATTGTTTCTTCTAGTCACCCTCCTTTAGAAAACCTAATTGTTAACCACCTGAGAACCGAAATCCCAACCTCCCCTTTTAAGGTTGTTACCTCCGCAATCAATCCTAATACTAAAAAAATTATTGAACAAAACAATTTCACAAATCAATATTTAAGTACGCTAGGTTCTCAATTGGACAAAATAGAATCCAAACTTGACGCTTCCACCCCTGTGACTAAAACTATTGATTCCCCTCTAATCAAGCTTCCTACAAAACGTTAAGGACTACCTAACAAACCAAGCACAAGTGACTCCTCTGCCCAAATTGATAAATTGTTAAAAGCCTTAGAATCACAACTAATCAAGGACGAAAAATCCCTCACAGTTCTCAATTTTGATTCTCATAACGATACTGATAACTCTGAAACCTCATCTGAAGAAGACACAAATAAAGATATACGTAGGTTAGAAAATGACTTTGAGATCAATAGGATCACACATCGACCAATTAACCCTACCAGTATTACAAACAATTGGTATACCCAACCCACTCCTATCGATATTCAATATGAAGAAATAATCTTCCAAAACCAATTTTCTGTGTCATCTAAAAAATTTATGAATGGAATATTGATGGACTCTCTGAACAAGAAATTTTAAACAAATTAAACCACCTTTTTATGACAGCCAATAGTTACCTTACACATCACAATATGCCTCAACCTGATATTGTAGAATTACTAGCCTCTGGATTTTCAGGCATGTTAAGAAATTGGTGGGATAAACATCTTACCCAAGAAGCAAGAGATAATATAACACATGCAGTCCAAAAAACAGAAGATGGAACCCCTATTTTTAATGAAGAAATTGGCCTCGAACTCCCTCATGGAGTCAATACATTACTTTACACAATTATAGATTATTTCATTGGCAGACCAAGTGACATTACTTATAGAATTCATGATCAACTTAGTAACCTTATATGTCTTACATTAAGTGATTTTGGATGGTACAAAGATACTTTCTTGTCACGAGTTATGTTACGAGAAGATAGTAATAAACCATTTTGGAAAGAAAAATTTATTAATGGATTGCCCAGCATTTTCTCTCATAAAATACGCACAGAACTTAGTAACACAACTGGTGTTATTGAATATGACAGTCTAACCTACGATAATATTATTAGTCTAATCCATAAAGTAGGACTCAAAATGTGTATAGATATAATTAATAATCAGCTTAGTAAAGATAAAAAGAAGGCTAAATATGAAATGGGCACATTCTGCCAACAATATGGATTTCCCCCAATTGCACCATCTCGATAAACAAAGAAATCAAAACAAACAAAATCCTTCCCAAAATGATATACTCGTCCTTATAAAAAATATAATAAAAAATTCCAACATAATGAATTCTATGATAAACAAAAGTTTAAAAAGAACGAAAAATATACGAGGAAAACAAAACCTTTTGAGAAGAATAATAAAATTGATCTAACTAAAGTTACATGTTATAAGTGTAGTAAGAAAGGTCATTACGTAAGAAATTGTCCTATAAAAAATAAAATCAATCAACTAGAAATCCCTGATGAAACTAAACAACAAATTTACACAATTCTTGAGTTAAAAAACACAAGTGATAGTGATACTGAAATTGAATCTAGTTCCTCTACTGAATCTTCTGCCTCTTGTCCCAGTTCACCTGATATTAGTTTTGGGTGCAAAGATAGTTGTTGTAAAAAAACAGTCAATATGCTAAATCGACACCAACATAAAACCCTTAATGTTCTCACCAAGGCAGAAGAACAACAACATCTTCTGCTAGACCTCATAAGTAAAGTTGAAGACCTAGATTTAAAAAATTCTGATCTTCAAAAGCTTACTAGATTACTGACCATAAACAAAGATACTCAACCCCCTACCATAAACAAACCAAATTTTAGTCTTCACAAAACTCTTGAACGTTTTACTCCTAAAAAAGAAGTCACTATACAAGACCTCCAAGTAGAGGTCAACATCGTTAAACAAGAAATCAAAACCTTTGAAAAATGAAAATCAAGATATAAAATCCCTCTTTCACACCCAACTCAAAGATCTAATTAAAACTTCACACCAATTTTTAGTTTCTGATTCCTCTTCCTCTGACATTAATGAAGATAATGACAACACAAATCCTTTTCAAAGTACTGAAGAGGAAACCAATGGTTTGAATCTAATTAACCGAACCTCATTTAAAAAATGGAAAATAAAAGTCACATTAGTTATTAATAAGGAATACCAAAAAACTGTCATTGCTCTAGTTGACTCTGGAGCTGATCTTAACTATATACAAGAAGGCCTGATTCCTAGCAATTACTATGAAAAAACAAATGAGAAACTCAGTTCTGCTAATGGTAGTGTAATGAAAATCAAGTATGAATTATCTAAAGCTCATATTTGTCAAGATAATGTCTGTTTCAAAACTACATTTGTCATAGTAAAAAATATGACTGATACAGTCATCCTTGGCCTTCCATTTTTATATATTCTTTACCCATTTACCATAAATAATGATGGTCTCTCTACAACACATTTTGGTCAAAATATTACTTTTCCTTTTTTGCAAAAATCTTCTAGTAAAAAACTCGAAAGCATCATTGATTTTTCAGTCTCTAAAAATATTTACATTCTCCATCATAAAGAACGACATTTAAATTCTTTAAAAGAAGAAATAATTCACAAACGAACATAAACACAATTAAGAAACCCCACCCTTCAAAATCAGATAAAACAATATGAAAATAAACTTATTCAAGAAATATGTTCGGAACTACCCAATGCTTTTTGGCATAGAAAATAACATATTGTTAGTCTTCCTTACATCAAATCCTTCACTAATAAAAATATTCCAACTAAAGCCCGACCAATTCAGATGAATGTTGAAGTCTTAGAATTCTGTAAAAAAGAAATTCATGACCTTCCTCAAAAGAAAATCACACGTCAGAGCAAATCACCTTGGTCTTGCTCAGCTTTTTATGTCCAGAAAAATTCTGAAATAGAACGAGGGGTACCACGTCTAGTTATTAATTACAAACCTCTTAATCAAGTCCTTGAATGGATAAAATATCTTATCCCTAACAAGAGAGATTTAATTAATCGATTAGGGTAAGCAACCATTTTCTCCAAATTTGACCTTAAGTCCGACTTCTGGCAAATTCAGATTACAGAAAAAGATAAGTACAAAACTGCATTCACTACACCTTTTGGCCATTACGAATGGAATGTCATGCCCTTTGGCCTTAAAAATGCCCCAAGTGAATTCCAAAATATTATGAATGATATTTTCAATCCTTTCAGTCATTTTTCCATAGTCTACATTGATGATGTTCTTATCTTTTCCAATAGCATTGAAGCTCATTGGAAACATCTTAATTCTTTCTTCCACACCATCAAAATCAATGGTTTAGTCATCTCTGCTTCTAAGATAAAAAAATTTCAAACCAATGTTAGATTTCTTGGTTATGATATATTTCAAGGACAATTCCACCCAATCAGTCGTTCCATAGAATTTGCAGGCAAATTCCCAGACCAAATTCTTGATAAAACCCAGTTACAACGTTTCTTTGGTTCTTTAAATTACATTGCTGAATTTTACAAAGATCTTAGAAAATAATGTAAACAACTCTTCGATCGTTTACAGTCAAACCCCCCTCTATGGACTGATATCATACTACTATATAGTTAGGGACATTAAAAAATATGTCAAAACTCTTCCTTACTTAAGAATTCCTTCAGTCAACTCCTTCAAAATCATTGAAACCGATGCCTCCAACATTGGTTATGGAGACATTTTAAAACAAAAACTCTCCCCTACTTCTCCAGAACAGCTTGTTCGTTACCATTCTAGAGTATGGAACAAAACACAAAGTAATTATAGCACTATTAAACAAGAAATTCTTGTAATTGTTCTATGTATCAGTAAATTCTAAGATGATATTTTAAATCAAAATTTTTTTACTTCGAGTTGATTGCAAAAGTGCCAAATATGTTTTAGAAAAAGATGTTAAAAATATAGCTACTAAGCATATTTTTTCCAGATGGCAGTCTATTTTAAGCATTTTCCAATTTGATATCGAATACATTCGTGGATGTGACAATTCAATCCCATATTTTCTTACCATAGAATTTTTGCAGAACCCTGATGGCAAACAGACAACCACAACCACGTCCCAGAGGAGGGATCCCTCCGGTCAGACCTCCTCCCCTAGTAAAAACTGAACCCTCTACTTCCCTTGCTTTAGTAAACAAGTTCACAAGCTTAGGGACTCCCTTAAGTCCTCGTCTTACCTTTAGTTCAGCTCTAACAACTCCACATGATCCTTTCAGCATCCATGCCCCAGTCACAAGTATTCCACCTCTCCCCATATAAAACCCTCCAGGAGGATCAGAATATCTTCAAAAAACTTACCATACCCTTTTCTACATCGAATCTCATTTTTCTCACACAAATGATCCAATTGCCCTAGTAAAACAGTTCCCCCCCCCCCAAATTCTCATTGGATACCACACATCCCTAGTCACAACTTGCAATATTACAAAGATATCCTCTACCAAACCAATTATGTCTTCATCAAACCTGTCCCTGATCACAATGATCCAACCAAAGTCATTTACCACTCCTTGTACATTTTGAGAGTTATCTCCCTTAAAGAGTGGGGAAAACATCCCTCTGAACCCAAAAAGTTAGATAACTCACTCCCATTCACCTACTATGACTACATTGATGCCTGGTTCAAAATTTTCTTTTTTCAAACTGAAACTTTTAGTCATTCTTGGTTCGTAAATTTTGATAGTAAATTTAACAGTCAACTCCCTTCTTGGTTTGTTAAGTGGTGGAATGACCATGACCCAGACGACGATGTGATCCCTGAAATCCTCTGGGAACAAATCAACTATTTTGAAAATAAGTTCAAAATCCCTTCCTATGATCATCAATTCCCCATACTACTAATTTTTGTCAAAAAATACAAAATCCCTTGGATCTTCAAATGACATTACAGCCTTAAAGGTGATATTGACACAGTATGTAGAGTCCATTATACTAAATGGTGGGATCCTTTCAAAATCGAAAGAATCATTCAACAAGTCCAACTGGAATTCCCAAAAGAAGTTTCTCAGCCACTCAAGGCTAGCCTAGTCACACAAGTCATTGAAACAGCACAATCAAGTTCCTCTACAGAAACCGCAGTCAAGAAATCAGCCTCCAAGAAGTCAACTTCCAAAGCAAAGCTCAAAGAAAAAATGAAAAAGCTCCTTACCCAAATAGAAGGAGATTCAAGTAGTAATGAAGAAGATGAATCGTCTACAAAATCCAAATACAGGCCATACCAGGATGCCCAAGATCCCTTTGATCTGTCAAAAAATTAAGAGAAAGGAACACAGTTAAGCTCAAGTCAACAGATAAAGGCACAAAAAGACAAGAATAGTGAATAGTGACTTTTTGCTATATTAAACCGTCGGCACAAAAAAAAATACAGTGCTCAACAGTACCGACATACTACTATTGGAAACAGTAAAAGGACACAGTTCTCTGCCGCAAAAGTCAAAAAGACTACAGTGAAAGACAACAGTTGTCTACCCCGAAAGTCAAGAAATCAACAGTGCAAAACCTACAGTAAACTCTGTTATATCCTCTATATAAGCAGTCAAATGTAATGGTCTTAGATCAGGTTTTAGTTTCCCAATTTCTTTCTACTTTGTAATTCTCTTCTCTTCTCTTCTGAAAGCATACTAAGCCTCCGAACCCAGATGGATTGTCATACATCCACTTGTAAGTTCGTCTATCATAGTTAAATGTATTTTTGAATCGTAATAATATTCAGTTAAGATTTTCAGTCAATTGCAATTACTTACTTTGTCTTAAATTCTTCTATAATTATATCTAAAGAGAGTTACGGTGTATGACAGACTTTGAGTCTCGCTCTGCCTAGACCACTTCAGTTTATTAAATTGCTTGGACGGTTGTGTCATATATACTTATACTACTATCCTATATACTTATCCTACTATTATATATTAAACTGCCTATATACTTATATAAACTGCTTGGACGGTTATGTCCTATATACTAATATATTTACTTTTTATTGATTATATATTATGCAATTGATCTCAAAGGCATTTTCTAACTTGCATATATCTTTATTTGTGTCTTCTTCAGATGAGGTTTCAGAGTTATCAGTATCGTTATGAGAATCAAAATTGAGAACTGTGAGGATTTTATGTTGGTGTCGATTTAATATATTGACTATTTTTGTACAACAACTATCTTTGCACCCAAAACTAATATCAGGTGAACTGGGACAAGAGGCAGAAGATTCAGTAGATGAACTAGATTTAATTTCAGCGTATATATTTTTGTATAACAGAAAACCAGACCCTCATATTTCTCTCTTGCTATTGCAAAACAAAAATGAGGATTCTTAATCATGTCCTTGCTCTTAATCAACAAAGGAGTGAACCAACAACAAAATAATCGTGTCCCTGCTCTTAATCGTTTCATCTTATTTTTGTTCTTCCCCAAACTCAAACAACCAAGTATCACAACTCGCACCAGATCTACTCTTCGCCTTCATCCCTGGATAAGAGCGACGCCGGCCACACCAAGCGGAGTGATAACGACGACCAGGTTCACAGTAGTATCATTCCCGTTGAGGTCGCCGGTGAGCGGCGTGACATCAACGACGATTGGGGAGGGAGACGAAGAAGAAGTGTTGTGTTAGGGTTTCAAATTATTGATGGATACCATATATATGGGTATATATATATATATTGCTGATATGAGATTGGGTTTGGAAAATTGTTGATGGATCTACATATATTACTGATTTGAGATTGAATATGAGATTGAGATTGGAGAAGATGCGAAATTTGGGGGTTTGATGAAGTTTATATGATTGAGATTGGGGATTTAGGATTTGATTCCAATTTATATTTATTCTGTTAATTTATAATAAAATAAATAAGAGAATCAAAAATATAATATTATACTAGAGGACTATATGGTAATTTTACATGATATTTGGACAAGCCTGAGCTCCGATACATTGAGGGGCGGGGAGGTAAGTGATATTTTCCCTTTTAAGAAAGTATATTTTATTGCATTGATATTAAATGATTATTCATATTTACCATTGTCCAACTAAGAAAAACAAAAATAAGTGGTTTAGTATAAATATAGTGTAAGAAAAGTATTTGGGAAAAAGTTAAAAGTTATATTGTATTAAAATTTGAAATTAGACAACTACTTTAATAAATTAAAGTTAGAAAAATGGACTATTAATATGGGACCGAATGAGTAGTTATGACCAAACCACCAAAAATTAGTGATCTAGGTGGCTTGTTGTGGTGGTGGTGGAAGTGGTTCTAGTGGTGGTGATTGGTTGAAATTGTTTTTTGGTTTGCGTGAAATGGGTATGCTTTAAACATCTAGGGGTTTTTTTTGGATTAATTTATTTACATTCCTTGAACTTTGGTTAAAATGTATTTTGCCCCCCCCCCCCCCCCCCAACTTTGTATAATTGCATTTAGACTCCTAATTAGGCAAACTTTCATCAATTTGATCCCCTGATCCCTTTTGGGCATTGACTAGGTAGGAAAAGACAAATTTGCCCTCTGCCAAACAACTTTATTTTAAGTATAAACCTATCAATTTGTAGGAATAAGAATATTCTTATTCTAATTGACGGTGTAGGTAAAACTCATCCTCAAACACCCTAAGACTATATATATCCACACTTGAGATATTTTTTAAATCAAACCCTAACCCTACCCGTATTCTTCTCTCATCTCTCAAACCCCATGGACGTGTTTCGTTCTCTCTCTCTTAAACTCTAACCACATCTGAAACCACCTCCATCTCTCTTTCATTTACATCTGAAACCAAGCTTCGTTCTCTCACATCTCAAACCTAAATCAATATCATCTCTCAAACACTAACTCTACCCGTTTCTTCTCTCACCTCTCAAACCCCATGGACATGTTTTGTTCTCTCTCTCTCAAACCCTAGCCACATCTGAAACCACATCCATATTTCTCTCGTTTACATATGAAACCAAGCTTCGTTCTCTCACCTCTCAAACCCTAAACACATCTCAAACTGTTCGTTTGCTCACATCCCTCTTTCGTTTATATATGAAACCAGTTTTTTTCGTTCACTCCAGTTTGACGTCTTCTCTCATCGTGATTTCAAGCTCTCTTCTGGTCAGATATGAGAAGAAGAATAAATCTGTTGAAAGAGAAATATTGTTCAAGTGCTTTGGCTTCAAAATTGCAAAGAGGTAACACATATAACCTTTCATTTACATTCCTTCTCTCCTTTCGAACATGATCTCAGTTAAAAAGTGTTGAATGCAAGTGAAAAAATTATGGTTTTTCAGACATAGATCCAATTTTAGGGTTATTTTAAATTCATTCAAATTTGTGGTGTAATTAGTCCATAAATGGTGATTATTGTGTTTAAATTCATTCTTTTTGCACATTAACATATGATTTATGGTTTTCGGGTTACTATTTTGTTGTAAAATTGGGGTTTTTTGAAATTGATGTTATTGTTTGGTTTAATTAGTATCAAATTGTAGTTATTGTGTTTAGGGTTACTATTTAATGTTGTTTTACCCATGAAATGATTGCATGAGTTTGATTTTATAACCTGAGAATTTTGTTAAGTGTTGGGTTGAATGAAGCATTATGATATGAGTGCATGCATGATATGTTGAAAGTGGTTTAGGGTTTCTGATTGCATGCATGTAATTTGTATTATGATTTTTAAGTATTTTTTTCACATTACAGTCATGACAGACCTCTTTTTTACTCATGACATACATGTTCACTATGAGGCAACTATGGTTAGTATTAGAAGGGTTGATCCTGACCTGTATAATATATTAGACTTTTTGCAGGACATTAATAAGGCATTTCTTAGTGAGGAATGTGGTTTAGGGTTTGCATTTACTCTCTAAGTATATGGGCTTAGAGAGGAAGAGCAAGACTGGAGAGCAGAAGGTGACCCTGATGTGATAGATAATTCTAGTTTAGATGAGGAATTTCCACCTAATGAAGAGTTGAATCTGGAGGACGATGGGCTGTCTGATTATGAGTTAGATGATGAGGTGCATTCTGATTCTAATGTGGAGGAGGTTGGTGTGAGATTGCCAAAAAAGAGTAGGTCTAAGAGCCATTTATGGGAAAAAAGGATTAAGGGTAAGGAATTTAAAATGGTGAAAGGGCAACCTATTAACTTGGAAACACATAAGGTATTTGAAAATGTTAGAAAAATTAGGGATGTACTATTAGATTATTGTGTCCAGGAAGGGTTTGAGGTTGAAAAGAGGAAGAATGAGTCCACTGTAGTGACTTGGGTTTGCAAAGTCAAAGGCTGACCATGGAGGGTTCATACATCTTCATTGCTAGACAAAGTTACATTTATGTTTAAGTCATATTGTGGAGAACACATATATATTAGGACTGATAAGAATCCACAAATTAAGTCAACATGGATTGCAAAAAAGTTTTTTAAAAAATTAAAGCAAAACCCACAAATGACAGTTGAGTCTCTAAATGAGCAACTTCACAATAAATTTGGGATTGTGTCAAACATGCAAAGATGTTATAGGTCTAGGAAGAAGGTATTGAAGGTCATTGATTTTAAGAGGTTTATCCTTACAAAAATGAGATTAAGAGATCCAATCCACATACTCTAATAAAGCTTGATTTTGCTGACCCACAAATGACCAAAGAACCCTATTTTAAGAGGATTTTCATTACATTTGATGCAATGAAATTAGGGTTTATTAAAGGGTGCAAACCCTTCATTGGCATGGATGGATGTTTTCTTAAGGGGCCCTTTGGAGGAGTGTTGCTTTCTACAGTGGCACTAGATGGCAATAATGGGTTGTTGCCATTGGCTTATACTGTGGTGGAGAATGAAGGCAGAGATACATGGTCTTTTTTCTTGGAGAATTTGAAGGAGATGCTTGGAAATGATACTCAACACAGACGCTGGACACTAATGAGTGATATGCAAAAGGTAACTAAATCATTTTGTTCATTTATTTAATTCTTTGTATTAACTGTCATTTACTAAATCATTTTGTTCATTTATTTAATTCTTGGTATTAACTGTAATTTACTAAATCATTTTGTTCATTTATTTAATTCTTTGTATTAACTATGATTTACTTAATCATTTTATTAATTTATTTAATTCTTTATATTAACTGTGATTTACTTAATCACTTTGTTCATTTTATATAATTATTTGTTTAACTGTCCTAGGGTTTAGAGACTGCTATTGGTGAGTTTTTCCCACAAGCCACACATAGAATTTGTGCAAGACATTTGTATAACAGTTTTAGGAAAACATTTCCTAGGGTGTTGCTGAGGAAGTATTTTTGGAGGGCATGTAGGGCCTATAACCAAATAAACTTTGAGGTTGCAATGGGACCCATGCATGAGCTTAATCCTAGGGCAAGTGTTTGGCTGATGAAAAAACCCTTAGACATTTGGTGTAGGTATGGATACAATGAGTCTTCAAAGAATGATCACATAACCAATAATTTGACCAAGTCTTTCAATAATTGGGTAGGTCACTATAGCGCTAAACCACTATTGACTATGCTTTAGTGGATGAGGAACAAACTTATGGTTAGAATCAAGAAAAGACATCAAAAATCACAAACTTAGAGTGGGAGGGTGACACCTCAGATTAAGAAGAAGTTAAATAAAGTTGTTTCAGAGTCAAGGGGTTGTAGAGTGTGTGCTGCTGGTAATGGGGAGTTTGAAGTGCATGAGATGGATGCAGGTGTGAGTGTTGTCAACCTTGGGTATTGGATATGTTCATGTAGAGCTTGGCATGTCTCTAGGATACCTTGCAAGGATGCTACAGGTGCTCTTTTATGGCAGAGAGAGGATTTGGAGCTGTTTTGTGATCCAATGTATAACAGGGAAACTTATATGTTGGCCCATAGTTGGATAATTAATCCAATACTAGATGAGAAGCTATGGCCTAGAGAACCTGGTTTTCCCTTATATCCTCTAATTTTAAGAAGGTTGCCTAGTAGACCAAGATATAATAGGAGGAGGGAACAAGGTGAGGCAACCCTAGGAGTGAAAAGATCCATGGTCATCATATGCCAAGTTTGCCAAGAGCCAGGACACAACAAAAGAAGTTGTCAAAGAGCTAAAACATTGAAGGAGAAAGCTGCTGCAGCTGCTAGGCAGAGAGCTGCAAATATAGTAAGTAAATTAGTAAGTTTTGCTATTTTTCAAGTGTAAGTTTGGTATTTTGCTAAGGCATTACTTGTTGTGAATTAGGAGGGCAGTAGTTCTCAAACAATTGGAACAAGTGCATCTCAAGGGGTATCTTTTGTAACCCAACAGGTATTTTATTGTGTTTTTTTACTAAAGCATTACTTGAACATTAGTCATGCTTTAACATTAACTGTTTTTACATATTTGAACATTAGTCACAAGCTGAAACAAGTACATCTCAAACTGGAATATTGCAGTGAGGGTACCAATGTGATGGAATGGATGTTTTGAAGTCTTGCAATTTGGATTATTTTGAAGTGGTGATGAAGTGTAAGGACATATTGGTTGGTGTATTTTGAAGTTATTTTGGTTCTTTTGGATTTGCAATTGGATAAAATTGCAATTGGATAGTTCAAAGTGATCATTTAGAAAGTGTTGTAAAGTTATCAACTTATTTTGATCTGTTATGGTGTTGAATCAACTTAGGTTTGGTGATCATTTCAAACTATCAAATTATGCTATCTATAAAAAACTGTTATGATGTGAATGTTGGTGTATTGAACTACCATGATTTTGAACTCATTTACTTGGAAAATAAACAGATAAGATAATACATATGAATAGATTCAGTTTCATTGAATAACTAGTTGTTTCTAAAGCTTTCAATCTTGAGCATATCACTTGACTTTTGGCTTTCAATTCTGTTACTTCTTCAAATAGTGCAAGTTGATAATCTTCAGAATGAATAAGATTGCACCATGCCCATATTGGGTAATTTTGAGCTTCACAAGCATAGTACAACCTTCATTTGTTGTTATTTCTTTCATTTTTGGTAATTTTGACTATTGCAAAATTTCCATAATGACACGTCACGTTTTTGTAACGTATATAACCTCTACTCCCACTTTCATAGCTTGTTTGAGACATGAATAGAGATGGAGAGAAAGAGAGAGAAAAATGATGTAGATGAAGTGAAACTTATGTTTAAAATGAGAGGCAATTGAACCCTATTTATAAAGCAAAATATGACCGTTTGAGGGGGTCAACATTATGAACACAAATCTAAAAAATATGACTGTTTGTGCAATATAGCCATTTTAACAATAAAGGGGGTCAAAATGATTAAATTAAGTTGTCACATTGACGCCTAAAATAAGTTACATTGTGGGGGGTGAAAATAATTTATTAAAGTTGTCAGATTGATGCCTAAAACAAGTTACATGGTGAGGGGATCAAAATAATTTACTAAATTGTACAATTTGGTGCCAAACTCAACCTACTCTTGAATGAGGGGGTCAAAATGACATAAAACATTACATATATGGCGCCAAAATTGTATAGATAAGGAGGGAAGAAGTAGGGATAGGGAAAAGGGTATTTTAGACATTTCACACACTGTCAGGTTTGAAAATGTACTAAAATTTCATAAGGGGGTCAAACTGATGAAAGTTTGCCTAATTAGGAGATATGACTACAATTATGCAGAGTTGGGAGGGTCAAAATGCATTTTGACCAAAGTTTAGGGGTGTAAATGAAATTAAATTTTTTTTTTGTTACATATATATATATAAGCCGTGTTTGGTATTAGATTATACTTTGTTTGGGCCTTTGGTTAAGGCATGTTTGGCTTCTAAGCCATTTTCTCATTTGTCTCCTTTGCAGCTTTTTGTCTTTTAATATGATTTATTTAATTACCCAAAAAAGAAAATGCCTTTTGGGGACTTTACCAAATATCATAACTTATAGGGTTAATTTCAATAAATTTCCTTTTACTATTAAATTTAATAAACTAACCTCCTCTATGTCTGAATTGCTTCATATGTTTTTCAATTTAATCAACTAACCCCTCCGGATTGTCACCTATACTTTTCAATTTCAATCACATTGCACCCCACCCTCAAACAATATTTATATATAAATAAAAATATATATGTAAAATTCGAAAAATATATATATAAAATTTGAAAATAATAGATTAAATTTCGAAAATATATATAAAATTTGAAAAAATATATAAAATTCAAAAAATATATATAAATTTTGAAACAATTATATAAATTTCGAAAAACAAATATAAAATTTGAAACAAATTTATAAAATTCGAAAAACAAAATCGAAAACAATATATTAAATTTTGAAAAAATATATAAAATTCAAAAAAATATATAAATTTCGAAAAATATATATAAATTTCAAAAACAATATTAAAATTCGAAAACAATATACAAAATTCAAAAAAATATATAAAATTTGAAACAAATATATAAATTTTGAAACAAATATATAAATTTTGATTTTTTTTATAAAATTCGAAAACATTATATAAATTTTGAAAACATCATACATATTTCGAAAAATAATATATAATTCGGAAAAAGATATATATATTTTGGAAAAAATATATATAAAAGAAGACTACTAATTGATATTGGTGGTAAATAGTTTGATTCACTTCAGTAGAAAAGAAATGACATTTTACCAATATATATATATTTTTATAAATTTATATACTTTTTAGAATTTTGTTTTTTGAAATATATATATCTTTTTCGAAATATTTTTTTTTTCAAATTTACATGAAAACCTTTGGAAAACGCTTCAAGTAAAAACCACAAATACACTCTGGTATCAATGCACTATGACTCAAAGAATATACAGACCCTATGAAGATTGGACTTATAATAGCACTGACTTTCCTTTATTCACTGAACATCACGTACTTTGGCGGATCCGCTTGTCAACGGATCAAAGAACCACGAAGCCTCCTGCTTCGATCTCCGTACTTTGACGACTCAGCTGGTATGATCATTTTTCAGCAACCGGATCATTTAATTGTGCCTAGGGATATTATGTGTTGAATCACAATTGAATAATCCACAAAAACAAGAGAAGAACTTGATATAGGATGATCAAGCAATCTGTTTCTCTCACTCATTGCAAACGAATATGATATGTGGAAGAATAGTAGAGCATATGAACCACACCCCTTCTCTTGAGTTTAATCAATATATGGAGAGAAGAGTCTCCAATTAGGATTAGGATTTCTTTTCCTCCAAGTCTTTGAATTTTGACCATAAAGTCCTCAAAATATGGTCCAATATATCAATAATAACCCTTAAACACGTCCACAAGTGATTAGGAGTCAAAACAATATTAGAATAGATTTTTAAAAAATTCTATCATTTTGTACTACGAGACTCGGGAATTTGTTCGAGATCTCGAGTGAGACTTCGTAGTACAAAAGTTTCGAGATCTCAGGAATTTGCACGAGATCTCGGGCGAGACTTCATAATATAAAAATCTCAAAAACTCTCTTACAATTTTCCCCACTTTCGCGGTAGTAGTGCTACAGGAGGCCAATATCCGAGATCTCGTAGTACAAAAATCTCAAACTTTGTTTTCCTTGTTCTTTCTTCGCATTGCCACTTCTACCTAACTCCACTTCACTTCTCTTGTATATTTTATCTTCTATACCCTTGATTCTTGATTCAAGAGGCATTTTGATGTTGCTTTAATGTCTTCATTTGATTTGTCAATCTTGATTAACTCGATATACACTAAACAACACTCATTATGACTCAACATGGTTATTGATCAGAACATGCCATTACACACAAATGTTTTACGAAGATATCATCAAGAAAAACAAAATAACAACTATACCTATGAACACACACCGATAAACAACTCTCACTTTGATCTACCAATCCTGCAACCATAAGACTACACAACTTACCGTGAAAAACAAGTGTGGAAAATAAAATAGCAGGTACAATCAATATTCAATGATCATAATAATCAACAACAACATTTAAGCATAATGATCATAATATAATAATTCTCATAATGTAACAACTCTCTCCCCCTTGATTAAACAATCTCTCTTCCTTACTAAATATTTCTCTCCCTTATTCAATATTCCCCCCTCCCCCCCTTTTGACACTGAAATGCCAAGCCTAGAGAGAAAACATAATAAACACAAAATATCACATAGGGAAAGATTACTAGAAAATCTAATTCAAGCTAAAAAATATCCAAATATAGGATTCCAGAATATTATATCCAGATTTTCGAGTAATAAAAATCTCTACAATGCATGACCCTAATACTAATGTATGAATGAAAAATGCACAAACTATCATGAATGATCATTAATATAAATATTTTTTTTCTTAGAAACATGTACCAGGGTTGGAGATATAATGAGCTAATCATTAACACATCATATTCGCAGATCTGACTTAGCTATTATACAGACGATAGTGAAGGAAATCAACACACATACCTTCTAGACACAAGAAGTCACAAGCCAAGCTTTATATAACATTTGTATATATGAAAAATATTCAGGTGCAAGTAAACAAATAAGATGAAATCAATACACACCAATTCAAATAATCTCTTCACCAACCGTGATGATAACTCAGTCCAAAGCCCAAGCTAGAAGTAAAATCTTTAACTCAAGCCTTATTGCTAATTATGGGGAACACAATTGTTATTTGTTTTGTCTCTAAACACCCCTTTATATATATATATATATATATATATATATATATATATATTTTCTCCCATTTTTACGTGAACACTCACTGCTTTGTGGTAAGAGGCCCGTTTACTCAGGTTGAAAATTTGAGATAATAACATCTGCCTTTTGACACAAATACTCAATGCTTCTTGAGGCACTAAGAACCAGTTACTCAACAGAAGGACCATTGTTTTAAGGGGCTTAAAGAGACAATTATATATAATTTTTTATTCCATTTTTTTCAATAAAACCTCAATATTCATGAGCATGCAATAGGTATTCAAAAGTACAGATCAACCTAACCTAACTCATGAACCTATATATTACTTCGGGTCAGATGAAAAAGATCAAAAGTTTTGGCAAGTATTACAATCATCTCCGAAGTAAGACAAACACCCAAGGTTAATGAGTTTTAAAAATAATATTTAAGCATGTCAAGTGAATAACTCAAATCCTCAGGTCGAGCCAACAACTCCAATTCCCATAAAGCATAATAAGACAAGTAAATATGAGAATATAGTAAAATATGACAACCCTTTGTACTATTAGCCAAGCTCAACATGCTAAGAATTTTTATTTTATAATATTTATGGTATTTTTGTCATAATGTATGCATGAACAATCCTAATCAGAATAATAAAATATGATGGATGCATACAAAAAAATAAAATAAACAATGAATAATAATAAAAAATACATGTTAATGTATCAATTCTAGGAGAAAAATAATGCATGATGTTCCTAGAATGATACATATGAAGACATCTATCCCAAAGAGAACATGTCACTGGATTTTTTAAGACTCACATGCTTTGGAAAATTTATTGGTTTTGTAGAGATGTCTATCAATTGAGAATCTATGGGTATAAACTCTAGACCTTTCTCGAAACAAAGTTTAGAAAAAATGAAATAACAATTATCAAATGTACGTACACCTTCCGTAACACAATTTCTATAAAAATCAATGATAGAACATTTATCGGAAGTGAAATTTACATTATGGTTATTATCGCATATCTGGTTAATACTAAGAAAATTAGCCTTTATGCCCTTAACATAATGAACATCTTCTAGTATAGGTAGACCAGAAGCAACAATGGTGCCGTTTCCTAAAACTTTAGACTTTTTCCCATTACCAAAAGTACTAGTTCCAATATTACTATCCTTGAAATATCCAAATAATGACTTATTTCCAGTCATGTGCCTAGAGCATCCACTATCGAAATACCAGGAACTAGAGTCGCATGCTCTAAGTGTCGTATTGGCATAAAAATAATATAGCTCACCTTTCTTAATACATGCATATCTAATATTTGGTATTCTACTTGCCAGATTAGATAAATTCTTCACCTCTTCACTCAACACCCGAATTTGATCATGAACATTGGCTCTTTTTTGAGTTTTATGTTTCCTCTTTGATTTCAAAGTATTTTTTCTATTAACTTTGAACAGAAGGATTGAATGTGACCTTTTACTCCACAATGATGACATATAGGAACAAACCTTTGAGAACCATTATTAGAACTCTTGTGATACTTAGAGGCAAAGGGAGGCTTACTCTCAAAAGCTTTTCTAACACAAGATTGAACATTAGGAATTTTCTTAACAGGAGAAATGATTCCTATATCAGACTTAACTTGAGAAGGGCTAGATGCTACTTGGGAAGCTTTTACAAAACCTTTGTTTTAGGAATAACGTTCGAAATATAGGTTGCTCCATTGAACCCCAACCCCTTTGTATTTCCTACAGATCTTCCCATACTAAACATATGATCAAGCTTAAGAGTTCCATTAGACCATTTAAAGATAATTCAGTTAACATCCTTCAATTCCTTTTCCAAATCCCCAATCTTTGTAGATTTCTCAATCACTTTCGATTTTAGGATAATTAGTTCCTTATTAAGATCATCTACACTCTTTAAGACCTGCTTCCTTTCTTTTTACAGACTTAATCAATTCTTTAGACCATTGAGCTCTTTAGGTCTGAAGTTGATTTAGAGATAGAGTAGTATTGCTTAATTATTCTTTTAAGGATTGTGTTTCTTTATCAGCACTATGAAACATAACCTATAATTTCTGGTGAACTTTGTTAAATTGTGTCGAATTTTTAAATTATTTATTGTATGGATCTTGATATGAGTCCCCACGATCTTCATCTCTGGACATTGCCCATCTTGTAGCAACTTCTTCAACCTCCTTACATTGCGCTGCGAACACAGTGTGATTCTTAAACTCATTTGCCAATTCAGACTCAGCAGATTCACTAGTTGTTCCATCATCTGATTCATCATCCCAAGTGATATCTTGAACTTTTGTCCTTTTTAACTTATTAATGCACTCCGCAGCCATGTGACCAAACCCTTGACACTCAAAACATTGAGGTTTCTTCTTTTTAGAGTCAAACTTGTCATTCCAATTTTGAGCTTTATTTTTATTTTTTAAATCGTATGATTTATCTCCAAATTTTTGTCATTTAATCACTTTTTGACCAGGAGTGGATTTTAAAAACTTATTAAACTGTTTTGAGAGAAGGTCAACAATTCTTGGACTCATTTCACCTTCTCCATCAGACTCAATATGATCATCCTTAGTGATTTTAAATGCTATACTCTTTTCCTTTAAGCCACTTAATCTCTTAGGGGGATTAACACACATCTCCGTCTCATAAGATTTTAGGTTTCCAGCCAATTCTTCAAGTTTAATTTCTTTAAAACTCATTATTTGAGAGTTGACAGTAACCTTAGAAAGAAAACGTTCAGGTAGAGAGTTAAGAATCTTTTTGACTATGGTAGTCTCAGGAATAGACTCACATAGATTGTGACAACTAGTTACTATGTTAGTTAGTCTAGCTTCAAAATCAACATAGACTTCATCCTCTTCCATCTTAAGTTGTTCAAATTGTGAATTTAAAATTTAAACTTTCGATTGTTTAACTTTTGAATTCCCATCATAAGTAACTTGGAGAATATCCCAAGCTTCTTTGAAAATTTCGCACGTGACAATTTTTGTAAACTCAATTGTGGTCACAGTAGTGAATAAATCATTCAAAGCTTTGGAGTTCCAATTAGCATGTTAGTCTCAGCAGGAGTCCACTCGTTAGATGGATTTATTTTAGATTTATTCGTAGTCTCATCCATCACAGTGGGAGGTGAGTATCCTACCTCTATGGCAAGCCAAACTCTCTCATCTAAAGCTTTCAAGAATGCTCTCATTCAAGCTTTCCAGTAGGTGTAATTCGAGCCCTCAAATAAAGGGGACCTAATGACAGAACCTCATTCTCGATGAACATCTATCTCCTAAGTTCAAGATCTAACTCTAAGTCGTTAACCTAAATCGGGGCAACCCTACTCTGATACCAATTAAAATTACATTGGAGACGGTAAACAAATCATAGAGGGGGGTGATTAAGCTTTTTAAGGATTTATTTACAAATCAAAATCTTAATTCCGGAATAGTCAATTTTAATCCAATTCTCTAAGAAATTATATCATGCAGATAATCATATAAATGCAGAAAATAAAGCAATAGAGACACACGATATTTTTACGTGGAAAACTTTGGAAAACGCTCCAAGTAAAAGCCACGGATACACTCTCGTATCGATGCACTATGACTCAAAGAATATACAAACTCTATGAAGACTAAACTTATAATAGCACTAACTTTCCTTTTTTCACTCGACGTCCCGTAGTCTTGATTCACTCGCGCTCCACGAAGCTCACTTCGATCTCCGTACTTTGACGGCTCAGCTTCTCAACGGATCAAAGAACCACGAAACCTCCTGCTTCGATCACCGCACTCTGACGACTCAGCTTCTCAATGGATTAATGCAACCACGTTGCACTAGGTGGTATGATGATTTTTCAACAACCGGTTCATTCAATTGTGCCTAGAGATATTATGTGTTGAATCATAAATAATCCACGAAAACTAGAGAAGAACTTGATATAGGATGATCAAACAATCTCTTTCTCTCACTCTCTGCAAACAAATATGATATGTGGAAGAATAACAGAGCATATGAACCACACCCATTATCTTGAGTTTAATCCATATATATAGAGAGAAGAGTCTCCAATTAGGATTATGATTTCTATGACTTTTGACCATAAAGTTCTTAAAATATGTTCCAATACATCAATAATAACCCTTAGACACGTCCACAAGTGATTAGGAGTCCAAACAACATCAGAATAGAATTTCCAAAAATTATGTCGTTTTGTACTACGAAATCTCGAAAATATGTTCGAGATCTCGGGTAAGATTTCATAGTACAAAAATTTCAAGATCTTGGGAATTTGCTCGAGATCTCGGGCGAGACTTCATAGTACAAAATCTCAGAAACTCTCTGGCTGTTTTACCCACTTTTGCGCTAGTAATGCTACTGGAGGACAATATTCGAGATCTCGGGAATTTGTTCAAGATCTCGTAGTACAAAAATCTTAAAATTTGTTTTCCTTATTCTTTTTTCGTATTGCCACTTCCACCCAACTCCACTTCATTTCTCTTGTATATTTTAGCTTCTATACTTGATTCTTTATTGAAGAGACTTTTTGATGTCGCTTTAATGTCTTCACTTGATCTGTCAATCTTGATTAAGTCGACATGCAGTAAACAACATGTATAATGTAACACCCCGCTCCAACACTTGGTATAATATTTTTTGCTTTGGGCCCAGCCCGCAAGGTTTTGTTCTTGGGCTCATCCCAAAAGGGCTCATACCAATTGGAGACAACACTGCATATATAAGCACATCCCCAGACCTCTACCCGGGCGATGTGGGACATGACAATCACCCCACATCGCCCGGGTAGAGGTCTGGGGATGTGCTTATATATGCAGTGTTGTCTCCAATTGGTATGAGGCCTTTTGGGAGGAGCCCAGGAACAAAACCGCGCGGGCAGGGCCCAAAGCGGACAATATTATACCAAGTGTTGGAGCAGGGTGTTACAATTGGTATCATAGCCAGAGCCCGGCCAAAATTAAGTGTGGGAGCATGCACATCACCCGTGGGTCGCCATCGAGGACGCTGGTTCCCAAGGGGGGGTGATTGTGATGTCCCACATCGCCCGGGTATAGGTCTGGGGATGTGCTTATATATGCAGTGTTGTCTCCAATTGGTATGAGGCCTTTTGGGAGGAGCCCAAGAACAAAACCGTACGGGCTGGGCCCAAAGCGGACAATATTATACCAAGTGTTGGAGCGGGGTGTTACACATAATGACTCAACATGGTTATTGATTAGAACATGTCATTACACATAAATATTCTTACACTTTTGTTTAGTTAGAATATTACTAAATAGAGGATGAAATATTATTTTGGTTTAGTTGGCGAATGGAATGCCCATTTCATAGATTTACTAATAGAATGGATTTTCATTCTCCATGAGAATGACCATTCCCACTTTAAAATACATACCAAACAAAGGAATGAATGGAATTGGTATTCCATTCCATTCCTATGTACCAAACACAACATAAGGGGTTCGTTTTTCTTTTCTCTTGGTAATGGAGCATTAAATATTTTCAAAAAATAAAAATAAATGAAGCTAGCATTAACTCACTCTCTTGTAATTTTAGACTTTTGGGTAAAAAATTATAAATTTACGCTTAATATGTATGGAGTATGGTTAAGAAGTAAATGAAAATGTCAATTTGAAAAATGTACTCTTAGTTTTTTATGGGTTAATTTCATTTACACCCCCTGAAATTTGTCCTAATATCAGTTACACCCTTTTAAGTTTGCCAAAATTTATTTACACCCATGTCAGTAAAAAATATTTTGAAATGTTATAATGTCCTTAAACTAAACAAACTTAAACTAGCTTAATTCCAGGATAGTCCAAGTTCTGTGTCCAAACAATTCTATTCGCATATCCAAACAATCCAAATAAAATCTCATCCTCACCACACTTCATCACCACCCCCACAAAATTATGTTTAGAAGGAAAGAGAAAAACCTTCGCCATCTTTCCTCTTTGGCCAATAAATATCAAACCCCCAAATCCAACACCGCCGAATCACAACCCTGAGATTTTCCCGTCCTTCGTCCTCAATCATCCGCCACCGCACAACACCGCTGAATCCAATACCGAACCACCACCTCTGTCTTTCGTCCTCAGCCAATAAGTTGCGCAACGACAGCCCGCGATCACCAAGTACCGCTGCTGTGATTCTCCACCATTGCCGCTAAACTCCACTGCGCCAACCTCCATCTCTGCATCAATCTCCATCTCTGCATCAATGGCTTTCAATCAATTTCCTCCACAATTTCTTCTTCAAACCCAAATCCCCAAACCCCTTCAAACCTTAATCTCAATCTCTTCTTCACTGGATTACTCATGTAAGAATAATTCTAGTCAATAACCATGTTAGGTAGATTAGGTGTATTGGTTAAAGTTTGAGGACTTAATGGTAAAAAAACTAAGACTTGGAAGACAAGAAAAATGCTTGAAAATCAAGAAATCTTAATCCATAATTGAAGACTTTCCTCTTTATAAATATGAGAAGAGAAGATAAGTTTTGAGAACTCGTCAATTCTTCCATAAAGAAGATCTTTCTGCAGAGAGAGAGAGACAGAGAGACAAATATTGATTGATCATTCATATTCTAAATTCTCTTTAGTTTTGTGGTTCTCCAATTGTGCTTCAACAAGTGTGATCTTTATGCACAATTGGATGACCTAAATACTGAAAAATCTATACACCATATGTTGCACTGTGTGTGCGTTGATCTGTGAGGAACGGAGCCATCAGAGTACGGAGATCGGAGTAAGAAGCTTCGTGGAGTGCGAGTGAATCAAGACTTTCAGACGTCGAGTGAGGAACAACAAATCAGAGTTATTGTAAGTCCTAATTTCATACAGTCTGTGCAAACTCTATGTTCATAGTGCATCGATACCAATGGTATCCGTGATTTTTCCCTTGGAACGTTTCCAAGGGTTTTCCACGTAAAAATTTGTGTGTCGTTCTACTACTTTAATTTCTGCTCTTATATTAATATTTGTTTGATCTATCTTGTGTTATGATTTGGGTTGATTGTATTCGGCCGTGTTACTATTTACTCAAAAGTTTACGAAAATTTTATGTCACCGATCGATTGGTGGGAATAAGCGATCAATCGGTGACACACAATGAACGAACCTGGGTAACGCACTAGCGATCAATTGGTTGCACACTCGCGATTGATCGATGAGAATAGGCGATTAATCGGTGGTTTGTTAGGTCAACAGTGCGTATGGTTGTATCTTGCAATAATAATCTGACTTCATATTTTTGGGTAACAATTGTACCCTAGTATCACAATATTGATTCTAGGACATCAATAATTTCTTTTCCCCACAAAAATATTATTAATTAAAGTCAAAAATATTTTTAATAAAAATATATATTTGATAAAAAATATTATTTTTATTAAGACAAAAATATTTTTATTAAAAATTCATTATTTTGATTAAAAATATATTTTTAACAAAAACTTATTTTATCTCTAATTAATATTATTATTTTAGAAAAAGTTTTTTAATAATCTATTTATTCTGATTAAAATTAAATATTCTGCAGATAATTTTAATTGAATATTAAATTTATAAAAAACCTATTCAACCCCACCTCTATGCTTATTTCGGTTATCTCCTAGGTAATTTCAATTCAAATGTTCTCTGAGAGAGCCATGAACATAAGGAGAGGAAAGAGAAATTGAAAGTCCTATTTGGCAAAGAGAGTCCATGAAATGAAGGAGAGCATTGTTCTTGTATCATTATATATGTATATATATATATATATACATGTCAAGAAGGAAAAGAGGAAAACAAAAGGAGACGAGGGAAATGTTTTTCCTTCATGTCATTTTATCTCTGTCGAAAATGGAGGGACAAAAAAAAAAGAAAAAAAGGAAGAATTATGTTTTATGTATTTGACCTCTTGCTAACGTATCCAAGGACATAGAAGTAAAATAAAATTCCATATATATCTTTATATATGTACAGTTCGTTTTTTCCGTTATTGCTGCATCAACTAACAAAGGAGAAAAATAATTAACTTTTTCAAAAGTAAATTTCTTTATTTTTATAAAAATTTCTTAAATATCATAGAATATGAGAGAGTATTTCAATCATTTCATATACAAATCTTGTTTCCAAATACCATAGATAGAGATAATTAAATTTGAAGTTAATTTAGGATTGGTACGCGATCAAATGGATAAAATATGGAATCATTATTTCCAAACACAATCTAATTTAACATTGTGGGTAATTTATGTATTAAATTAAAATTCCACGATGATGTCATGGTACATCAGTGTAAATGATGTTTATAAATAAAAATAAGGGGTGCAAATGAATTTTGACAAATCTGAAAAAGTATAACTGATGTTAGGACAAACCTCAGGATGTGTAAATGAAATTAACTATATTTTTATTCTATATATATATTTTTTGTGCCGTGTTCTTTTGGTTGAATTGGAAGATGTTTGTAATTGATTGTGAATAAAGTAATTCACTAACTTCAAAATAGCCAAACAAATAATAATAAAGGTATTGTGTGATATATAAAACGAAACAATCAAATACTGAAAATTTCAAAAACTTTTAAGTATTGAGTTTTGAAGAAGTGTTTTTTTATTTTTTTTTCCATAATATTCTTATAAATTTTCAACTTCACATTTCAAGGTTAAATGATGATTTTGTCACGTTAAATGATGGCCTTTTCAGTTAAAATTTTATCGGATTTAAGGAGCACTTACTATTGCTTTATTTCTTAAATGCACTTAAGTGATATAAGTGTTGACATTCATATTTAAGTTATGAATAGAGATCAAATAATATCATCACCTTCTAAAATAGATAATAAGACAAATTTAGTGCACGAGGCTCCTGTTGTTCAGTTTAAGTGATGAATAGAGTTATCAAATAAATATGGATTATAGCTTAATCATATTTCACGTTACCCGTTCCACAACCAACTCATACAAACATTAATCAACTCATAAACATTCTCTCTAAAAGTTCAATAGGATCAGTCCAATATTGGAATCTTGTGTTGTTAATTATACGTGAATTACAAACAAAGTGATCTCCACTTCAATCAATGTTCACGAAAAGGAAACTTCTTCATACAAGTAACATGTTTACACTCAATAGCAAGACGATGCTTCTTCAAGTTAAAAGCCATTGAGTAAGACAATCAAGGAAAGCCATCATTGAAAGATGGTTTTGAGCTAAATATTGAATTTGTGAGTATATCTATATCTATGTATCTAAATTTGAAATTATTTTCCTACCCATACAAAGAAAGTTAAATGGATGTCCCTAATCTTCTTACCTACCCAAATCTCACAACCATTAATTAAACTAAATTGCTCAAACAATGCTTGGAAAACAAACATACCCACACTCTTGTGCATAATATTAATTTAATAAACAAGTTAGTCCACCAACCTCTCCAATTTCTCCCCCCTTCAATCTACATATTTTTCATACCAAGGGTTAGGATCATATTTCTTGCCTTGCAGCACATGTCCTATATATACTTGTTGACCTTATGAGGCCAATCACATTTATGCCTCTATTGGTCACCCAATCTATGGGACGGTTGTGATATGTTTTTATTTTCAAAAACCACAATTTACGTTAGTGTTAAAATAATTTAAATTTGTCCTCAAAATTGTTGTACCTCATGATCTCATTTTCCTTCAACAACTACCCAAATGATCTGGCCAGAGGTGCGACACTATAGTGATATCTCAACCTACAATGATGGTGAAACGGCTTGGTGTCACTGTATCACCTCCTCCTCTAAACTCTCCTAGTCTCCTCATAGAATCCCTCAATTTTCTCCCTTAGGTTTTTCAGGATCGTTTAATATTTTAAGGTGTGTCTCCTATTGAGGCATAGATATTATTTCCGCACCACAATTCACCCACACATATACACAGACACATACATATTGATATAGTCCTATCACCCCACATATATAGAGTCACATACCTGTAATCCTTTCACAATTCCAAGTTACTTATATCCCCATTTTTCTTTCTCTTGTGTTCTAAATTGCAACTTATAGCCATGGCTTCAATGCCATCTTTATCTACAACTATGCTTCTAGTCCTAGCTACAACACTACTCTTCGTTTCACCATCATGTTCAGCCAGGAAAGGAGTTGCCATTCACCAGGCGGCGCAAAATGGGATCCGGCTCTCACTCAGACACGTTGATTCCGGAAAAAATTTAAGTCGATTTGAGCGTTTGCAACACGCGATGAAGCGCGGGAGGCAAAGGGTGAAGAGGTTCAATGCAATGGTTTTGGCAGTTGCAACAGATTCCAAAGTCCAATCACCAGTTCATGCAGGAAATGGTGAGTTTCTTATGGACTTATCGATTGGTACTCCACCAAAACCTTATACGGCGATAATGGACACGGGAAGCGACTTGATATGGACTCAATGCAAGCCTTGCAAGAAGTGTTTCGACCAGTCTAGTCCGGTGTTTGATCCGAAGAAGTCTTCTTCTTTTTCTCAAGTGTCATGCACTGACAGCCTTTGTGATGCTCTACCAACCTCAAGGTGTAGGGGTAGCTGCGAATATCTCTATGCCTACGGAGATTCATCTTCCACACAAGGGTTTATGGCAACCGAAAAGTTTACATTCGACAAGGTCTCTGTTCCCAACATAGGGTTTGGTTGTGGGCAAGACAATGAGGGAAGTGGGTTCAGCCAGGGTGCAGGGCTAGTGGGACTTGGGCGCGGACCGTTATCGCTCGTCTCTCAGCTCAAAGAGCCCAAGTTCTCATACTGCCTAACCTCTATTTCTGACACAACCACTAGCACTCTCTTGATGGGTTCTGTAGCAAGTGCCAACAGCAAAGATGGTGCAATCAACACCACCCCTTTGATAAAAAACCCATCTCATCCAACTTTTTATTACCTTTCTCTTGAAGGGATCACAGTTGGTGGCACTCGATTACCGATAGAGAAATCCACTTTTGCACTCAATGAAGATGGAAGTGGTGGCCTAATCATAGACTCTGGTACAACCATTACATATTTGTTAGATAGTGCTTTCGAAGCCGTGAAGAAAGAGTTTACTTCTCAAATAGACCTTCCTCTGGCGGATTCGAGTGTGACAGGCCTAGACCTGTGCTTCACTTTGCCATCGGACACGAGCAGCGTAGAGGTCCCGGGTCTGGTCTTCCACTTTGATGGTGCAGATTTGGTATTGCCGGGAGAGAACTACATGGTTGCGGATACGGGTATGGGAGTGTTGTGTTTGGCCATGGGGAGTTCAGATGATATGTCCGTCTTCGGCAATATGCAGCAGCAGAACATGTTGGTGGTCCATGATCTTGAAAAAGAGTTGTTATCATTCATACCTACAACATGTAGTCAGATGTGAGCATACATATGTTGTTGATCTTATATTTGGTGTGTGGGTTGTGTGTGTGGTTAATTGATTGAAATTGTTTTTCATTTCTATGTTAGTTTTAGAACAGTTTTCGTTAATAAATCGACATCTATTTCGTGTGAATTATGCAATGCACTGACACTAGTTGAATATTAGTTCTAAAGGAGAAGAAGAAGGGTAAATAGGTGAAACTTGCTCCTCATGATTTTTTATTTTACTGAATCATATAAGCATTTGTCCTATTGCAAGTGGTTTTACAGAATCAAATTTTGATACCCTTGTGAAAGATTAATTTTTTTTTTTTCTTTTGAGAAGTAAAGAGTGATTATATTAGATAAAAAAAAAAAAGGCTATAGAGCCATACAAAACATATAGGGGCATACCCATGGAAATAATAAAATAGAAGGTGAAAGCCAAAGATCCACCACAAGAAATAACAATAACTCAGGCAACTCCTAGCTACAAAGTAAATGGTTGGAAACTTCAAGAGGGACTGAGGAACACAAAGCATGCAAGACAACCTTGCAGCATAGGTTAGCTTCAAGTTCATACTCTGCTGATGCAAAGCAGGACCATGCACACCACTGCACCAGCAAAAAACACACACCAACACCACACCAACAAGTCTCAAGCTGGCAACCTATAATACAAGAGAAACCCCAAACCTCATGTGGCACTCTGAATCACTGCACCACCATAACACCAGCAACCAGTACCCCACCAGCTTAGCAGCAACAAAAATAACTCAAACCAGAATAGCAAAGGAAGATCCCAGGTCCGTACCAACCTCTGATTTGCACTAGTTGAAGGAACTTTGGATAGAGAAGAGAGAGCATACCTAATATTGTTAACAATCCTACCATACAGAACCTCCAAAGAAGTGAATTCCTTACGGAAGATTCTGCTATTCCTCTCAAGCCACACTTCATGCACAGTGGCTGAAAATGCTAGCTTATTGAAGACAGAAACAGAAACCACTCCCAAGTAGTTTTGATAGAAAAATCACCATTGGAAGGTAACCAAACCACCCTATCCTTGGTTCTCAACTGAGGAAGGAAATTAGGAGAAAAATACAATCTAAAATCCACCCATTCTTGGGAAGTACAAGCAGGGAAATGCCATCCATGAGAGCTAAGCAATCTACTAACTGGAGAAGTATTAGCCAAACCAGAAGCAGTGATAACTGAATCAGGAAGAAAGTCACACAAAGGCCCTTCGGGGTGCCAGTTGTCATACCAGAGGGAAGTGTCACGGCCATCTCCAATAGCCTTCTTCACATCAGATCTGTAAACATGTCTCAAGTTAAGTATCGTTTCCCCGAAACATCTAGGTTTCAGAACATATTGCTTCACCCAAAAACCCACAGAGAAGATGGCTCAAGTTAAACAACTTTCCAAAGATACTTAGCCATAGCTGCAATGTTCCATTCCTCCAAATCTTTAATACCTAGTCCTCCCTCCTTCAAAGGAAAACACACCATAGTCCAAGCTACTTTACACCCCCCACTACACATCTTTGACCCAGTCCACAAGAATTTCCTCAAGAGGGAGGTAATCATTTTCAACACACTCTTAGGAAGGATAAAAATTGAGGCCCGGTAAACTTGTGTAAAAAATAGAACTAACTTGATAAGTTGTACCCTCCCAGCAAAAGAGAGGAACTGGCTAGACCAACTATTAATTCTACTCCCAATCATAGATACAAGAGCCTCACAATCCTGAGGTTTAAGCTTTGAAGATAGTAAAGGCACTCCCGAATTTCATTGGGAGTTGGCCCACCTAGAAACCAAGCCTCTCCTGAGTTTAAGTGAGGATAGTAGGAGAGATGCCAGCAAGGAATAACATATTTTTGAAGTGATTGGGAAAGAGGCTAGACACTCTACTGAATTGATCTAAAGCTTCATCAGGCAATTCACTGATTACAAATTGCAAGAAGAAAATAGTAGCAAATCATCTGGAAAAACGAGACTTATGATGTCTTGGTCCTTACATTTCCAGTGGTGCACAAACCCCTCAACTGCAATCTCTTTATGAAGCATGCTAGTTAATATCTCCATCCCCAGAACAAATAGGTAAGGAGACATAGGGTATCCCTGCCTTAACCCTCTAGAACTAGCGAAGTACCCTTTCAGAGCTCCATTAATATTCACAGAAAATGTTGTAGAAGACACGCAAGACATGACCAAATGAACTATATGCTGAGGGAAATGAAATGCTTTCAAAGTGGCATCCAAGAAATCCAAAGATACTGTATCATAAGCCTTGGTTAAGTCTACCTTAAATGCCACCCTAGGATCACCCCCCACTTATAATTTCTCATCAACTCTTGGGCTAGCAACACATTATCAGAAATGTTCCTTCCACTAATGAATGCTCCTTGATTCAAGCTCACATAAGAAGGCAAACAAGGCTTAATCCTATTAGCTAGAAGCTTTGCCACACATTTATATAATGTATTACAAACTGAAATGGGTCTAAAGTCAGAATCAAAAGTAAGATTGTTAACCTTAGGGACTAAGGTTATGATAGTTGAGTTCACCTTTATCAATAAGTGACCTGAATGAAAGAAGGCATGAATAGCTTTTGTGACCTATCCCCCCACAATTGCCCAAGTTCTTTTGAAGAAAAGGGCATTATATCCATCAGTGCCTGAAGCTTTCCCATCTTTAAGAGAAAAAATAGTTTGCCTTATCTCATCGTCAGTAACTAGCTTGGACATGTAAGGAATTTGTTCCACATGAAGTGGATTCTTCACATCGGGTTTCAAGTCCAATACTCCATCAACAACCCTAGCCTTGAGAAGATTATGATAAAATCCAACGATCTCTTATTTCATTAAGTTAGGTTCTTCCAATCTAACTCCTCCACAAGTGGTAATAGACATAATACTATTAGCTCTTCTCCTAAAGTTTGCCATTCTATGGAAAACACATTGTGTTCTTATCCCCAAGTTGCAACCATTGGACCCTAGATAATTACTTGTAATAAGATTCCTCAGCCTTGGCAATATGAATAATCTCTTGCATACAGTCCCTTTCTAGTGTCTTCAACCATTCATAAGATGGATCAGCATCAACCTGAGTCTAGAAGTTCTTCAATTTATCCCTACAAATTTGCACTTGAGAAGCTAAGTCACTGTATCTACTAGTATTGAGCCTCTTCAACTCCTCATTAAACATCTTCGACTTCTGCCATACCCTGAACATGCAAGACCCATTTATCTCATTATCCCAAACCTTATACGTAACCCTAATAAAATTAGGATGGTCCAGTAAGTGATTGTTAAAGCTGAATGGGGTTCCTTTCCTCTCAATGTCAGCATGAAGTTTAATAAGCATAATTGAATGGTCAGACACACCCTTAAGTTCAAAAATGGCTTTAGATTGATTAAACACATTATTCCAGGTACCATTCACAAACACGCTTTCCATTTTCCTGAAGTAAGTATTATTAGTCCATGTATATTGAACCCTTGAGTGTCTAAGATAAAACAAAGTAGCCCTTTCCAAGCATTCACCAAACTCCCTCATTATGGGATCCCCAGTTATAGCAACCGCCCCATTTCTCATGAGCATACCTTAGTTCATTGAAGTCACCTGCTAAAAATAAAAGGGATAATGTAAACCTCAAAGCCAACTGAGTAATGTCACTACACAAGGCTCTCCTCCTAACACTATCATTAGAACCATACACAAAACAAGCCACACATTCAGTGGCATTCACCTTACTCTTCAAAGAGCAAACAATAATCTGGTTAGACATCATATTAGAAACCACAGTTAGTTGAGTAGGATCCCAACAAACCCAAATCCTTCCCCACAAAAAAAAACTCATAATTATGCAGAAGACCCCAACCTCTAGCCATAGCTTGCAGGGTACTCAAAGCCTTCCTTTCTTGGACTTTACTCTCCACAACACAAAACAAAGACAACTTAAACCTTTTGATGATTAATCTAATCTCATTCTGTTTAGTAGGGATGTTCAAGCCCCTAATATTCCAAAATCCACAAAACATTATAACAAAATATGTACAAACTAGAACAATACTCTAACAAGATGACCCAGGTTATGAAGGAATACCCCCTCCTAGTTTTCATACCCGCATGACTATGTTTGGCCTCACCAGCTTTTAGCTTAAAAGTAACACCCTCATGAGCCCCTAGCTTCCTTGAAGTCTTTAGAGTAGCATCATGCCAAGAACCCAAAATAGTATTCACCCCCTCACTTGGCACCACACCCTCATCAAAGAGCCCCACAGTACCAACATCATGCATAACAGGATCCATCAAAGGCACTGACTCAGTAGGATTAATATCCTCATGAAGACCCTCATGTAAATTAGCCTCTAACTCTAGCATAACTCACCCTTTGAGACTTCTCAGTAAAAGAATCCACATACAAAGGCACCCCAATAGCACTTGCCAGGTGACTCAACCCCTTAGCATTCCAATACTCCATAGGTACATTAGATAGCTTGATCTATAGAGGAATTTTGGAGACCTCATCCTTATGCAAAGAAAGCCCCATATGTCATTTCTTAAGGACCAGGAAATGGTTTGCAAGATGCTATGGCCCATTCTCAAGAACCTTCTCACAATCTTGTTCAGAGTTTAATTGGAAGAAATAGAAATCCCTCTTAACACAAAACACCTTAACCAAGCCCTCATTATAACATAGTTTAGTAGCAATATAACTAACAGTGGTGTAAGGTAATTTTTTATCCAACAAATACCATACTAAATAGTTCTTCCATCAAAGACTCCCTTCCTCAGTTATGCTTGCAGGAGGAGACACAAACACCTCATTTCCCACTCTTGTTGGAGTATAATAGGATAGTTTCATTTTGTCAGGGTTTGTAGCATTCAATAATATAGACCATGAAGACCCCTACTCCAGAATCACCATTCCCATTGACTTTTACCTGCATAGGATTAGCAGGCAATGTAACGCCTAACATTCCCATTCCCTTTTCTGAAATTTTTTTCAATTTATTCTCGGTTTATGACGTCACTTTCTTTTTGTTCATGATGTCTTGTGTATTCGTGATATTTGGTACGTGTAAATGTTTTTCATTTTGCATTTTGGACTTAGCGGGACGACTTCATGGACTTTCGTTATTGGCTACATTGTTTTGTTACGGTATCTTACATTTTTGTGCTTCGATAGGCTTTGGGCGTGCCTTGTAATGTCCGGTTTTTTTGTTTTCTTTTATATTTGAATTGTTACGTGTTTTACTTGTCTACGTATTTATTTTCCTCTACTTGTTATATATATTTTTTTTAATTTATTATGTCTTTCTTAGTTTGGGGTTTCTGAGGGTCTGGGACATAACTAGTGGATCCGATGGTCGGGTTTAGACCCAGAATTGTTTATTTTTGGTTTTGCCAAGTTTTGTCATTAATATATATACTAAAATGATTTATGAAATTATTTTTGGAATTTTTATATTAAAGGATGATTTTATAAATTCAAATGTGTGTGGAGATAGTGGAGATAGAGGAAAAAGCTAGAAATTGCTAATTGTCCTTCTCTATTTATATATGTGTATATGGGCTTGATGACCTTAAGTTATTTTGACCCATATTTTTACTATTTGGGCCTAATGGACTTGAAGCCCATTTCTCCTTATCCATTTCATTAACATATATATATATATTGGTGTAAAGGAAAGTGGTAGGATATTTTTCCAAAAATTTTCTAGAAACTTTAAAGTCTTTCTTTTGATTCAATCTCAACCCTTTAACTTTTGCAAGACGCCATCACCGCCCTTGTTAGTGGAAATTGTAGAGATTTTCTACTATATCTATTTTATTCTATTATGTAATAGTATTTGGGCTTGTTGGGCCATGAACCATTTTTCTTCACCTATGTATATTGTTATTGGGCTTTTAGGCTTAAGGCCCCATTTCCTTTTCATCTCATATATATGTATATATATATATATATATATAATGGTGTTGTAGATGTGTAGACAATTGAGGGGCATTTTGAGAAGAATTTGGAAGATATTGTAGTGGAGATTTCTAGAACTTCAAAAGTTTTCCTTTTGAATCCATCTCCGCCTTCCATTCCATTAGTTTTTCCCATCTTTAATTTAGGCCATTGGATCTAAGAGAATGGTTGATGAGAAAGTGTAATGATATATAAATATGCATTGTTGACCCATTTCCTTTATTTGGATGACTTTCCATCGTAAACACACCCCACACACACTCTCCCTCTCTCTCATCCGGTCCCCCTCTTCTGATGAGACCAGAATATTCGATATTCTGGGCGTTAATTAAATATTTGTTAGTCTCTTTATTTTATTAATAAGGTATTTTTATCCAAGTTGTGTGTTTAAGCATGTTTCAGGGCCTTAACGTAAATTTGAGTTAATTTCGGGTTTTTAACAAATATGCTTAATCTGGAATGACACTTGGAAGATGAAAGTACTCAGTTCAGAGTAACGTACAAGTCAGGGAAACAGAGTATAAACAGCTGTTGGTACACAAAATTCCATGCCACGTGGCATTAGGGAAGCAGGCTACATGGCACAATGAGAAGACACGTGCATCAGTGTGAAGCTTCAAAGAAGAGTTAGGCTTGAGAAAATAAATTGATGATATTATCAGCAAACTATTGGAGTTGGGCTGCAGTTGGAGTCTAGGTAGTAAGAAATTGAAGATATTGGGCCTAGAATATAGGGTTTTGAGTTCGAAAAGGGTAATGAATCTAGCCCATATTGAGGTCAGATTCGTATAAAAGAGTATAACCTATATACGTATATTGTTTTCCAAAGGAAACCTAGACGTGTTAGAACTGCTGGGTAGTAGTGGAGAATGTGGATGAAGCAATGTAAAGTCATGGGACACGTGGAAGGAAATCGTACAACAAAGGGGACAAATGGCGAAATAAGAGGACGCAGTTGATGAGCAGTTATGCAAAGCGAATTATAATCGTATAAAAGCAACACTTGAGATGATTTGGAGCCATTTACAACAGCACACAATATACACCATTACATAACAATTATTCAAATTATAATTTTATCTTTATCCTTTGTCATTTCATTACATTGTATTTCTCTTTTGCAAATAATTTCAGTTCAAGTTAATTTTTTTTCAATGCAATTTCAATTCTAGTTAAACTCTTTAGTTGCAGTTCAATTCTATTTTCTTTCACTTCGTTTATTCATTTCAATCCTTTTAACTAAGGAAAAAAGAACAAAAAAAAATCGCTTGATAATCATCATCTTCCAAGGGGATAGTCTCTAGTTTCTTAGAAAATTCACATGGATTCAGTTTTAATCTGGCAGGCCTGCACTTTACTAAATTTGGAGAAAACATTGAGTGGAACACCTGCAGCGGGACACGTGTTGAAGTTTGGAAGATATGCCATCAATGATAAGATCTGCAAATAATACTATGACAACTAAAGAACATAAGGTTCCACTACTATTTTCTACTAGAAGTTCAAATCTTAGGCCAGAACATGAAGTCTTATTACCACCAGATGAGTTATTTGCTCAGATTCAGACGACATCATTAATAGAATTATTTGGACGGTTCTATGCAAGGTTCGATGCTGTGAAAGAGTCAATTGTTGAGCTCAAAACATATTCCAATACGATAGGGCTAGTTTCTCGGCCAGCACCATGTTCAAATGTGCAGGCTTCTGTTACATTACCACATTTGGCCGCTTCTGTTATGGCGGCCACAGACAGTTGGAACATTCCATAAACAATTTATTTATCTATGCCTCCATGTGTGAACATTCTAGTTAGTATGCCGACTCCATGGCTGGAGGTGCGCCCACAACCAAATCTTCCACCAGTGTTTCCAAATAATTCACAACCTTTACCTTACCCATCACCCAACCACATGCTTTAGCCATTCCAACCTCTTCGCTAGCCATTTTTCCCTCCAAATTTTCCAAGACTAAGTAGGTATCTAATAGAAAGCGTTACCTAGAAGTGGTTGATGAAATTGAATTTTCAGAGGATACAAAGTTTCAAACTTTATGACCTTTGGAGGGGAAGGAAACCAGTCCACTATTAAGCATGTTAGAAGATATACTGTCCAATATGGTAAAACAGGAGCAAATCCTTGGTTGAAGTTGAGGCTTTTTCCCAATTCCTTGACTGGGCTAACTTTCACTTGGTATATCCATCTTCCAGTAAATTCTATTTAGAATTGGAAACAAATGGAAGAGCTCTTCCACACACAGTTTTATCGGTCAGAGCCAGAGGCAACCTTGGCAGATTTGTCCAGGCTTTCCCAATTATCATTTGAGTCAGTGGAAGAGTTTATTTCCAGGTTCAGAAGGGCAAGACTGAAATGCAGAGTGGGTCTTCCAGAGTCTGAATATGTCAGACTTTCTCTCAATGGTCTGGAGTTTAAATTAAGGAAGAGGTTTGAAGGTATGGAGTTTAGGGATCTCTTTGAATTGGCAGATTGTGTAACCAGATATGAGTTTATCCTAATGGAAGAAAGGGACAAGAAGAATGCTTCAAAAGGGACTTATTATAGAGATCTAAATTATGAAGTCTTCGTAGCCGATGTAGAGGAAGAGCTGGAGGCTAATCTAGCAGAACTTAGCATTAAAAATCCTTATGTTTATGAGATTTTATCTAAGCCAAAACGTTTCCAGTATTTGTTCTCAAGCATCTTCTAATTTGGCCAATAAGGGTATGGCCAATTTTGGGAATACATACACCTTTAACTCCACCAAAACAGAGCAAATCTTTGATCACCTCATGGATGACAAGATGATAATTCTTCTAAAAAGGCATACAATTCCTTCAGTTGGTGAAATGAAGGGCAAGGAGTATTGCAAATATCATAATTCTTGGAATCATATAACTATAAATTGTTTTGATTTTAGTAATGCATTGCAGAAAGCCATAGATGAAGGGAATTTAAAGTTTCCATAAAATAAGAAGGAAGTCATGGGTGTGGATGAAAACCCATTTCCTTCCATAGCCAGTAGTAATGTGATTATGTTAGCAGAAGGGGATAACAAACAAGCAAAACAGAAGTGGCCAACAAGCACTTTAGATGTTAAGGTTCTAGTTGTAAAGAGTAGAATGTGTAAGAACACTTTTGTGTATTATTTATTTATGGCATGTTCTAGACAATAACCATGTTGAGTGTTAGATTGGTTGATTTAGTTTCAATGACATCAATAAGCTTCGTCAAAGACATAATCAAGCGTTGAAGTAATGAAGAATATAAGTGAAGTACGAAAGTGAGCATATTGAGGAAAATATCTCCTGGATGGCGAAAACGACATTTTCCGAAGTCGTCACTTCAAGTAAAAAGTATCGTGGGTTCAAGAGGGTCATTTTGGCCTAGTTGTGGAGAAAATGGTTTTAACAAAAATAGCTACGCTTTCTGTTTCAAAAAGTGGCTGTAAAACATATTTTTACACTTGGAGGTACCCTTGGACCTACGCTTCAAGCGTAGGGGGCCTACGTTTCAAGCGTAGCTGCGGCAAGGTTTTGGCTATTTTTTGCTGCGATGTCCAAATTGTTCGTGGGTTGGTTTTATGATTTGTCCACGACTTCTATACATCAAAGTGCGTGGTATATACATGATATTCATCAGAACATAGGGTTTGGATGTGAAATTACGAGAAAGGGAAAACTTAGGGTTTGGGTCATCATTGTCTATAAATACCCAAGTCTTCAACAAGAAGAGGCACGTCTTTAAGAATTCTCTATAAATTTTCTACAGCTTCATCTTCTTCTATAGAGATACACATATGGTGAGAGAATATTATTGAGTGATTAGAGATACACAAGTTCTCCCTTGTTATTGGACGTCTTCAATCGTGCTTTTACATCGATGATTTCTATACACAATTAAATTGTATAGTTGCTAAAAAATTCACACACCGTTTATAGCAACGTGGTTGAATTGATCTATTGAAGAATGGAGTTGTCTGAGTGCGAAGATTGAAGCAGGAGGATTCGTGGTGATTTTGATATGTTGAGAAGCAGAGCCGTCAGAGTACGGAGATCGGAGTGAAAGCTTCATGGAGTGCTAGTGAATGTAGACTTTTAGACGTTGAGTGCGAGGATTCATTGATTTTTATACACAATTTGAGTGAAAGCTTCATGAAGAGGTTGTGCCTAAAACACTTAGGGAATACTCTGCCCCCGTCCATTGTAGTACACCTTCATGTATAGTGTTGCCAGCCACAACGGCCACACACTTTGAGCTTAAACCAAGTGTCATCCAACTTCTGCCCACATTCCATGGTCTAAATAGTGAGGATCTATATTATCATGTCAAGGACTTTCTAGACATTTGTTCCACATTCAAGTTCCAAAACTTCTCTAATGAGTCCATTCGTCTACGTCTTTTTCCCTTTAATCTAAAAGATAAGGCGAAGGCATGGTTGAATTCTTTAGAATCAGGATCTATCTCTACTTGAGATGTTTTGTCAAAACAATTCTTGAACAAGTTCTTCCCTGTTCATAATACCAATTCCCTTCGGAGAGAAATTTCAAATTTTACACAAAAAAAGGTTGAACAATTTTATGAATGTTGGGAGAGATGGAAAGATTTACTTCTTAAGTGTCCCCACCATGGATATGAGAAGTGGCGACTAGTTCAATATTTCTACGATGGTCTAACACCCCAAAACCGTCGCATGGTTGATGCCACTAGTGGAGGAACATTTATGGATAAAAGTGACATCGAAGCTTGGGACTTCTTTGAAACTTTGTGTGAAAATTCCCAACAATGGGATTATTCAACTAGGGTGGAAAGGAATACTCATCTTCAACAGAAGGGTGACATATATGAGATAGGAAGTACTGTAGACCTTAATGCAAAAATTGAGTCCCCATTGACACCTAAATCGATGCTTTGATGTTAGCTAGTGGGCCCCCATTGACACCTAAATCTGAGGTGTGTTCCATCTGTTCAAGCCCAACCCACCTCACAATGTCTTGTCCATTTAATATGACATTTCTGAACATGCATCTGAGCAAGCTCATGCCTTGAATGCTTTTAGGAGACCAGACAATGATCCTTATTCACAGACTTATAATTCTGGTTGGGCTAAACATCAAAATTTATCATGGTCCAAAAGGTCAAATCAAGGAGTTCCATATGGGAATTCCAACACTCATTCTTATCCTCAAGCTTCCGGTCAGTCATCAACTCAACAGTTGTCACCATATCCTACACAAACTAGGAAGCCATCCATTGAGGACACTCTCCATCTTTTCATGCAAAGTTCACTTCAACTCCAAAAAGATACCCAACAAAGCTTGCATTCTAATTCTCAATCCATTGCTAAATTGGAAGTTCAAATGGGTCAAATTGCCTCTACCTCAACTGAGAGAGAGAAAGGAAGGTTTCCTAGTCAACCCATAACTAATCCAAAGGGTCAACATGAGGTGAGCTCTAGTTCTAAGCATGAACAATACGAGGAAGTGAAGTCCATCACTACCCTTAGAAGTGGCAAACAAATTGATAACAAGGTAGAAATACCTAGGCATGAACCAAAAGTTGTGTCCAAAGAGTGTGATGTAGAAGAAGGGAACAAGAAGCAATTCAAAGAAAATGATGCTTCACTAGAGTGTCAAAAATCATCCATCTCTTCTGAGTCCAATCCTATGGAAGTTTATATACCCAAGGCCCCTTTTCCTCAACGTTTGACCCCAATCAAGAAATGGACGAATTATAGTGAAATGATGGACTTGTTTAGGCAAGTCCAAGTAAACATTCCCGTAATCACTCTTGTCAATCAAGTTCCCTCCTATGCCAAATTTTTGAAAGATCTTTGCACTCTGAAACGAAAGTTAAGTGTGCACAAGAAAGTCTTCCTCATATAGCAAGTAAGCTCAATCATCCGTCACAACACCCCACCTAAGTTTAAAGATCCTGAATGCCCTACCATTTCTTGTGTCATTGGTGATCATATGATTGAGAAGGCATTACTCGACTTAGGGTCTAGTGTGAATCTATTATCATATTCTGTGTATGTGCAATTAGGTCTTGGTGAGTTAAAATCGACCCCTATAACACTGCAATTGGCTGATAGATCTATGAAAATTCCTCGTGGTGTTATTGAAGATGTTCTAATCAAGGTTGACAAGTTTATTTTTCCAGTGGACTTTGTCGTCTTAGATACCCAACCTGTCCAAAATCCTAGTAACCACATTCCGGTCATCTTAGGTCGCCCATTTTTAGCCACATCCAATGTTGTCATAAATTGTAGAAATAGGGTTATGCAACTATCTTTTGGCAACATGAATGTTAAACTCAATGTGTTTAATGTGGAAAATCAACCTCCAGATTTAGAGGATACTTTTGAGATTAACATGATTGAAAGCCTTGTTCATGACTCATTTCCATAATTATCTTCTCATGACCCCCTCGAGACTTGTCTAGCCCATTTTGGCTTAGATTTTGACATAGATAGATCCATCGCTGAAGTCAATTCATTGCATGATTCTACCCCTGTTATGGACACAACTAAATGGAAAGCCATGGTAGAACCTCTTTTACCATCCAAGTCTAAACGTGTCCCATCTGTTGAAGAGTCACCCGAACTTGATCTTAAACCTTTGCCCGTGCATCTCAAGTATGCATTCTTAGGTCCTTCTAATAAGTTACCTGTCATTATTGCCTCTAATCTTGATAGTGCACAAGAGCAAAAGTTGCTTAATGTTCTCAGAGAACATAAAACAGCTTTAGGGTGGACAATAGCAGATATCAAGGGTATAAGCCCCACTAGGTGTATGCATCGTATTCATCTTGAGGAAAACTCAAAGGCAACTCGTGAAATGCAACGTAGGCTTAACCCTAACATGAGAGAAGTTGTCCGAGCTGAAGTGCTCAAATTGTTAGATGCGGGAATCATCTATCCTATTTTTGATAGTACTTGGGTTAGTCCTATCCAAGTAGTGCCTAAAAAGTCTGGGATTACGGTTGCCAAAAATACTAATGACGAGTTAATATCTACAAGAATGATGACTGGGTGGCGTGTGTGCATTGATTATCGTAACTGAATCTAGTCACAAGGAAGGACCATTTTCCTCTCCCTTTCATAGATTAAATGCTTCAAAGACTAGCCAGACATAGCCATTATTGCTTTTTGGATGGTTATTCTGGTTACAACCAGATTCCTATTGCTTCTGAAGATCAAGAAAAAACCACATTTACTAGTCCCTTCGGTACCTATGCTTATAGATGCATGCCTTTTGGGTTATGCAATGCACCTGCTACCTTTCAGCAGTGTATGTTGAGCATCTTTTCTGATATGGTTGAGCGTTTTCTTGAGGTATTCATGGATGATTTATCAATATTTGGGTCTTCTTTTGATGAGTGTTTACACCACCTATCCCTTGTATTGGAAAGATGTCAAGAAACAAATCTCGTGTTAAATTGGGAGAAATGTCATTTTATGGTACGACAAGGCATTGTACTTGGGCACCTCATTTCTCATAGGGGAATAGAAGTCTATAAGGCTAAAATTGATCTGATTTCACACCTTCCTCCACCATGAACAGTGAAGGAAATTCGATCTTTCCTTGGTCATGCTGGATTTTATAGGAGATTCATTAAAGACTTTAGCAAAATCTCCGGTCCCTTATGCAACCTACTTGCTAAGGAAACCACTTTTGTCTTTAATGATGAATGTTCACAAGCATTTGAAAAGCTCAAACTCTTATTGACTTTTGCTCCCATCATACAACCCCCCAATTGGTCTCTACCTTTCGAGCTTATGATTGATGCATCTGACTATGCTATTGAAGCTGTCTTAGGGCAACGAGTAGATAAGATGCCCCATGTCATCTATTATGCTAGTAGGACTCTGAATGATGCCCAACTCAATTACTCCACCACAGAAAAAGAGCTACTGGCCATTGTATTTGCTGTAGATAAGTTTAGATCATACCTCTTAGGGTCCAAGGTTATTGTGTTCTCTGACCATGCTGCTTTGAGATAGATTTTCTCAAAGAAAGATGCTAAACCTCGTTTGATTCATTGGGTCTTACTATTACAAGAGTTTGATATTGAGGTTCGTGATAAGAAAGGTTCTGAGAATGTCGTAGCTGATCACTTGTCTAGGATTATCTCTGAATGCACTAAGGATTTATCACCCTTGAATGAATCTTTTCCTGATGAACAACTTTTAGTTGTCTCCCAGTTACCTTGGTATGCTGACATTGTCAATTATCTTATTACTGGTCAACTCCTTGAACACTGGACAAAATATGATAGATCTAGGTTCCTTGTTGAGGTTAAACATTTTTTTCTGGGATGATGCTTATTTGTTCAAGTACTGCCCTGATCAAATCATTAGGAGATGTGTTCCTGAAAATTAGTTTCATAGTATTATCTCTTTTTGTCATGACCATGCTTGTGGTGGTCATTTTGGTTCTAAGAAAACAACTGCAAAGATTTTACAATGTGGATTCTATTGGCCAACACTCTTTCGTGATATACATGCATTTTGCTCCACTTGTGATCGGTGCTAACGTATGGGTAGTATTTCTTGTAGGAACATGATGCCCCTCACTAACATCCTTATGGTAATTTTTTTTGATGTTTGGGGTATTGATTTCATGGGTCCATTTCCTCCCTCATTTGGTTACCTATACATACTTGTAGCTGTTGACTATGTGTCCAAGTGGGTGGAGGTTGTACCTTGTAGGAAAAATGATCATAGGATCGTGATTCAATTCTTAAAAGATAACATATTTTCTCGTTTTGGGTCGCCTCGTGCAATTATAAGTGATGGTGGTAAACATTTTTGCAATAAACCATTTGAAACTGTCATGAAAAAGTACCTCATCACTCATAAAGTTGGCACTCCTTATCACCCACAGACAAGTGGACAAGTGGAAATTTCCAATCGGGAGATCAAAACTATTTTAGAAAAAATGGTTCGACCCAATCGTAAGGACTGGTCGCAACGGTTGAACGACGCTCTTTGGGCTTATCAGACTGTATTTAAAACCCCGATTGGAATGTCCCCTTATCGACTTGTCTTTGGAAAAGCATGTCACTTGCCTGTAGAATTAGAACATTGTGCTTATTGGGCTATCAAAACCTTCAACTTTGATATGGGTAAGGCTGGGTCACATCGTAAACTCCAACTCAATGAGTTAAAAGAGATTCGTAAGGATGCATATGAGAATGCCAAGATTTATAAAGAGCGGACTAAAATGTTTCATGACAAATTTATTCTTAGGAAGTCCTTCGAGCCCAACCAAAAAGTTTTGTTATTCAACTCTAGATTACGTCTCTTTCCTAGAAAAGTTGCGTTCTAGATGGACTGGTCCATTCACTGTGACAAATGTTTTTTCTCATGGGGCAGTCGAGATTCAAAACCCTAAGGATGGTAGTATTTTCAAAGTGAATGGGCAGAGGTTAAAACCATACTTAGATGGGTTGGTAGATAGAGATGTGGAGTGTATTCATCTAGAGGACCCCATTTACCAAAATTGTTGAGTTAAAAAAAATAAAAAATAAAAAAAATAAAATTTTGTGATGCTTATAATCCAAGTTTGGGGGTGGCATACTTGTGATTCCTTCTGATCCATTTTTTTTATTATTTTATTATTATTTTTTTCTTTTCTCCTTGTTCTTGCTCGAAGTTGGATAATACGTCATCCAAGGTAATTCTCAAACTTGCCCTTGTGACTTTTATTTTTAACTATTGAGGACAATATTTGATCTAAGTTTGGGGGTAAAGGAAATTTTTTTATAGATATATGTATATATTTTCATAAAATAAAAAAAAGGTTTCAAAGCCTATGCAATATGTTCAGTATTTCTATATCTCTGAGTATTGAATTGTGATTAGTTTGGTTGAGATTTGAAAATCATTAGTATATTTGAGACTAAAATACTTAATCTAGTCAGAATGAATGATAGTCCTTAGTCTTTTATACTTATCATTATTTAGTTGATGACCCTCATAGTTAAACCTTGAACAATATTTCAGGAGCACTGTCAGCTTACATTTTTTTAGACAAGGTCTGAAATTTAGTGATATCATTCTATTATCTTAGAAAAAAAATCGGTAGACCAGGATGAGATTCAATCAGGACTCTTGTGATGAAAAAAAGAAACAAAAAAAAAATCCAAAGGGTTGGCTTGAGGTTGGGAGTAAATTAAGCTCTTCTTGGGTAAACAATTCCTTGTGGAAAAAAAAAACAAACAAAAAAAAATAAATCCAAAGGGTTGGCTTGAGGTTGGGAGTAAATTAAGCTCCTCTTGGGTAAACAATTCCTTGTGGAAGTATGTCAAAGAAAAAAAAATAATCACTTGAGTTACCAATGTAAAATTGTTTTTATTCTGGAAACCCGATGATTTTTGAGATTTTGGAGTTATGTCATGAAGTTTTGATGAATTATGAATTAGTGTTTAGTTGTTGCACTTTACAACAAGGATGGACAATTTGGGTCTTCAACTAAAGTTTTGAGTTTGGGGGTATTTGATAAGTGCATAATTCATACATGATTAACCTCCAAAAATATATTTTTTAGTCATTTATTTTAAATTATTTTAATTAATACTTGTGGTTTTATATTTTTATAGGTTATTGGTGATTTCTGGTACAAATGGGTTAAATCCATCTAAACAAGCCCAAAATCTGTTTAGACCAGGTCTTAGTATTTTGGCCATATATTTCAGCCCGTTGTTTGGATTTGTGTGACCCCAGTGTTCCTAGAAAGCCGATTCAATGTAAAGAATATTGGTATTTCACATAGAAACCCTAATTCTGAAGTTTAGAGGGTGAAAAAGACATTTTAAATCTGGCATACTATTTTGTGCGAAAATCAGCATCAGCTTGGTAATATAATCACATATTTTGAAGGAACTATCAGAATGGAATGAAATCAAGGGTTGTGGGAAGAGGACTTGATTACCAAGAAAAGAGTATCTCACCAATATCTTCCAAATTTACTCTCCAAATTGGTCAAAAGTGGGTTGCAAGATATCACCAATTAGGAAAAGAATATGAGAATATTGTATTCTCTTGTTTACTTTCCTAGATGAAACCTTGAGGACCCCTATAAATAGGGCATATATGGATGCACAAAGGATCATCAAGAGCCAAGGAAAAGAAGAGAAGACTGGTGCAATCCACGGAGAAAGCAAAGGCGTCCTTTCATCTTCAATTTCGGTTTGGTTGTTGTTTTATTATTTTTTTCTTCATGTGTAACTAATTCTCTCGACCAGGGCTGAGAGGAAACCCTTTTCATTTACAATTCTATTATTTCAATTGAAATAAGTAGTTGAATCTTTCATTTAAATTCTTCTTCTTATTATTTTAATGTTTTCCTATACTTTCAATTTTATGTGCTTTAACCAAGACTTTAATTTAATTTATTGGAACTTTAGCATATAGGGTACTTGTGTCTGACCATGAACATGTAATCTTATTTGACGATTTAAGAAGAAGAAAGTAAATCATAATTATTTATGCCTGACCATGGATAGTTAGTTGTGATTTATGTTATTCTTTCAATTATTTGTTTATTATTCATGATCAAGATAATAAATATTTAATTGAACCTATGCCCTAACCTGGATAGGCCATCCATATGTTTGATTATAATTATTTTTTATTGGATGTGTGAAGATTATTTGGCTATTTAATAACTTCAATTGAAAATTGGAATTGTATTGATTAGTGGTGGAATCAAAGCCTTGGTATTTTCTTTATCATTGTTCTTTCATCTCTTTTACAATTATTCTTTTATCAAAATCATCAATATTTGGTTGAATTAGTTAGATAGTAATTTTTAGATTTAATTTGTCGAATCAATCCTCGTGGGAATGACCTCGCAATACTTGTACTCTTTACTACTATGATTCGTATACTTGCGAGTAAAATTTGGTTTGGGTTAATCTATCTTTTGGGTTACTCTAAACTTCACATCAGTGATTTAATGAGATTTTACGAAAATGCCCTCACCACAGATTTCCTACACACGAGTTAGTTCCTAGTTTCTATAGAGGACTAGGAAAGGGCCATAAAAACACAGTTGGTGTAGCCTGTCGAGGAGCATTTACACAGAAAATCGTAGACTTTCTATGGTGTTAGTCACTAATTAACCCTAGAGGGGGGGGGGGGGGGGGGGGGGGTAAATAGGGTGTTCAAAAATCTATTTCAATCTTTTCGGAAATTAAAGCAAGCTATATGAAATTAACAACTACTTTAACAAACAAGTAATTGTTTCAATGATAAATTCAATTTAAGAGATCTAGTAAATTATCACAAGATTAATATATCATGCATAATATTGAAATATAGAGAAAGAGATAGACAGATTGACACCATGAATTTTTTGAGGTTCCGTAACTCCTACTCCTCGGCTCAATAACCCCTTTTTGAGACTTTTCCCGATCATTTCACTATGGTCCTTCCTTCACAGGTGGAATAACAAACCTTTACAACACAAGATCACAAGCTTGTCTTTCAATCAAGAGAACAATCCTCTCTTGAAAAATGTTAGACTTCACTTGCCCAAGATTACAAAAATTGTATGTAATCAATGGTATCACTCATTTACAAAAACACTCAAAAACCCTAATATTGTTTATGGAAGATAAATCAAGATAAACTCAAGTGTTTTTGGTGATTTCTCAACAACTCTAGAATTGTATTCTCAAAGGATATAATCAGTGAATAATATTTAGAGAATAAAGAGAGATACTATAGTTTGAATCTTCAAATTTTTTGCAGAAAATCAAACTATTTGCTTGTTGCCTTTAATGGCTTTTCCAAAGAGTGTTTTGAGAAGATAAGGACTTGTATTTTTCTCACATGTAAAACCACACTCTTACAAACACCCATCTCTTTCTTTTTATATGGAGGCCTTAGGGTTTTAAGATTGGATCTCACATTTAAAAAGGGGACAAGAGCCATTTCAAAAAGGTTGAGAAAGTTGGTTCAAGTGATGGGCAAAGGTTTCTGTAAAGATTTAGAATAATGATGCTTTAGTCGACTACACAACAACCCTTAGTCGACTATATAGTCTCTTCAAATAATTCATAAATCATCGTCTTGCTTCAGTCAACTACACATATGGTCTTAGTCGACTACATGGTGGTCTTTAGTCGACTACTAAGAAGACTTAGTCGACTAAGGGATGTGATGAATTTCAAGTTTATCTTCATCATGATTTAGTCGACTACATCAGAAGGTTTAGTTGACTATAAGAAGTGTTTAGTCGACTATAGCTTAATTTGAAATGAGACCCTAACTATAGTCATGGTTTAGTCGACTATATGATAAGCCTTAGTCGACTATGGCCTCAAAGAAAAATGGTTTTGAAATTATTTTTCGTTCATTTTGAGTTCGGTTAATTTATTACTTGAGCTTATAAGATTTTACCAACACATAAAATACCTTGTTACAATTATCGCACCTCGACCTATCTACCCCGAGTTTTAAGTCTTCGAATTTCGCCTTTTCGTTGAATATTTGGTCCTTTTCGTTCTCGTGCTTCAATTTCTCTTTCACTTTTTCGCTTTTGTGTAAGTTTTCTTTCCAAGCAAGTTTTCGAGTCCTTCTCCTGTCTTTTGCTGAAAACACGTAACTAGATTTTTCATTAGTTTCAAACATACTTTAATGGTTTGTTATCATCAACTTTGGTATTGTTTGCCGAAAGTAAATTTCAAGGCCAACATATGGGATCTTTTTAAGAATCTTGGTGAATATTCACGATAAAATATGTCTGACATTAGAGCTCCACAAACTATCATTTCTAATCCTAAAAGAGCGGATAGTGCATTTGAAGTAAGTCAGATGTATGAAGTAACATCGAAAGTGGATGAGTTAATTAAAAGTTTAATCAATTAATCAGAAACACTTACGTGAATCTCACACCTCAAGAATCCTTCACATTATGCTAATAATTGTCCCCAAATACAACAAGAACTTGAGTATATCACTAAGGATGTTAATGCCACCTTTACCAATCCCAATAATGACCCATTTTCGAACAACTATAATCCGGGTTGGCATAATCATTTTAATTTCTCTTATAAAACTCAGAATAATACATTCAACCAAAATTGTAATCAACAATCCAATCAATTCCGACCATTTAACCAAAATCTGCATCAACAATCAAATCAATTTCGTTCCTTTAATCAAAATCCTAATCAGCCACCTTTTAGGAACCCCAACAATACACCACCTATGAGACAACTTGGATTTGAACAATAAATTAGGAGTGTATTGAACGAGTTTAAAAATACTACACAACTCCTGCATACACATTCCAAATCTATCTCTAAACTTGAAACTCAAATCGGACAGATAGCTAATTCCATGAAAAGAAGAGAAGATTGGAAATTGATAAACCAACCAATAATCAACCCTAAAGAGCTTGAGCATATAGTTCCTGTAGGAGAACCAGCCATAAAAGTTGTTCAAGAGATAACTACACTTCGAAGTGGTAAAATCATAGACAATAAGGCTGAAGAACAATTCGAGGAAAGGACGAAAAAGAAAA